>CM055826.1:18812664-19412664 GCA_029582265.1 Zoroaster sp. YZ-2022
TATTTCAAATGGACCCAACAGAAACATGAAAAATTGGAGTTACGCAGGCTTAGCCTAACCTATGTGTAAGCTAAGATGATGCAGCAGTCATGGCAGTTTGACCAGTGTAACGTAGGCCTAACCCTTGCCTGCATCATGCAACATTATAATTTATATGGGCGCTGATTACATTGGACTTTCATCTATCTACTGATTACCTCTGAGTTCTATAGGATTATATTTAAGACTTAAGCATGTAAAAGATAGACATACCTTGGTTTTTTTCCAATGCCCTTTGGAGAATTTGAAAGCCCCTGCTGTGCAGCTTGAGGTTGAACATGGCCGCCATTATACATTTGATGAGTTAGAATGGTGATAGCGCCCTCAATAGTTCAAGTATTTTTATGGCAAATGAGCTTATCTCACAGATGGACATGTCTTAACTTAAGGTTTTTTTTATGGCAAAACAGCCTATCTTAAAGTAAACTTGTTTTGCCATAAACACTCAACATTATGTTTTGAACTCATTTGAAAGGCAGATCTGTATCTTAGACTTAGTATGTTTTACCAAATAAAAATAAAGTATGCATGACTTAATTCAAAGTTAGACGTTTCTCAAACTTAGATATTTTTTTGGCAAAACAGCTTATCTTCAAGTTAAGTTGTTTTACCCTAAACACTCCACATTAGGTTATAATCAATTTGGAAGGCAAAGTAGTCTATCTTGGACTTACAATGTTTTACCAAGCAAAACAAGAAACTGTGAATGACTTAGGTTAGAGATAAGGCGTTTTGCCATACAAAACCAGAGTGAACGTGTGCAAAGAATGTGAGATAGGACATATCTTCAAAACAATCCATCGTACGCCTTTGAAACTTTCACAAATGAAAAGAGCGCCCTCAATTTACCCAAAAATGATCTTATCTCAAAAATCAAAATTTTCGAGTTGGGCTGTTTTGCCATGGAAGGGCCGTACTATATCTAGTCTTTTAGTGTAATTTTGAAGCTAACCGTTGACAACATTTTTAAAGGCTAATGTAAAAAATACAATTATTAGACCTAATATAAAAATTAAAAAATTTAGTACGATTAAAAATATTTCCCAGTTGGGGATTTCTATCAAAAATGGTGTTTCTATGCCCTGTTGATCGTGATGATGTTGTCTACTGTAAAGGGTTTCTAATGAAGTTTAAAAAAAATTAATGTAATGTTTTTTTCAAATAATTTATTTCATTCCAAAAATCATTTAGTATTATTCCCTATACTCTAAAACAGGGGTGGGCAACCTACGGCCCGCGGGCCACATGCGGCCCGCCAGTGATTTTTTTGCGGCCCGCGAGATGTCTCAAGAAAAAGAAAAAAAATCAATCTATTTTACATCATCACAAAAAACGAGCTAGCTGCTTGGTCGTTGGTTAGGTGCGGCCCAGTCAATTTTTCACTCCTTATATCTGGCCCATTCATTCAAAAAGGTTGCCCACCCCTGCTCTAAAACGTCACCAAAACAAATATTACCTTGATCCTCCCTAACCCTATCCATGGTGATTTCTTGGTTTGAACCCCTGATATGGAGGATTTTTTAACAGCCCGTATTGTACACGTTTGAATAGCGCGGGGTGAACCCGGAATATGGACGATTTTTAACAGCCGGTATTGTACACGTTGTATAGCGCAGGGTGAACCTTCAATATCCTTCATAACGGGGGTTCAACCCGCACTATACAACGTGTACAAATGAAGCGCTTAAAAAATCGTCCATATCAGGGGTTCAAACCAAGAAATCACCATGGATTTATGGGTTTATGGGGTAGGATCAAGGCAATATTTGTTTTGGTGACGTTTTAGAGTATAGGAAATAATATTAAATGATTTTTAGAATGAAATAATTTGTTTGTAAAAAAAAAAAAAAAATTAAAAAGTTCATGAAAGACCCTTAGTAAGTGAATGTGTTCTGCTGTGCATTATATATATATATCTTTTTGTTGAATTTTGTTGAAGTAGAAATAATTATATATTTTTCCAAATATGACTTAAATCTGCCTTTGAGAGGTTTAAGGATTAATAAACCCTTTGTCGATCGATAAAAAACATTATTTAATTAAAAACACCCTACCTAAGTGTTGTTGTCTCGATCCTCTGCTTATGCATACAAAAATTACCAGCGCTATATCTCTTCTTTTAGTGTCATTTTGAAGCTAACCGTTGACAACATTTTTAAACAAACCCCTAAACGTCATCAAAACAAATATAATCGTGTACGTACATGATGAGTTCGGATTTTTTAGGCCAAATTTGGAAAAAACATCGTTTTTTTCACCTCGAAAAAAAAATTGTCTCCGATTCGCTTCAAAATTACACAGAATGAACCAATGTGTCTGCAATGTGTAATTTTGAAGCGAATCGGAGAAAAACGATTTTCGAGGTGAACAAAACGACAAGGGGTACGTACCCCTTGTGGTTTTTTCCAAATTTGACCTAAAAATGACATTTTTTCAAAATGATTAATACTTGCTGGAGAGACGTAACAGAGTGCCTAGAACACATTTGTGGTAATTTGAGTCGCCTATCTTTCCAACTTTTTAAGAAAATCAATATTTTATGAAAAATATGGGTGAAATAATGAAATTAAAAACTTGCCCAAATAGACTACAACTCAGCGTCTGTATTTTGCAGACCGAGTAGTTCATTCTGTGAAATTTAGAAGAGAATTGGAGACAACTTTTTTTCGAGGTGGTGGGGGAACGTCAAGGGTACCCTTGTGTTTTATTTCCAAATTTGGCTTAAAAATCGAATTAAAAAAAAAAAAAGCCTTATACTTGAAAAACGGCACCGCTGGGATTCGATTGATATTTACTATAAAAATAAAAAATAAAAATAATTAAATTTATTGTAAGGAGAACATTAATAATGCACTTGGAATATGGAAATATTTAAGCAAATTAGTTGTAATTTTATTGCAATATTACACTGTCAATCATAATTTAAATTTAGTTCTTTAAAATAGAAAATTTACAACAATTAATATAACATGGTTTTGTTTAAATTACATATATATGTAATGACAACTTTGGTTAACCTCTGAGGAAAGAACAAATCTTATTTTCATGACCGTAAAATAAATGTGTTATTATGGTTGAATGTTTTATAAACTTATTAAAAAAAAAAAAAATATTATTTGTATTATATCACTCAACATACATGTATATTAGGTTTTTTCTTGATTTCATTAAATGTTTTTGTTGTTCTTGTTAAATTAAGGTTAGGTATTATTTATTATTACATATTTTGATTAAGATTTTTATTTGCCTTTAGTTCCTTTTGCATAAATATTACAATTTACTATTTTGTTTTATTTTGTTTAGTTGATGGGTTATTTTTTAGGGTTATTTCATCAAAATATTTATTTATAATTTATTTTATTATTATTATTTTTTTAATTATATTATAATTTCAGTTAAGTTTCAATGCTCACTGGTGTTTACAGTTTTTACTAGACTTAGTTTTATTGTTAATTTTAGCTTTAATCAAGGTTATAATTATTTAATTGATTTATTTGATTCATAGCTTATTATATTTTTACAATTACCTTTCTTTTTTAAAGTTTAGTTTTAATGCTGAATTTTTTTTTTTTAAGTTTAAGGTCTACACATTTCCATGGTTATTCTTGTGTTGTGTCCTTTGAAATTAAGATACTTTATGTTGTTTTAGTTTATTTAATTTACACAAATGTATAAAATATAATGTAATGTTGGTTTTAATCATGTTTAAAACAAATTAGCCATTTATAAATATTTAATTTAATTTATGAATATTTAATTATATTTAACTTAATTTTATATTCCTTTACTCTGGTGCTCTTTATTTCATTTTTAAAACAAATGTCTGACACACAGCTCTCTAAAACTGGTCATGAGAATAAATATTTTCTTTCCTCAGAAAAAAAAATTAACTTGACACCTTGACTTTCCCCAATTTAAAATTATACCACTCAATTCGGTTGAAACTAGCTGTTAAACCCTTTAGATAAAATTTGTAGCTTTGCATGGTGAAAACAATAAGTAAAGACCATTTGCGGTGATACCATGTGAAATTCTCAAATAGAGTAGTAATTAGTTCTGGATGTTACAACTCAACATTTCGTTAAACCCCTTGTTTAAAATTTCTAATTGGCAAATGCTATTTCCTTTTAGTGACTTAAATCTTGTGGGTGAATAATACCTGTATATTGCATTTTGTGGCAATGCTAAATCCAGTCTTATAAGGTAAATAATACACAGAAGTAATGAGATTTAAAGCAATTTTGAAATGTAATTCAGTACACAATAGAGGGCGCTTTCTATTAGCAACCCATAGAATATTTTGCAATTATACACAATGCATCTTGGTCTAGCTAGCAATCATCATTCATATTTCCCTGAACATTAGTGTGTAGTTTGTAAACGAGCAACCTATGTAGTTGCATTAACTATCAAACAGAAGAAAATCATGTCTCACTGAGTTTTGATCATTAGCTAGACCATCATGCATTACAAAAAAAAATCAGCTTGTTCTTGCTCACTGTCGTATTTGCGGAGAAATCTACACATGATAATCATTATATTCGCACAGGCCTCGATCTTAACTGCGGCCACTGCTGTGGTGCCCCTCCGAGTTGGCCGTAATGCCCCTTTTGGTTGGCCTTGAAATTTTGATGCAGCCAATGCCATAGTGGCCGTGCCCTCTCAATCCGTAAGGTTGAGGCCTATTCATAGCACTGTACTCTAGTACAGATATAACACACAAATTTCCCTAAAACAGGGGTGTGACTGGGCAGTTTTGAAAAATCCATGTAAATTTTGCTAGGGGTATTTGAGGCCGCTGTTGTGAACAGCGCTGGGGTGAAATCTACAGTTCTGAGCGTTTGCTTTGCTTTCCTTTATTGTTTAAATCTTTAAAATCCGGAGGATCACAACATTGCGATTTGTGAAAATCGGAGAAAAAATTTAAAATTTAAAAAAATATAAATAAAAAATAAAAATAAAAAAAATAAAATAAAAAATAAAAATCGGAAAAATCCTGCTAAAAACATACAAATTTCCCTTACCTTACAGATCAACAACAAACAACAATTCAAATTACACTCACAGGTTCTAAACAAAACTTCTAAGGACAGCATGGAATAGCGGGTACAAAGTGATTTCATGTATAGACATATTTCACATCAACGGTCATCTTGTTTATCTTATATACAAATCCATGGACCAAACCGAGGCTGGAAGGAAATAGTCTGGTACCCCTTATGCATTGTGAATCAGTGCCAGGATTGCACTAATGTGCAGGGAATCAGACAAAGATGGCCGTTGCATGATATAAACGGGTGCACCCCACAAAACAGCGATAAATTCATGCGCCGAGTTTATATTTATCATAATTTGTATGTCCTAAAACTTTTCTGAAAAACAAAGATTTGAGGCCCATTCATTTGAGGGATTGTGTAAAAATGGTCACAATATCATAACCTGGGGTTCCTTGACTTCCAACTTGGAGTATATTGGATACACACTAGGCCCTGATAAAGTGGTCCTAATTTGATTTCAAGCATAAGGCCTTTTTCCCAAAATGGCTGCTTTTCAGTGTGGTCGTTTTCACTAGAGGGTGGTTTCCAATGGGATGATGGGCTGGACTATCTGAAATATCCACAGTAACTTAAGAAAATAAAGTTTTTTGTTTTTTTAGATATCACTAAATATTTTTTTCTTTTGGTTTTAAATATTGTAGGATTTTTGAATATTTTGTATTTAGCACTGGTTACTATGGGAGTTTATTTAGTGGGGTACACCCAAAATGTCTATTGAAATGATTGTGGTACAAGCAGGTCTCGGTAAAATATCCAAAGACAATGATAGGGAAAGTTTTGGAAGGATGAGAGTTGCTGTGAGGGATGAGTACAGGTGGATAGATGGGGAAAATGTATATTTAATATGAGGTGGGAATAGGTGGGGTAGGGATAATCATAAGATATAAAGTTAATGTGGAGATTGGGGTAGGAGGGTTTAGGGGAGGGTCCATAAGAAAATGGAAGAATAATATGTGACCGGCTCCACGAAAATGGGTATTATGAGACAAAATTTAAAAATTTAGTTACATACATAGCTGAATTGGTTACATTATAAACTTTAATTTGGTGTAGGTTTGAACCCTGTGGCATTTTGCATTCTGGAGATATACTGATTTTTGCATATTCATATTGTACAAATTAACGGAAGTGCCTTCAGAGATACGGCCCTTTAAACACAGCAAGTGGAAAAAGAAATGAGCTAAGAAGAAACTCTCTTGAATGCCCATAGCAACAGTTATGTTCCTTTTGAGCTCCTTTAGGAATGCTTGTGCAATATAAATTTGAATTATCAAGCATCTTGAAGTATTTTTTCAAATATTTTTGCTAATTTGCATAATGTGTAAAATTTAAACTTTTGTTTTTTCATCTTTACTCATCAATAATAATATTTCTGTAAATAAATTATGAATGTATTGATATGATAGAAGCCAATAAACCAACAACAAAAAATCACGATAACAAAAAATCACGTTGTGAATTTTTTTTCACCCTCTCCACATAGAACAGCCCTTTACGGGTAATAGCATAGCGTCCCTTAATACCCTTTTTCGCAGAGCGGGTCACATATGGGAACTGGGGTGGAAGGATTTGGAGAAGTGGTTAATTAGAATATGGTATTCCACATGAGGATTGGGATAGGACAAGGAGGGATTTGTGGGAAGGAGCAATTTGAAGATGGAAGATTAATGTGAGGAATGGGATGGGTTGGAAGGGATTTGGGCAGGAATGTAGTGAGCGGGGGAGGGGGGGGGGCGTTGCGACACCCCCAATCATTTTTCTCAGTCGGTATTTAGAGCCTCAGTCGGCAAATGAAGCATCAACGGTACTAAAAGAAGCGTTGGTCCAGAATAAATTTGCAGTCGGCAAACCTAGAGCTATGGGTTTGCCGACTGCAAATGTATTGTGTTCTTGAGTTCTTTCGGGTACACCATGTAATGCTCTCTTTTTGGGAAAAAGTGATGGCTCTGAAAAGAGTCGGTTGGTTTGTTGTCAACGTTGTGTATTTTGTTTCTAAGCACTGAAGATTTGCCAAGTTGTTTGTTATCAGTTGTTTCTTACTTTGTAATACATTGTATTTTACTCACAGAAAGAGCTGCGGTTTCAGGTGTCCCTGGATTTGGGGTACATTAGTTCATTAATTTGGGTCTGGGGTGGGATGGGGAGAATTAAGAAGCTGATAGGTCACTAGAACGGGGAGAAAGTACTAAGATTGTAAAGTTGAGAAAGATGGGAATTATGGATAAGGTTAGTACACAAGGTAAAATTGTGAAGGTTTGGCTGGAGAGGTCACAAGTTCATGAATGAAGAACGGGAGACAATAGCAGATTGGAGATGATCGCAGTGGGAAAAGTGCTTTACAGAAAAGATTAGTAATGTATGCAAAACTAAGGTGATGTATTTGTTCAGTACTACAGGAAAAAACCAACTTTGTCAACATCAAACAAAATACAATTTCAGTACTGACATGGTTAGGGGACTTTTACGTGTACAATACATAATGGCCTTGGATTTAACATGCAAACCTGGTTGAAAATGTTAAACCTTTCCTTTGATTTGAATTGTCTTGACATTATACTGTATAACTTGCATCATATAAACCTGGTTGAAAATGTTAAACATTACACTAGTCTTAAGTTTATATCGCTTGTTATGCACCATGTAAACATAGTTGAAAATATTAAACCATAAACTTTTGATATTAAGGCTTTTTAACTAGCTTGCACCATATAAACTGGTTGATTAAACCTTCAACTTGGATTAAATGACATTCAGCTTCTAATTTACATGCACTGTGTAAACCTGGTTGAAAATGTTAAATCTTTGATTGTCTTGAGCTTATAGGCTTCTTATATACACCCGTGTATCATATATTAACCTGGTTGAAATTTCGAATCTTCTACTTGGATTATATAAACCTGGTTGAAAACATTAAACCTTCAACTTGTTCTTTCGTGTATATAACTATAACTATCATATTAACCCTAACTCCCTAGGCCCAATTGCGTACACAACCTGAATCCTCCAAAATCCTTCAGTAAAGCAAGCACATGACATGTATGCACACATGTGTTTCTAATCTGTGATACATGTACATGGCCAGGGACCCTCCCTGCATGCATGGAGCAATAAACAGTGTCCACTGACCCAAGCACTGACCTTGCAATCACTACAACAAACATGGATATACATGTACCATGGTAAGGCAAGTATGCCTAATAACCTGAATCCTCCAAAATCCTTCACTTTATAGCAAAGAGCATGTAGCATGTAACCTCAATCCTTCAAAATCCTTCACTTTAGCAAAGAGGATTTTGGAGGATTTGGGAAGGTTAGGGTTACCCTGTTGAGAAATGTTAAACCTTCAACATGGACTGTCCAGACATACATGTACAAAGCTTACATACAATTGTATCCATTACTTTCACATCATAAACCCAGTTGAAAACATTAAACCTTCAACATGGATTGTTCTTACATTATGTACATTGTATAACTTGCATATTATTAACCTGATCAGAAATGTTAAACCTTCAATCTGGACTGCCTTAACATATAAAGCTTACGTATATATCTGTAACTTTCACATCATAAACTGAGTTGAAAAATGTTACAACCATCAACTTTGATTGTATTAATGCACAAATAATACTGCAATTCAATTTAGGCCAAAAAAAAAAAGTCTCCGGTTTCTGGTCATTGGTCGGCTTCAAAATCGGTGCGGTGATGCTTTTTTCTTTTTTTTTGTTGCCAACCAGTGAAAAACGTCATACATGTATACACGGTTACTGGAACCAGACCAACTTTCCCATACACAAAGTATGGTGGCTAAGAAAGGCCTCACAAATCGGGCAAACGTTCATACCCCTATGTGAAAAAGTCATTTAAAACACGGCACGGCAGAATTCCAAGCAATTCAGCAATTTTGCTTTCAACTGGACATCATTTCATTGCACAAAAAAAATTGAAAATTGAAAATTAAAAATGCCGACCGCACGACGCACAGAGACCAGAAACCGGAGACAATATTTTTGGCCAAAGATTTAAACTTAAGGTACAGCCCAGTGCAAATCGTTGTTACATGAGACATCGATATTAAGCATTAATATTATAACTTGAATCTGCAAGGAAAGATAACATGAGTCATCCAGTCATACATTTATGATAATGACAGATTTCAAACCTGTAGGCTTGATGTCTTATTAATTTACCGTGCAATACAAACCAACTCACACCGTCTTGGCAAACACTAAGGCAAATTCCTTCATGTGTTATTTTTATGAGTCACACAAATGTCTTTCAAAATCAGGCTTCCTATTAAAGGGAAGGTACAGCATTGGTAAAATGTCTATAAATGCATTCACTCTTTATAAGCAGGGATGATATTGTGAGAAAATGAAAAGGTAGGAAAACGGTTTGCCGTTATCATTGGCCATGTACACTCACTGGCCATAAGTATTGCAACACACACCTGTGTGACAATAATTTATTTTATTTTATTTACACTACTTAAGACTTCTTGAAAGTGCCTGTGTTTTGAAGTCAATGTTCTTTTTTACTGTTCTTGCTCAGAAATTATGTAATACACGATCGATGAAATCAGATTAAATGATCATCTCACCTGCTACTGTAAAGTGCTCAGTTTTGAGCATGTTGCAATACTTTTGGTCAGTGAGTGTACTAGCCTATAGCGGTTTACCTCTATAGCCATGTATAGCAAGGAAACTGTTTTTTATCTTGGTATTTACAATAAAATGATACACAAGGAAAGTTTCCATGGTCTGAAGTTAGTAGGTTTCATGGTAGGATTTTCAAAATCAAAAGGTAGGATTTCCTAACAAAAGTATGAAGAATATCATGCCTGATAAGAATCAAGAGATATGTATACTACTCAAAACAATTTAGGGAACACCGGAATAATCTCAGTTAAAGCAAGATCATTTATGTCAGATAAACACAATGTTTCACAGAATTGATGAGAAACAACTGCACAATGAAACCGATGATAAAGGATGCATGTAGTGATTACACATTTCATGACATGACTACTGAAAGAGAGAGGGGGTTGCAAATGAAAATCCCGGTTCATGGAACATTTCAAACCTATTTGATGTTAAAAATCCGGTGTTCCCTAAATTGTTTTGAGTAGTATACATTTCACTTCATTTTTCATGTTTATTTAATGGCAAAGAACCATCACAAACTTCACATCAAGTGAACTGTGTGATTGTAAACGCTCCCTTTAAGGGGCAATATCGTCACGATCAACTGGGCATGGAATCGGAGAGCAAGTTTTAGATTAACACAGTGACTGAAAATAATACCTAACATGATACGGTCATATTGAGCCAGTAAATTCCATGCCCTGTTATAAGTCTAATCTGATCGTGATGATATTGTCCCTGTAAGTAACATCGGTAACCAAAACTGCTTCTATGAGTATGCTTACTCTCTTTGAATCAAGATATACACACAAGGTACAACATTGGTGATGTTGGCAAAACTGCTTCTATGAGTATGCTTACTCTCTTTGAATCAAGATATACATACAAGGTACATCATTGGTAATGTTGGCAAAACTGCTTCTATGAGTATGCTTACTCTCTTTGAATCAAGATATACATACAAGGTACATCATTGGTAATGTTGACAAAACTGCTTCTACGAGTATGCTTACTCTCTTTGAATCAAGATATACATACAAGGTACATCATTGGTAATGTTGACAAAACTGCTTCTACGAGTATGCTTACTCTCTTTGAATCAAGATATACATACAAGGTACATCATTGGTAATGTTGGCAAAACTGCTTCTATGAGTATGCTTACTCTCTTTGAATCAAGATATACATACAAGGTACATCATTGGTAATGTTGGCAAAACTGCTTCTACGAGTACGCTTACTCTCTTTAAATCAAGATATAGGCCTACATACAAGGTACATCATTGGTAATGTTGGCAAAACTGCTTCTATGAGTACGCTTACTCTCTTTGAATCAATATATACATTTAACAAGCAACCTGTGAAAGTTTAAGCTGATTAAATTGTGTCATTAATTAACCCTAACTCCCTAGGCCCACTTGCTTACACATAACCTGAATCCTTCCTAACTCCCTAGGCCCTCTTGCTTACACATAACCTGAATCCTTCCTAACTCCCTAGGCCCTCTTGCTTACACATAACCTGAATCCTTCCTAACTCCCTAGGCCCATTTGCTTACACATAACCTGAATCCTCCAAAATCCTTTTGTAGTAAAGCAAGCGCATGACATGCATGGAGCAATAAACAGTGTCCACTGACCCAAGCACTGACCTTGCAATCACTACAACAAACATGGATGTAGGCCTACTAATAAGTATGCCTAATAACCTCAATCCTCCAAAATCCTTCACTTTAGCAAAGAGGATTTTTGGAGGATTTGGGAAGGTTAGAGTTAATGAGAAAATTTTGAAAATGAATTCAGTATGAAGTTGTATCATTTCTAGTGGAATCTAGTAAAGAGCATTCTTTTCTAAATTTTAACTTTTTCACTTTTCTTAAAAGTAACGGCACCTTGGACAAAGCTATTCCTAGGGAAGATTGATTGATATCATCATCAGCTTGAGACCAAGTTAGTTTGACGTTAGTTTGACATTAAAATTTAACCATTTGGTTATTTACCAATCCTATAACTTACCTTTAAATAATGCAATGTGAAATCAACTTAAAGGGAAGGTACAATATTGCAGGAGTGTGACATGACAAAAGTAAAAAATCCTGAAAAATGGGTAGCAGGCCTGGGTCTCCCTTTGGTCTAGAGGACAAAGCCCCATGAACCTCCTGTGGGTAGCGGGTCTGGGTCTCCCTTTGGTCTAGAGGACAAAGCCCCGTGAACCTCCTGTGGGTAGCGGGCCTGGGTCTCCCTTTGGTCTAGAGGACAAAGCCCCATGAACCTCCTGTGGGTAGCGGGTCTGGGTCTCCCTTTGGTCGAGAGGACAAAGCCCCCTGAACCTCCTGTGGGTAGCGGGCCTGGGTCTCCCTCTGGTCTAGAGGACAAATCCCTGAACCTCCTGGATGTTTAATTTTGAAGGATTTACAGACTCTCCACATTCCCACAAACAAGAAACTAGAGGTTTGGACACAATACAGGCTACTTCTCTTCTTTCAAGAAAATTTTGAGGCAAAGGGAGATTTGTAAAAAAAATCCTGAAATCACGAAAAATTCTACGAAATGAACACTGGTAATGAACATATCAAATTATCAAATTATTATCCAAAAACCTTGTCGGACAGCAATTTTTGGTAAAACCCGAACCCATGAAAAAACATTTTCTCCAAAACATTATCAGCTATTGTGATGAAATTTTTACAAGTTAGTTTAATGATATATTTCTTGAAACCTAGAGGGTTGAAATTAACGTATATTATCAATGCCAATATTGTACCTTCCCTTTAAGGGACAAGGGCCAAAGTCATGGTACAGCCAAGCCTTTGAGAAGCCCGGCCAGGCCCAGGCTTTTCCCCTGCCTACTGGCCTATATAATGAGCTCTGCTTGGCTGGGCTAGGCCCTCCAGAAGCCCAGGTTATGTTGATTGGCAGGTACTGTATTGTTACAAGATTAGGACTCACAAAAGACAGATTAGGAGGCCAGGTAGCCTGGGCCTGGCCATGCTTCTCAAAGGCTTGGTTGTACCATGATTTTTGGCCCTCCTCCCTAAACAAGAATAGTGCCTTGTGCATGTTGGATGATGCATACATGTGCTATAAGGTGTGGCAAAAAAAAGTTATCTAGTTTACCCAATAAAGTGAACAAATGTGAAGAAAGGAGAGCCTGTTGGATGCACTACTAGGGTCCGTGTGAGTTCTCCAGTTAATGCATGTTTGAACGCGCATTTAGTATTACGCTCTATGCAGACAGACAGACAGACAGACACACAGACAGACAGACAGACAGACAGACAGACAGACAGACAGACAGACAGACAGACAGACAGACAGACAGACAGACAGACAGACAGACAGACAGACAGACAGACAGACAGACAGACAGACAGACAGACAGACAGACAGACAGACAGACAAACAAACACCCCAACACGAGAATTTAGTGTTTGTGTTAAATTACAAACACGAGGTGTTCAAGTTCACTTCCGGTTCAATCAAGTGAGCAGTTGATGACGTCATAATCATATTTTTGAAAATGTCTGTCTTTTATAATGACAATAATGGAGTGCCATGGTCGAGCGGTTTAGTGCATCGGATTTGTGTTCTGATGGCTGAGTCGTCAGAATGTGGGTTCGAATCCCGACCGGGACCATGGTGCTTGTGTCCTTGAGCAAGACACTTTACCGTAATTACTTCTCTCCATCCAGGGGTAAATGGGTACCTGTGAGGGCAGAGTTGGTTGTTGTGTTTGATTAGCCCATATGCGCTGAAATGGCAGCAATTGAGCTGTATACTCCCAGGGACCTGAGATGGTTTCAGGAATGATTTATGCGCCTGATGAGTAAGGGTAATAATGTAATGCGCCTTGAGCACCAGTTTGGTGGATACGTGCGCCATATAAGTCCACATTATTATTAATATCAATGTCATCGTCAAAATACCTATACATTTTGTGTTAGAATGTGTTGAAAATGAAGTTCTTGTTCAGGACCAGAAGTAATAGGTCACATCAGGTAAGTTGAAAGTCATATATCTGAAACAATACTTCCTCATGATCATGAAAAATAATATTAGTACCTACTTTAGTTCAGGAGATATGAGTTTTCATAATATATAATTAAAATTACATATAATGTGCTATGATGAACACATTAACTTCCGGTTCAGTTACGTGACTGAATTTATACTTCACACAAAAGTAATACACTGAATATCTTTTTTCATCGTACTAAATTTGATGAAATTTTGTTCAATAATTTCTGAGATATGAAAATATTCCATTTTAAATACTGCCGCTAGGGGCGCACTGATCTGTGATGACGTCATCAAACATATTTTTAAAGATAAGATGTGACTGGTCACTTTATTCACAGAAGTCATACTAAAATTCCCTATCACATTGGCTGCAGACTATATAATAGTGCTGCAGAATATTTTTCTGTTGAAAAGGTCAAAATTGGGTCATGTCTGTGTACAAAATGTCACATAATTCGAGGTCTGTACGATGATGCAAAGATTGTTAATTTATCTGATGTGGTTCATGATATGATATTTAAAAATATTAATCCTATATTTGATGTAATTCGATATCTGATCACGTCATCATGACGTCACGACTTCATTATGACATTAAATATATTTACCTTCATGTCAACGTAAAAGTATTTTATAAGTTATAAGTTAGTCTGAACTTTGCAAATATCGTTTTCTCTTCAGAAAAGTTTCACGACAAACTCGCATCTGTGGTTCCGAGTGCGACTTGACAAGAGCCTACTATACGGCTGTACATTATGAACGTGGGTTCAGTTCGGCATGCGACTTGATTTGAGACTATGAATTGTGCTGTGTGTACACAATTTATGTGGAAAAGGCCGTGCGCGCGAAATGGACTGTATACATAATGTATTACATATATAGCGAATAATGATAAGGTCTAAGTATGTGTTAAGTTTTAAGGTGCTGTGAACTTTGCAACTATATTTTTGTGTTGGATAAGTCTCACTGAGAAGGAAAAGAAGAAAAAAAACGAACAATAAAAAGAGGTGTTCGTGCTGTAGCTCGAACACCTAAAAAACCGAACAATAACAAGAGATGTTCGAGCTAGCTCGAACATAGCTCGAACACCTAATAAAATAAAGGGAAACAATGATTTTGTATGGTACAGTATTTAATACAACCAAAAATTGATTCCTGCTGTTCGTATAAAATACACTACTATTTATAGTACGATTAAGGTACAACAATATCGTCACGATAGGCCATAACTAACATGGCACGATAAGGTCATATCACCATGGCTGAGTGCATATGTGCCAGTGGCTGCGTATTTATGCATCAGTCACTGTAATGATCGTTCACTGAACCTTCAAGCAACACGTTATTACAACATTACAATTGATGAATTTAATCAATTGTAATTAATGCAAAATCAATCGAAATTAACCATGACATTCTTGTAACAGATTTTCTTCACACAATAAAAAATAAAACACAGCCGGGGATGTCCAAAAGCGAGGCGAATCCCTATTCCCTGGGCATGCCGGCACCTTTGAAAAACAGTGTTCCACTGAAAAGGTCTCCCCAGGTTAAATAAGAACTAACTAAATAAATAAATCTAAGAAGGCGCTCCCTAAAAAAAGTGAAAACAAACGATATTATCTTTACAAATTCATACATTTTTTTTGTGGGTCATCTTAGCCTAACGTGCGACATATATTTAAAGATGAAATCACTTCAGATGGAATAATTTCTCATGATAATTGATATTTTTACTAACTTGACACTAGGTGAATTTTTTGATAAAACATCGTTAATTTCATAATTATGTTAATTACCAATGTTGTACTTTCCCTTTAAAGGATGTGCATCAGTAATACTCAGTATGGTGTACTATCAGTTGTGTTAGGCAAGGTGGTGGTGTTATCCAAGATCGGGTCATACGTGGGATTGACGTAGACTGGCGAGTTATCGGGGATGTGCTTATCGCCGTCACCTGTACCTGTAAATATGACACAAGCAACAACAATATTAATAACCGTGTACTGGACCGCACAAAACTAGAACCAAACTGTAAAAGTTGTGTTGACCGCCCATCGGATTCGTTTGTCAACTGTCCAGAAGTTTCAGCCAATCATGCATAGCTCATCTTAAAGCTCCTATCCGATCCGGGCACATCGTGGCCCTCTAGCGATGAAAAATTAACATTTACTCCGATTACAGAGCGTCGTGTGTATACAAAATTCCACTTTCCCGTGTTGGCTAACATTTACAATAATTCATATTTTCCACTGCCTTTAACATTTACACTAACGTTTACACTGTTTAAAATGAGTCCGGTCATGGGTCCGTACCTGATACTGGATGACCGAGCATCACGCTACCAGCATGTTGTCCATATCCTGTGTCGGGTGGTTGAACGGAATGTACCTGTTCAAATAAGAGAACATTGTTATGACAACAAGGACCTTTGCAAATATGAGAACGTTGTTATGACAACAAAATATTTCATTATGTGTCCGAGGACCTCGTGTGAGGTCGCACAAAATATCGTACATTCGAGAAAAAAACGACAAAAAAAACCGAATCGATTATTTTTCCCAGGTAAAAAAAAATTAAATATCTGTTTTTGCAATATCAAGTCTCAGACGGCAAATAAACCAAAAAATCAAGGCATCAGACTCATGCAGTTGTGCCCTGGCGAAATTATTTAAGTAAATGTGTAATGCCTATCACCCCCCCCCCACCCCCCCATTCGCTGATATGGCTGTTTTATACACACACTTTGCTCATCATATTCACTCACTCACACACATACAGGACACCGCTAGTTAAACGGCAAGTGAAACCTCTCTGATATAGCAGTTTTTATACATACTCAGCTCCTATTCACTCACCATGTACAAGACGCCGCGAGACATCCCTGATGTTTTTCTATAAATACGGCTCCTATTCACTAGTTAAACGCTAGTGGAACCTCCGATATGGCTGGGGTTTATTTTATAGACAATCGGCTCTTATTCAAATTACACATACAAGACGGCGTGCACCACAGATATGGCTATGTTAAAGGTTTACTTGCGTTATCCTGTGAGTGAATAGGAGCCGAGTCTGTATAAAAACAACCATCAGAGCTTCACTTGCCGTTTAACTAGCGGTGTCCTCCTGTGTGCGTAGGTGAATAGGAGGCAAGTATGTATATAAAAAAAAGTATTAGTTGGCCCCATAATGTTGTTAAATATCACCAGCGCTGGTGGCGCACGTTCCCCCTCCGTCGTGGGCGTTAGGCTGTTCTCATTTCGAGACAAAAGTGGTTCAGACAAAGTTTTTACAATATTTTCCAATGAAGGTTATGTCATGTTAAGCCTGAATATTATTGGCAGATTTAGAGTGTGCCCCCACTTTTTTGGCATTGTGCACCGCCCTTTTTCGGGACCCTTGATCCACCCCTGCAACGAAATTGATGGTTATCACTTGATGTAACCAGGAGGAAGGTGCACCGTGCAAAATCGGCCGACAATGACTACACACTTTTGAACGCATACCTGGGGCGCGTTTTCGCGACCGTAACCAGAAACATGTTTGGGCTTCGGTCATTGGTTAAGCGTTTTCGCGAGTTCGGTTGTGCTGCGATGACGTCATTGTTCTGACCAAACGTGAACCGAAGTTTGTGATCGGTTACGCTTGGTTTCAAGATGGCGGATTGTAAAAAGTAACGGAAGTTTGGTTAATTATTTGTTAAAACATGATGTAATGATTGTTTATATACATGCATATTCTTCAAGTTGATTACAAGCAATCAAGAGTAAGTTCTATTTTGCATAAATTTGAATTACACCGTATATTTTGAAAAACGTTGATGATGGAACACGTCGCCAAATGAAAACAATTTTTTGGTTACGTTCGCGTTTTCGCGTAGCTATGCCGTTTGTGGTCAAGAATAATGATGTCAGAAACAAGTTTCTGGTTAGGGTCGCGAAAATACGTGTAATCACCACATACAGCAGGCGAGCGTTTCAACCAATTTCGTGCATCATTGGTCGGTGAAGTATGATCAACGCATCTCAAAGCAGATTTCTCTGTACATATCCCTAATTATGGATGCATCAACGAGCATTTTAACAGCAGTGTGGAACTCTTTAAGAACCCTAACCACCCCATATCCTGCAAAAACCTCCAAGGGGCACTTCTTGGGGGAAAAATCAGCACTGTTGGAAACTAACTTTCACCTCACCTCTTCAAATGGGACAAAATTACTATCTGGCAAGAAGTACAGGCCATAAGTGCTGAATATGAAAGATGCATGGTACATTTTAAAGATGAGGGCAGGTTTCCAAAAGTGCACTGATCGATTTTGGTTGTTTCAGGACGGTTCCTCATGCCTTATCGTGTTTTTCGTTAGTTTATAATAATGCGCACCTTATAAGCTCACGAGAAGCACGACAAGATTACCACTTTAACTTTAGAACCATGCCACACTTTAAGTACACCACGGGAGGGGGAAGGGTTGCATACCCTGCCACTGGTGTGTATTTCAAAATGGTGTGCATTTCTTACTACGACTGTTTGCACTTGAGGGGGTCCACTGTTACCACAGCAACAGCTGCATGACGCACACGCGGACGACATAGCTATGATCCACTCGAGAAACCCAAGTATGAGGGCGGTACTACTCACAATCAAGCTATCAACCTGTGAATGTGATAAGAACACATCTCTTGATTATTTCATGTGTGAATTCATGATAGTCTATTACATCTTTATGATGATGATCAGTTTTATCCCTAAACATTACTTTGGGCGTTGTTATATTTAATAAAAGTGAAAAAATTTTTGAGTAAGTCGATCGGAAACGGAACTCTTTCCTAATGATTAGAATGCAAACTATAAAGGTAAGTTCACTGCCTAGTTACTGTTGCCTAGTTACAGGACGTAATAAGCTGAAACTTTCATGATTCGTTTGTTTGATGTAAAGGCATATATTCAAGGAGAGTATAAAGCATACTCGAAGAAGGAGGTTCGCCAATCTTAATAATGATGTTTACAGAAACAATTGATTACCAGAGTTTAAGAATAATCGTGAATGCATGGATTCTAACGTGGCGTTATAATTTTATTTTATTTTCAAATATTATGATTCGGTAATTATTTTGTGACATTATATTCTTTGCTATATAGTTCTCTTTTACGAGCCTAAAGACCAGTGCATACACGAAGTTGTCCGAAATGCATCAGGTATCCATGCGATATAATGTACCTATCACGCTGTGGCCAACTTGTCGGGATGACACAGGTACGATTATAGCCAGCGGCGGCACCAGACCTATTAAACTGGGGGCGGGGGGGGGGGCGGGGGGCAAGATGGGGGGGGGGGGCAAGCTTAAATTTAAGGGGGGGGGCAAACATTAATCTTTAATGTAATTTTGTACTGCTGAAAAAGCATTGACTTACCATCGGGGAAAAAATTGGGAGCAAATTGGGGAGGCAAAAACAATAACCGGGGGGGGGCATTTGGAGAATTTTGACTGTTAATGTACTGGTGAAATCCTGTTCATGTTCATGACCTGCCTTTTTGTATAAAAAACAACTTATGTATTTAAATTATCACGTGAAGTATATTGTGATTTAGAGACAAATATATTTATGTTGCTTTTATAAAATAATGTACTCGACAAACTTACTTTTCAGGGCCTCTACCATTTTGTATTCAGTTCTTTAATAATTTTACACTTTAGTTATGACTATTTGTAATGTTGGATAAAATCAAATCAAAACTGAATAATAATAGAATAATAATTATAATTGTACATGGATGCTTACTCCAATAGCAGAACAGTAGTTATCAAAATGACAGTACTGCGCTGCATCAACCGTTATGAACGTGTACAGACTCATCTGTCCCATAGCCACAAAGACTGACAGGAGTGACATTACGTAATAGCCTGTCACCTGTCAATATAATCAAGATAAAATTTAATATCTAAGAAATTTCAAATATGTCAGTTGTGATTCCTAGTTGTGAGCAGTTGTATTTGTAATGTGGCCGTACAGAAAAAAATAGTCAGTGAAACCATAGAGAAAGGATTTTATACCTGGAGTAGAAGCATGACAAATGGTGATGTGCTTTGGTAATGTTGTGAAGTTTAAACCTCAATCAAAAAGAAATACAAACAAAAAGTGTAACCAATTTACATAAAATTGCTAAAGGTGTATACGTGCATTAAAGGGAATGTACAACATTGGTAGTTGGAAATGCACCGTCAATTCAACCCTCTAATTTATGGGGGAAAAATTTAAATAATCATAATAATAATTAAAAAAATTAAATAAAAACAATTATACAATAAAAACTATTTTGTTGTATTTGTTTATTTATTTATTTATTTTTTAAATTTTAGACGACATTTACTTTCCCAAATTCATATCGAACTAGTTTTTAGATGACAATTCGATGACAATTTGATATGCTGGATTTAACCAATGTTGTGCCTTCCCTGTAAGTAGAGGGCGCTGTATAACATGATGCATCACAATTATACGGCAATCACAGTTTTCTCTAAATATTTATAAATTCATTAAATTTCGCTCAATGCTCACCACACTGTTGTTTCGTGACGCGGAGGCTAGGCCGAGTGAACCCGTTATTGTGTAAAACTGTGAACAAGAAAAATCATAAGTAAGACTAATTGCGGTGACACCATGTGGAATCTCAATTGAGTAGTAATTAGTTCTGAAAAGAACTGGGGGTACAACTCGACGTTTCGATCAGTATGCTCTGATCGTCCTCAGGAGAATGCCGGACTCTGGAAAATGCTGCTGCTTAAGTAGACTGCTGGAGGATAATCCCATGAATGGATGCTGGAGGATTAGTTCGTTGAGAAAAATCATGGTCCGGATTAGTAATGGAAATTGGTTTACGATATGCACAGTCACTGAAAATTACTGGCTCATTTACGCAGCATTTATGCAACGGTAATAATGAACTTATCATGTGGGTATTATTTTCAGGCACTGAATTAATCTCATTAAAAGTAGCACTCTGATTCCATGTCCTGTTGACCGTGATAAAAAAAACAAATTAAGTTTGTTTTATTTAATTTTTTTTATTTGTTTGTTTGTTTGTTGTTTTTTGTTTTTGTTTTGTTTGTTTGTTTGTTTGTTGTTGTTGTTTTTTGGGGGGCGGGGGATATTAGGCCATAAATGTTTCTGGTTTCTGGTCTCCGCGCGCGTCGCGCGCTTCAGACCCGCGAGTCGGTACTTTTAGTCTTCCTTTTATTTGCTATGAAACAATGTCCACTTGTAGCCAAAATTGCTGGATCGATTGGAATTCTGCTGTGCTGTGTTTCCAACGACTTTTTCACATAGGGGTATGGACAAACGATTTGTGCGGCCTCTCAAGCCACCATACTTTGTGTATGGGAACGTTGGTCTGGTTCCAATAACCGCGTATACATGTATCACGTATTTCACTGGTTGGCAAAACAAAAAAGCATCACGCACCGATTTTGAAGCCGACCTTTGACCGGAGATTTTTTGTGGTCTGATGAGCCTTTATTAATTTGGGGCTGCATTATACTATGTACCAGATTGATGTAAATGATCAAAGAACTACGTGCAGAGTGTTCATGCATCTAAAACAAAAGGGCAAAGGGTACCAGTGTGTGACATATTAACGTTTCCATGGAATCATAGAGCAGCTAGTTCTCAACCCATTTTAGTTTCATTATTGTTTATATTGACGCAAGGACTTGCGAAATGGTTTGAGGATTTTTGTTCACATGACTTCATTACTTCGGCGCTCCATTTAGGCTCCATTTAGGCTCCATTTAGGCTCCATTTAGGCTCCATCAGCTCACAGGCAAAATAATAATAAATAATTGACCTTTCCCGATTGTTAGAGAGGTTTGTGTCATAAGGATACTATACAATAATTATCACTTTCATTACACATGGTACAAAAGTCATTGGCTCCGAACCTCTTCTGTCTCAAATTTGGTGAAAAACAACCTGAGTGAGCTTCAGTGCAAGTGCTTAGAATTACATTTACATGTAAGTGGGGTAAAACAAATATTCCTCCTTTATGTTACCTTCCTGATGTCGCCCTTGCAACTAAAGCCAGCCTTTTAGTTGACAAGATCACTCCAGCATTGGCTTAAAATGTGTTCAAATAACACCGATAATATAGCAGCTAGCTAAGCCTTTCTGATTTCGAGACAAAAGGGGTTTGAAGAAACAAAAATACATTCAATTTAACAATTTTTCAATTTAATGTTTATTTTTCGTTTCCTTGTGACTTAACCTGTCATAAAAATGGGGAGAGATAACATTTTCAAGTTAGAACCACTTTTTTGATATTCGATCATTTACTTTTTTTATTTATCAGGGAATTAACTCTTTATACTCACAGCTATCCCAGCCCATATTCCTGAGCCGATTTTGCTCAGTTTGTGATTCAAGATGACCGCTGCGATTCCACAGCCGCATGATCCCAGGCCGAAGAGGATGTGAAAAACACCGAGGCATACGCCACACCCGACGGGGTAATTGTAGTTGGTTGCCATGTTGCTTTGTCGTTTCCTGAAAAAAAAATGGGGAAAAAAAGAATAACAAAAGAAGAAAAAAAACAGCAGCAGCCTTATCATCGGCTCCAAGAATAGTGGAAATTTACAGCTTTTTCGGTCTAGCCATCTTAAAGGAAGTGAGTTACACCTCTTAATTGCTAAGTAGACAATTTTACTATACTATATACACAGGAGCAGCTTAAAGATATTGTTAATATTTGTTGTGATAGTACATCAAAAAGTATTTTAGGTATGGATCGCACTTTTAATTTAGGGTCTTGTTACGTCACATCATTTGTATTTCAACATCACAATTTACTAAGGAGTTCATCTCAATCATCACCCATTATGTTAGGGCCGTTTACTTACATTGGGATGGCAGTTATAACACTTATCACATATTTTTTTTCTCATGTACAAGGTTTGTTAGATCTACAAGTTAATGAAACGCATTTAGGGTTTAGTAATTTAATTATAGGGTCTGATGAGGAGAAAGCTCTTACCAAAGCTGTAGAAAAATGTTTTCCTGGGGCAACCTTCTTACTTTGTACAAGGCACTTAGAAGACAATGTGGGACGGTATTTGACACAAAAGGTAGGTACAACTGACAAATTAAAAGCAAAGGTAATAAATGAAATTTTTGGACATAACGGCCCTTTAAATGAAATTGTAGATTTTGAATCAGAATTAGTCCATTTAACTCAAATGTATGAAGAAGAATTACCCAATTTTGTTAATTATTTTAGATATAAGTTGGTTCCTTTACTAAGAATGTATGTAATCAGTCCCCGTTTAAAGAAAGATTCTATTCCGTTAAACTGGAAGAATAACTCATGTGAAGCCATGAATCATATAATGAAACTAACTGCTAACTGGAAGCCTTCCAAATTGCCAGATTTAATTGATAATTTACACAACATTGTAAAATTACATTATCTAGATATGCAACGTGCAATGTATGGCCAAGGAAACTACCAACTTGCACCATGGGTTTCAGCTAAATTTAAAGTTCACCCACAAGTATGGGCTAATAAGTCAGAAACAGATAAACAAAACTACTTCTACAAATTGTTATCATGGAAACAGAACCATTCATCATATGTAACATCTTCAGACGGCAAACTTAAGATTCCAAGAACACCGTTAACAGCCAAACCACCAGGTCAGAGAAAACGCATACGGAAAGCTAAAACAGTCACATTCAAACACTAAAACCAGTCATCATACTTGTAATTAACTTTGAAAATAACTATGATATGATTTGTGACTTTACACGGGTTGATCTTAATATCTTTTGGTGAATGCATTTTAACGAGAAATTATTTGTGTTGTTTTGAGCTGTTATTATTTTTGATTGTAATTATTCACTTATAATGTACATGAACTCAATAATTTAAACGGCTGATTTACATGTATTTTTATGGTAGCAGCTGCAGATCACTTTTTTTTGCGAAAGTAGATTGAATTATGGTAAATTGTTAATCATGAACCTGTTAAAATCTATTAAAACACCAGTACTTACTTTAAACAGTATCCTTATTTGAAATAAAAATTAAGTTATGACTTACAATTATCAATTTTCACCAGTCAGCATCAACAACACCAGCTTCTTCCCCAGTTTCCTCCCGAACGCCCTCTGCTGTCAAAACTTAACAATTTTTCCTGGCAGTGACAATACCAGACCTATAATACTTCACAAAAATTTGTATAATGATTCCTATATATGTGTAAATATAATTATACATGATTGTAATTATAATTATACATGATTGTAATTATATTGCAATTCATTGTTATTGTTTTACACTCCATAAAAAAAAATAAAAAAGACTTCCCCTCCTGCTGGCATGTGCCCACATATAAATTTCACCCTGACATAATGGTACAGTCCTTTTGCGTTGTACAAGCAAGATGGCGGCCAGTACTACTGCAGCGAAGAAAATAATTTTTTATTGCTGATTAAAACCACTTTTTCAAAAACTGAAACTCTGTATGTATGCCACTGTCCCATATAAACATATGTATAACTTTATTTTTGAGTTTTCAGTGCATTTAGAACGTGTTGTCGTGAGTTGTCGTGAGTTGTCGTGAGTTGTCGTGAGTTGTCGTGAGTTGTCGTGAGTTGTCGTGAGTTGTCGTGAGTTGTCGTGAGTTGTCGTGAGTTGTCGTGAGTTGTCGTGAGTTGTCGTGAGTTGTCGTGAGTTGTCGTGAGTTGTCGTTTTTTTTAGTAGGACCGCGCTAGAGAGACCGAAAGGTAAAACGCGAAAAACAAAAAATCTTTGTGATCCGTTATCAAATTGCCAAGAGAAGCCGAGATATTTATGATGGGGTGGGAAAATATCCACGTGATGATAAGCCGATTCCAAGTCAAAACTAAAATAAAATTGTTTGTAATCGAGCACTTGTGAAATATGCCTGAGATCTTCGTACTTAAACTTAGTTTTGAAAACAAATTGGTTGGGATGACGTAGGTCTAATACCAGTCTTAACTTTTTACCTTTAGCTACGGTCAAAGGATTACAACAGTAAGGTGGGGTGTCAACTTCCACGATACATCGCTTTAACAGCAGTTCAGCAATTGCTGATTGAACAAATGCGGTATGCTCTAAACTTGACCTATTATTCTTTGCGTAAAATGGCGAAGGAGTAAATATAAATGGAATCTTATAACCAGACTCTATAATGTCCAGTACAAAATCACTAGCTCTCAAAACATTTCTCCAATAAGATACTATTTTCAATCTACCTTGCACTCCTTGCGGTGGCTTAACATCACTTTGATACTCCCAGTCACTAAATCCTATCGCTTGGTCCTGATTGTGGTTGCTGTCGCTGTAGTGCTCTAAGGGCGGGGCAGGCGGAACGAATGTGTCCTTGCAGTCCACATTGGTAACAGATGCGGTTGTCGGTGAAACGAAAGGAACGAAAAGATGGCTGCCGATAAGGTACAAAAGAAGCTTTGGCAGGAAAAGCCGACGTGGCGGTGACGGATCTACTACTTGAACTTGGGCGCTTTTTGGAACTTGAACCGGGTTTCTTGGCGGCTGCCGCTTTCTCAGCCTTCTTGATGCGTTTTTCATCGCCGGAATCTGATGCCAAATCGTCTGCAATGTATTCTTTAACCACGCCCCAACCAAGCTCAGATCTATCGGCTAAACGGATGAGTTTCTGACGCTCTTTGATTATTTTCACGGCGTCCTTCAAGCTATTCTTGGCACCGTCGGTGTCAATGGCGTCGATGCGTTGAATTGCAGACTCGACGAGTGATAGCACCTTCTCGCAATGCGTAAACTGCTGCTGATTACCTTCTCTTTTGAAAGTAGGAACGTCGGCCAAGCGTTGTTTCTTACAGGCAGACTCTACCCGTGAATCCAACGAATTTGTAAGTGCTTGAATAGCCTTCAAAATGTCTTGATTGCCGAAACCAGGCTGCTGTTGTACCCCGGCTTGTTGTACGGAACCGTCTTCGTCTGACATTGTAAGGTAAAACGACCCAAAATAGCTGAATATCGACTGGCAAAAATTTAGGTCTTGCAAGGTTGGCTGCTGCTGGACCGAGAGTGAGCGAAATAGCGAACGACAAAAAACACGTAATGGGCGATTACGTAATCGCCCATTGTGTACCAAACACACTCGCACCTGTCGTGCGAAAACGAAAAGAAATTTCACATCGCCCAGACAAGTGAACAATACCATATACGAAACCAGACAAAATCAAAAGAGACACTACAAGGGGCCCTCCAGAATTAGGGGGAACTGGATTAATAAACATTACATGTAAAATAGATGCTTTAAAATTAAACTGGCTGAAAAAATATACCAAAACTCAAGGCAAATGGAAATATTTGTTTGATTTTTCATTTCATTTCATTTCATTTATTAATTTCTCAGGTAAAAACATTAAAATACAGACATTATAAATCAAATACATATTAAACAAGAGGCAAGAATTAATAAATATACACAAATTGATTAGACAATAAACATTTTAAAGACAGGACAAATGGCACACCTGAAGGATTACAAAAAAGTAAACTTAATTACTATCGAGTTGTTTTCCGACTGCCATTAGACAATACATAAAACCACAAAAGAAGACAATTAAAATTGCACTATAAAAAAAAGAGATAGAAATGTGATTTTTGGATCCAAAATGGAAATAATGATCAGAATCTTGGTTGGTTTGTTTTTAACAATCCTAAATTGATGGGAGCTAAGATGCCAAGTTTTTATAGAGATTTGATTAAAGCTTTTAAAAATGCAGATGGTATAATAAAACTCAATGTTAGTTGTAACAACGACGCACTTGAGATACCTTTATGGAATAATTCAGTTATTACCGACAAAGAAAAAATGATTGATAGTAAAGTATTAAAACCCTGCGGCATGTTGGCACTAATAAAACATGTGGTCAGAGATGGCGTTTTCTTAACACCTCAAGAATTAGCTGTTAAATGTAATATTAAAGTTATTAACGCTGGGAAAATTATGGCGGGTTTTAAAAAAAACATGTAATGGTGCCCTCACACCATAGCGATCACCAGTTGCGTATGGTTGCGAATACAAAATAGTGGTCATAAGTTCCGAACGCAACTCACACGCAACTAATAGGTTTTATAGGTTTGAAGTACGCAACAAGCACGCAGGTGATCGCAGACACACGCAGAGTAAGTTCAGAAATTTTGAACATGTTCAATAATTCTCTGCGAATGCCTGCGATCAATTTATACGCAACAGGGACGCTACGCACGCAACACGATCGCAACACGATCGCAACAGGTACGCAACTCATAAGTTATGAACGCAGGTGATCGCAGGTCCAAATTTGAGGTATCTGGCCAGGTTTTGGTAGCGTACATGTTGCGAATGTGTTGCGTACCTGTTGCGATCATGTTGCGATCGTGTTGCGTGCCTGTTGCAATCATGTTGCGTGTGTAGCGTACCCCCAACCTATTGTGCGTATTCCCAGCGTATCCCCAACCTATGCCCTGCGTATCCAACCTATTAGTTGCGTGTGAGTTGCGTGTTAGTTGCGTACTACATGCGTGTTGAGAAATGGTATAAATAGTGGGCCTTTTCTAGATCGGTGTCAGTTGTTGGTAGACCTCCGAGGTGACTCTTCGATGACCAAATCAGTACTGAAGAAAATACTGAATCGGCTCCGTTTTTATAGGTTTTTATCACGTGACCGATATTCGCAACTAGCACGCAACTAGCACGCAGGTCCAACGCAACTTGTAAGTTTTGAACGCAACTCAAACGCAAATCGTAAGTTCTGCACGCAACTCACACGCAACTCGTACGCAGGTGATCGCAGATATTGGGGGATCATAAGTTCAGTTCGCAACCCACACGCAACCCACACGCAACCCACACGCAACCCACACGCAACTCACACGCAACCCATAGGTTGAATAGGTTAGAAATTGACAAAATTGTTGATTTGGGTTGCGTTTGGTGCGTATAAAAATATTTTTACACGCAACTCATAGGTTTCAGCATACGCTATGGTGTGAGGGCACCATAAGCAGTGTTTTGCTCAGTGATACAAGAGAAGGACCGGCTAATCGTGTTAGTAATATGTTATTCTTAATGTTAGACGATCAAGAAAGTGTTTTTATATCTGATATTTCAATCAAACAAATTTATCAGAGTATGATCCGGAAAAAATTCATCCCACCTGCTGCAGAAAACATTTGGCCAAAAAAACTCAATATTAGCCAATATAGCCTTGATTGGAAAGAAATTTGGAAAAAAGCCGTCGACACAAATATAGACCATGAATACAAAGATCTTTGGTTTCGCTTAATTAAGACATCGAATTCTTCCTACTAATGATATCTTGGAAAAAATGAAAAAGACCAATGATATAAAATGTGCTATATGCAAGCAAGAGGAAGAAACGATCGAACATTTGTTTATTTACTGTAGAAACACTTGGCTTGTTTGGATTTTTATAGCAAGTATTCTTCGCAAATACAAGGGTAACAAACATTTCTACCTTAATGATAGTAATCAACTTCTGGGGTACGGTAAACACATAGATGATATCGCCTTGTTTTTAATTGCCAAATTACATAGAACCATTTGGGTTACAAGATGTAAAAATTTAAATGAAACTTCCCCAATTAGAGACAGTGTGTTATTAAACATGTACAAAAATAATCTCAAAAGAATTATTGTTCTCGAAAACAAAAGGTTACCCTCAAATGATTTCACCAAAATATTTACTACAAACAAAGCTCTGTGGTACTATAATGGAAACGAGATTATTTGTCCCTTTATGTAACATACTTTACTGGTATCTTGAGTTAAGATCAAATTTTAACCATACTTTTTGTCCGAGATATTCCTTTTTATTTTTAATTTTAATGTAGAAGTCCTGTAGTGGAGGAGGAGGAGGAGGAGGAGGAGGACGACGACGACGACCCGTTAAAAGAAAAACAAATACTTTTCAATGGGATATTTCAATGATTTCACCAAAATATGTACTACAAACAAAGCTCTGTGCTACTATAATGGAAACAAGATTATTTGTCCCTTTATGTAACATACTTTACTGGTATCTTGAGTTAAGATCAAATTTTAACCATACTTTTTGTCCGAGATATTCCTTTTTATTTTTAATTTTAATGTAGAAGTCCTGTAGAGGAGGAGGAGGAGGAGGACCCGTTAAAAGAAAAACAAATACCTTTCAATGGGATATTTCACAAAATTTAATCACCAGTAAAACAGTGTTATAAATTCATGATGGTATATTATATTTACAGTAAAACCATGCTTCTCGCTATTATTTTGAGAACAAGTTATTTTAAAGCATTTCTTTTCCCTTCTTCAAAAAAATATCAATGTTCCAACGAATACTTGAGAAAATATTTTGAAATTACCATATTACCAAATTATCATATATCTCAAAACACGCGCGATAATATTAACAGCAGTGTGTCATACACGCACATAAAGCTATAGCAAATATTTGATTATAAATAATTCAACAAAAGTCTTCGGTAAAAAAAAACAGATAATAATAATTTATAAATTGATTAGGAAACACGGAAGTAGGGGTACAATTAAGAGGTTTTAGACTTCCACTTTAGATAAAACACCTTAACTACACACGATACAATAACAGTTTACAAAACAATGACATAACATATTCTGGATGAACAAAAACATACAACAAACTTTGATTATATTGAAGTTCAATTATTACCTTATTCAATACCCGAACAGAAATTCTCTTGGCTCACACGTACGACTGACTTGCCTTACACTGACTGGGGAAATGTATGGAGCATCAAACTATATAGTATCTGTTTGGAGTAAGCTCCTCATTCGTCATGGCATTTATCGTAGGTTTACCTAAAACCAATACCTCTTGTTTGTAAATCAAATTATGATAATCAGACTAAGGGAAAGATTATTTGCTGTCCAAGTTACTGGTTAACTAAAGACAATTAATCCCATCGTGGCTGGTTCCATCAGCTAAATCGCAAACGTGCTATTTGATGCAAACGATGGGGACCATTTGTTAATGTTCAGGATGGCCCACCTGCTTTTAAGATGCAAGCTCGTCATGTTTTCAAAAGAGTTTATAAGCTCACTTATAGCGCGAAACCAATACAAATGTTAATCTATATATTTTTATGTTTCCTTATATTTTCCCCTCTTTATATACCTGGTCTCATATGAGTCTCGGTCTTGTACTGTTTTCACATTGCGCTGTATCCGTACAATGTGTGCATTGCAAATAATTCTATACGAGTTCTCATAAAAATGTACGTCTGTGTGCAAGTCAATAGACTTGTCCGAGTCTAGGGCGGGGACTAGCCGTACATTAACGGACGACTAAACCTGATAATAAAAGGTTACACTGTAACAAAAGGGTTTACTTTCAATTCAACCGGTATATGCTTCTTTATTAACTCTCTTCAATGTCTTCCATTCATTAGTTCTCTTAAATTTCTTCCATTTAATTAATGGGGATTCTATCTAAACTTGATGCAGGGTCCCTACTAAATCAGTAATTCAAGGATCACGCACAGTGACGGATTATGCATGACCGATCAATCAAGGACTTGTAGCATGTCTATGGTTGACGATAAATAGCAACAACAGATAGCCGATATTTCGAACTGCGCATGCGTGCGCAAAGGACTGTGGGAATTATTACGTTTAAGTCTACCTCGTGTCCATGTACATTGACCCCGCAAATTAAGAGGGCGTAATGAACTACAACCTGGACATGAGAATTATGTGTATTTTACCATTTGGAGCAGTCAGCTAATTTTAACTATTATCAGAATTCTATTAGAAATCGTTCTTGCAAAGAATCCTTGATTTAAACGATTTCAAGGATGCAAGCGCCCACGTGATGGACCCTGTGCATATATATATATTTTTTTTTAACAGTGGAAAAAACAATCCAATCCACAATTTACCTACAGAAATAAATCCCGTATAAAACAACATTCCATTTTCATTGATTCGGTTTTCTTTCCCCTTTCAATCTTGTTTTATTAGTCAAATATATTTTGTTTAAACTGTGAGGGTATTGCCTACAGTCTGAACGAAGTCATTCCACAAAGAATGTTACATGAACAACAAATTCTGATCAGCATAATAAATACTTTATTCTGATAAATATATTAATGAAACAAAACATAAATTACAAAAATAAAGTAAACATTTATAACAGTTTGATAATAATGTTAACTATATTATGATCAGCAAAGTAAAAATGCCATTTTGAAAAGGAAGTTCAAGAAAACAAACCAGACCCTATGGGATGTATAAGATCATTAGAAAGAGCAATTATACTTCTAGGGGTGTGGGCCTATAATTTATTTATTTTAATAAATAGCCAATGTATCGACTAAATAACCTATTAGGTATACTTGAGGTATGCTTTTTTTAAGGAATTTGACTCATGATTGCAAAAACAAAAAATCATAAAAACTTGCTCCGATCAACATAGGTGCAGCGTGTATGTTTTGAATGTGATTATCGATCTTTTGCCGATCATCCATCATCACTTCATGGAGAGCCAAAGACAAATCCATGAAATTTGCTGCTTCAGTGATTCATACCAGAATCTGTCATTATGGTTATTGACAAATAATAAGCACAGTTTTGATCTGTAGATAGTTGACATCAACATATGTTACGATGATGATTATAGGAGAATGTTAGTGTTAACTTATGTTAAGCCAGCACCTAACAGTTAGCCTGTGTATATGTGTTAGGCCTACATCATGCATATGTATAATGTGCATGTTTTTATTCATGAAAAGAAATGGCGATACATCGTCGTGTCCTTATCATTACTGCCAAAACAAAACAAAACAAAACCAAAACCAAAATCAGTCGATGTATCTCTGTGTTTCTTTTGTCAAAGTTTATGATTATGCCGAAAAAATGTGATAAAAACAAGTGAAAGTTAAAGTGAACTACTTTTATTAATTTTCCGATATGGTTGTAAAGGTTTGTTCTATAGTCCACATGAGGAATGAAGTCAGTGGAGTATTGTAGATGATCCAGTGCAAGCTTAAGTAAAACTTGTAGCTTTGCATGGTACAGAGGATAATTAAAGACTATTTGCGGTGACACATGTGAAATTCTTAATTGAGTAGTAATTAGTTCTGAAAAGAACTGGAGGTTACAACTGGACGTTTCGATCAGTATGCTCTGATTGTCTTCAGGAGAATGCCGGACTCTGGGAAATGCTGCTGTTTAAGTAGACTGCTGGAGCATCGCGTGAAGACTGGATGCTGGAGGATTAGTGTGTTAAAGCGTGCAGGCAGGAAACTGGTGGGGGGGGGGGGGAGCAAGCTTGTTGACCAACTAGGATTGCTGTTGTTGGTGACTCTCCACATTTTTGCTGAAGCTGTGTACTTTGTTCCAGCATGAACATTTTGGAAGATGAACAATCTTCGGATATTAAATGTCAAGATGGGCTGTCATTAGTCAGCAAACATGGCAACAAGTCGTAAAATGAATCTCACATAAAGATAATGACAGATGATTTAGCAGACACAGTGCAAGGTTTTCATTATTTGATATGCCAAGATCAGTTTCCCCAAGCACGTATAGAATGCAAACAGAATGGCATGAAGTGATACAGGACGAGAGCGTTTAACTTTAGGAATCAAAACAAAAAGTTGCAAATAAAATCTAGGCCTACTTGGTGTAAAGTTAAGAGTGCAAAGTTCTTGTTGCTGATCAAAATCTAAAATCGTTTTCACTGTTTTGATGTTAACGATCAACACAACATATTAATCTAAAACCTATTATATCTTTTTTACCAAAAAATATATACAAAAACCACATGAAGAATAATTAAGACTAAAGTTCCTAATGTAACTAAATAACATAGATGGATAATATAGATTACACCCTATAACAGAAACTATTATTAGCCTTGGCCCAACAGTAGAATCAATATTAATAAATTATTTTATTTTACTTTTATTTTAATTTAAAATTTTATTTATCTATCTGGTATTTATATTTATAATTTTTTAATTAAATAATAATGTAATTTATTTATTTATTTATTCATTTATTTATTTATTTATTTATTTATTTATTTTTCTTTTCTCTTGAGTGGAGTTATACTCCTTTTATTTCATAACATCGCATACACTGTTACGAATCCACAATAACAAATAATAAACAAATTGCCATTAAATAGCATACATGTAGGTATCAGGATAAAATAAATTACAATAACATATACAATTTAGAGTGAAATATAATCACAAGAACAGAAAATTAAATTAAATTAAATTAAAAACCAAATTTTAACTCTCCATTATCATAAAAGGAACACAACACCTTGTTTGTAGTATAATATGCCTTAAAGGTTTCATTACACATTCTTTTTTGTTCCAACAATAGAAAGGCCTTTAAACTGCTTTTGTAACCATGAATAATATCAACATCAGTAGGACAAGTGTGACTGTCAAATATTAGTTTACACCGGACATTTCATATTTGACGCAACATTTTAACAACAACAACGCTTTGCACTGATTTAAGCTGATACCCCAAAATTCTGTTAAGGTCGGTAAGGTAAAAGTATATGTTCCCTGTGTATTTTCTTAACAGACATTCAACAAAAATCCAAGCATTTATGGTACACGAACAGTAAATAAAAATATGCTGATGGGACTCGTTCTCAGTTTTACATAGGGGACATAAAGTGTCGGGAAATTTTTGAATCTTGAGGAGAACATCTCTGGTAGGAAGAACTCTGTTTCACTTTGTACCAAAACTGTTTATCCTTCGAATCCAACAAATTATTTTTAAAACCTCTCTCCCAAATTATGGGCCAGTCAATATGAGAAGCACGATGAAAAATTTCTTGCCATTTATTTTGAGCTTTAGGGACAATGAATTTATCTAAAACGAGATTAACATAATTAGCTTTAGCGGTAGTTTTTGAAATAGGCACTTTCTCACCATTATTTCTTTAATAACCATCCAATTGCAGATGTGGTTCACAGGACCTTCTCTAGTATCGCAGACCAGATCATGATCGATTTGATTGTTTATTCTTCCAAGAATTCTTCCTGCATTAATTTTCAAAATCCCACATTTATCAGCGATTTCCTGATAGGTTATTAATTTGCCTTGTCTAATCACATCTTTAATGCGAGTAATCCCGACAGATTTAAGCAACGGGCTACCCATGATAGAATTTCTTTAGTGGTCTTAATATTGTTCCACAGGGGCACTTCATGAGATTCTAAACAGCTAGTAAAATTACAATTAAGACTTCCTTCTGCCTTTTTGAAGGCGAGGATTAGCTCAGAATAAAAAGAATGTTGTTCTAATGGCCCTGTCACACTGTTGCGTATCGTACTAGCGTATGCCAGCGTATGAAAATTATCACTCATACGCTGGTATACGGTGACATACGCTAGGGGTACGTTAGGCATAGGTTGTATACGTTTCAAGCACGGTGGCATACGCTGAGGCAGAAATAAATTTTTAAGCATGCTTAAAAATTTTGTGCGTATGCGGACGTATGGTTAATACGCTAAGCATACGCTTAATACGCTAGAGGTACGATATAGGTACGTTACTCATAGGTCGAGTACGCTGGACATAAGTTGCCATACGTTGGCATGAAGGTGTACCGTACAGCTAGCATATTGATAGCGCATTGAAAGGCCGCCGATTATATAGGTACTTTGTCACGTGATAGGCGGATAGGCGGTACGCTGGGCATGCGCAGTTCATACGCTACTCATACGCTAGCCATACGCAGAGTACGCTGTCCATACGCTGTTCATACGCTGTTCATACGCTGACATACGCTGGTCGTACGCTGACATTTGCTGACATTCGCTGTCCATACGCTGTCAATACGCTTGCCATACGCTACTCATACGCTAATCATAGGTTCAATACGGTAAGTATACGCACAATTCTGTATTTTCAAGGGCTTTTTGTGCGTATGAAAATTATATTATGAATTTTCATACGCAACTCTTACGTTTCTCTCATACGCAACAGTGTGACAGGGCCATAAGAGGTAATTTAACATTACAAAAGACATACCATCCTAGACGTCTATCACCGCTAGCTTTGTTAATCCAGTACTCAAAAAAGTACTTCCACTTTCCCGTAGTGGAGACATACCGAGCAAGCCACTGCACTTTGAGACTCATAAGTTTACAGGATATGTTAACAAGTCCAGTTCCACCTAAGTTCTTAGGACCCTGAATCGTTTCCCTCTTAATGGTTTCAATTTTTCCATCCCAGAAAAAATTCCAAATAATGTTGCTCATTTTTTTATCCATTCTGCGGGGCAGGCAATAATGCTCCCAAAATAATTAATTCCCGCTCCAACAAAAGTATTAACGCCAACGGCCTTCCCTATGTAAGTTAAATCACGTTTGGACCACTATAAAAAGACATTGAATTTTACTTATTCTCGGGCCCCAGTTATCTTCAGGACTAACATCATTACCGAAAACAATCCCTAGTATTTTCAACTTGTCATTTTTCCATTCGAAATTACAAGGCTTGTCTTTTCTATTTTTCCATTTCACAATCCACAGACCTTTCGTTTTGGTTACATTTAGTTTAGATCCAGTACCTTTACAGTAAATGTTCAGGATATCTTGAATGATGGAAAATTCACTATTGTTACTGATGAAAAGGCTAATGTCATCGGCATGCTGAATTAACTTAATACCAATATTGTTAGTGTTATTACAATTAGGAACAGGAAAGCCTTTAATACTGTCATTATTTCTTATCATACTGGCTAAGCCTTCAGCACAAATAGAGAACAAAAGGGGTGATAAAGGACACCCTTGTCTGATTCTTCTATACATACTAACGGGGGAGCCTATAAAATTATTTAAAATGATCCGACCAGTAGGTTGGCTATACAAAATTTTAATCCATTTAATCAAATTCATGGGGATGCCAATTTTCTCCATAATAGCAAACATACATCCCAAATTAATCCTATCAAAAGCTTTTTTTTGATCGATGTTAACAATGGCAGCTTCAATCATTTCCCAATTAGCATAATCTACAATATCCCGAATGATCATAAGATTGTCTTGAATTTTCCTGTTTGAAACTCCACGTTTGTTCCTCACCAATAATGAAAGGCATAGCTTGCTTTAATTTGTTCGTAATATTTTTAGACAAGATTTTGTAATCAATCGACAGGAGACTAATGGGCCTCCATTTTTTAAGTTCGTATCTGCTCCCAGAATTTTTGTAAATAAGTCTAATTAGGGCCGTATTCATAAATCTACTTAAACAAACTTTGTTAAAACCATAGTTGAAAACTTCTAAAATATCAGTATCAAAAATATCCCAAAAGGTTTGGTAAAACTCAACGGTTAATCCATCAATGCCTGGAGATTTATTCTTATTCATTTGAAAAAGAGCATTTTTGAGGTCATTGACAGTAATGTTTTCTTCAAGATTACTCATTATATCATCAGGAAATGGTTTTACTCTCAATATTAGAAATAATTACATTCATGCAAGGAAGTGAAATATCCTCTGATTTGTACAAGTCACTATAAAATGAATTAGCATAACTTATCATAGTATCTGGCTGATCACAATATTTCCCTTCAGGGGTAATTAACATATCAATTTTATTATTTTGAATTTGTTATTTTTGAAGGCCCAACAATATTTCGAGGCCTTTTCCCTTTCATCCTTAAAGTATTACGGACTCTAACTTTAGCTTTCTTCCACTCCTCAACTTCATACTCTATAAGCTTTGCCTCAATGTCCTTGAGAGTCTGAGCATCAACGTGGGTCCTTCTAATCTCATTATTATATTGTTTTTCAAGATCCAAATATTTTTGTTTCTTAGTCCAAGATTGTTCTCTTCCAAAATCTTGAATAATTTCTTTGATTAATAATACCTTTGTGCCAGAGCATGTCGTAAGCTTTTTCCATATCTAAGAAAACAGCAAGAGTGCTTTCCTTGTTAACGAAGGCTTTGTTAATGGATGATTCCAGATGAATAATGTGGTCTTTGGTATTGCGACCCTTACGAAAACCACTCTGATGACAATCTAAAAGGTTGTGATTTTCAAGATACCATATTAATCTGCTATTTACCATTCGTTCCATAAGTTTAAATAAAGTGGATGTGAGGGCAATAGGTCTATATGAAAGTGGACCCGAGGTTTTTTTTCCTGGTTTTTATATTGGCATGATGATAGCTTCTTTCCAACTACTTGGACATTGGGAAGAAAACCAAATTAGATTAAAAATAATGAGTAAACAATCACGAGTTTTATTGGAAAAATGTTTGTTAATATCATTACTAATTTTATCTTTTCCAGGTGCAGTGCACTTACTCTTATCAATGGCCATATTTAGTTCATTTATTGTAAAAGGTTCGTTAATAACATTGTCATTATTGTTAATAATAGACATGTTTTCTTCTGTTTCCTTTTTAATTTTAAGAAATTTAGAGTTGTGATTTTTATCACTGGAAACATTTGCAAAACTGTCTGCAAGGTAATCAGCTTTCTGTTTATCAGTTATAATGTCAGTGTCATTATTTTTAAGGATGGGAATATTACGGTTTGATTGTATTTTGTTAATGCGTTTGATTTTATTTCAAATAATTTTTGAAGGGGTGTGGCAGTTAATTTCATTGCAAAATTTTTCCCAGTCTTTCTTTTTAGCAGCTTTAATAGTCTTTCGTGCTATGGCATTGGCTTTTTTATATGCTATCAAGTCAGTAGGAAGAGATGATTTTTTTAGAGTTTTAAGCGCCTTTTTCTTATTTTGTATGGCTTTTTTGCATTTTTCGTTCCACCAGGATGTAGTACTTTTGTAATTTCTTTTTAGGGATAGCATCATTAATGGCATAGATTAATTGGTTTATGAAAGTATTGTATATTTCTTCAATGTTGTCGGTTTTATTAGGTTCTGTGATTATCTTGTCGCAGGTATTTTCAAATTTATTCCAATCAGCTTTCTTTATAGACCATCGTGGAATTTGATTAATAGGGGTGGTGTAACATGATCGATCATATTTAAATAAAATAGGATAGTGATCGCTGCCCCAAGTATCGTCAAAAACCCTCCACGTACATTTAGCTGCTATGCATGGTGAGGTGATAGTTAAGTCAATACATGAGAGAGTGCCATTAATTGGATTTACTCTAGTACCATCTCCATTATTAACGCAGACCAAATTATGTTTAATCATAAAATCTTCGATAGTATTTCCATTTTTATCTATGTTTTGCTACCCCAGAGGGTTATGACCATTTAAGTCGCCACATATAACAAAATCTTTTTCCATTTTTTCCATGATAGCGTTAAGGTGAGATTCTTCTAGAGTAAGACAAGGATTATAAACGTTAACTATGTTCCATTTTTTGTTGTTGGTGTCATAAACTTCAATAATTTGGAATTCTATAGGAATATTTTTGTTGTAAGTATAGTTAACAGCATGACCTTTCCTAGTCAAGATGGTGGTACCGCCACCTTGTTTCTTGGAGACACTGGGAGTTCTGTCATTTCTATAAATGTCATATCCAGGGATGTTAAAATTTCTTTCTTTTTTGAGCCATGTTTCTTGAATGCATATAATGTCTGGTTTTTCGGTAAAATTATTTAAAGCATTCTTAAATTCATTTCCATGTGCAGTAAGTGATTGTGCATTCCATTGAAGAATAAGAACCATTATGAGAAGAAAGATTATGTAGACGTTTTTCTACTTCTTCCTTTTGGAGTGTTATTTGTATTTTTAGTTGATGTACTTTGTGGTGCCATTTGAGATAATTTGTCAAATGTTTCCTTTTGTTTAGGTTGTGATTGTTTTTGTGATTGTTTTTGTGATTGTTCTTGTGATTGTTCTTGTATTTTTATGTCATCAGATGATTGAGATTGGCTTGTGTGCTTTCTTTGTTTGCTAGTTTCTTTATGTTTTAGAGTTTCTCTGGTATGAAGTATGTGTTCAATAAGTGATTTGATTGCTGTATCTCTGTCTTCTTTCTTCTTAATACAATCCCAGATTTGCATTGTTCCAGTTAGTAGTTCTAGAAGGGATTGTCCAGATTTAATGCATATGAAAGGTGTATCTGGTTCTGTTTGTGTTCCTACAATTGAGTCTGTTTGGGTAGAAGCATTTGCTGTACTGGTTTTTGTTACATAAATGGGTGTTTTGTTGCTGTTTTGTGTGTGATTAACCACTTTGATTTGAGATTGTTCTTTATGTTTGATGATTGTTGTAGGAGTTTGTGATGAATCTTTGTGTACAACTACATTGGTTTTTACTGTTTTTGCGGCTTCTGCATATGATATGTTATATATGATTCTGATGCCCTGTATTTTTTTCTCATCTTTAATTGTAGTACATCCTGCATAAGCTGATGAGTGACTACCACCGCATCTGCAGCATCTGACTTGTTCTTTTTGGGTGCATGACTCATAATTGTGGTTACCGCTACATCTTACACATCTAGTTTGAGCACGGCATCTACTGGCTACATGTCCTAGTCTCTGACAATTGAAACATCTAATAACAGGAGGAATGTACGGTTTTACTTCAAAAATTTCATATCCTAACTGAATGCGTGAAGGTAGATTAGGTGTGTCAAAGGTGAGGCATACTGAAAGACTTTTTTCAAGATGGCCATCTCTTTTACGCATGAGTCTCTTTACTTCAATGGTTCCAGATTTTTTACAGGCTGCTAAGATTTCTTGATCTGATATGGCTGTCGGTAGACCTGTTATTACTCCTTTGCTCTGAGTTTCGGATTTTGCAAATTCTGTTTCAACTGACCATTTTCCTAAGTGTGAAATTGTTTTTAGTTTCCTAGCTTGAGTGGAGGTATGACATCGGACTGTGATGCCCCCTTGGTTGTTTCTAGTGACATTTTTAATGAGGTCATGTCCAACAGAGTTTAGTACTTTAGCAATTTTGATAGGATTTATGTTAGCTAATTTGATATCTGGAGAGGTGATAATTACTAGAGTAGGATTACATTGTGAGGTGTTATATACATGACGGCGTTTTGGTTGTCGATCACCTGCTGTGCTATCTTCAGAGTCACTAGGAGATTCACTTAAACATTCGCTAGCATTACGTTTTAGAATTTTCCTCTTATTGTTAGATTTTGGAGTCGGAATGTCACTATCTTGGGCTTGACTGATTAATTTTTCAAGAGTTGAACGGGAATTTAAGTTAGGTTTGTAGTTTCCTTCTTGACTGTTCTGGGATATTTGATCCCACCACATGTCATCTTCTTCGTCATCGTCGGCCATGTTGGTTTTCGAAGAGTGCAGAGCGAGATAATAAAAGCCAGTTAAATGAGAAAAAAGTGTGATCTCCGGAATGAAAAGAAAATGCCTACCTTTTAGAGTAGCCTGTACAAAAGCTCCAGCTACGAGTTGAAAGAAAAAAGGATTCCAATTTCGTTAAAAAAAAAATCTAAAAAAAAAAATCATAAAATAAAAAAATTTAAAAAAAACTTGGCTGCAAATTCAAAGAGCAGGAAGTGTGGCTTAAATTGTTTGGGGGAGTTTGGGGTTACTGAAGCATGGAAGACCATATAAATATGTCCCCTTTCCTTTCCTTCAGCTAATTAGCCTTTCATTAGAAAACAAGCTTATAACTACTACATGATAAAGTTGGAAGAAAGCTTGCATCCGTGCTTTCCATCTTCCACTGCCCCCCGCAGAAGAGTTTTTGTCAAAAAGTAAATAATTCCCAATTCAAACAAAATTAAATGTAATTATATCCACTGGATCAAATCTGATAATTGGTTGCCCTTTTCACTTTGTTTATGGAAAAACCTTTCAATTTTAGATTTAAATGAAGCCAACATTGGTATTTATCTCTTGGTATTAAGTCTTGTACAAAAATAAATTCAATCTTTATTTATAATATACTTCACTTTCAGGTTAAGTTGATAACAAAAATATAATGATAAATTGACAATGATAGTAACACTGTAATCAAGCATCTCCTTATTGTGACATGCTTATAAACTGTCTTTGTTTTCACCTATACTGCAAATAATTAAAAAATAATTTATAAAATTTGAAAACAAATTCTACATTGATTTTTACATTTTCAAGGTTGTACACATGATTGGCAAAATGTCTGTAGCTGCATCCATACTACAGAATTACAACCTAAAGATCAGATGCCATTTTGTACATAAATTGTTAGACATTGAAATAATCAAAGAGTTGTATGGGTGCTTGTAAATTGCTAATAAAGCAATGAAATACATATTTATTTTAACTGTCTGTTGGGTTTCATGACTTGACTTTTGTGGTTACACACTTCCCTCCCTCACAATCAATTGAAACCACTTTGTTGACCTGTTTAACCTACATGTACTTGTAACCAATCTAGAAATGAGTGTACATGGTCTTACACATGTAACAAGTGAAATGACTTCAGTGTAAATGAACCCAACCATGATCCTTTGTTGACAAGAAAACAGAATATATATCCACTGGATCAATCTGATAATTGGTTGCCATTTTCACTTTGTTTATGGAAAAACCTTTCAATTTTAGATTTAAATGAAGCCAACATTGGTATTTATCTCTTGGTATTAAGTCTTGTACAAAAATAAATTTAATCTTTATTTATAATATACTTCACTTTCAGGTTAAGTTTATAACAAAAATATAATGATAAATTGACAATGATAGTGACACTGTAATCAAGCATCTCCTTATTGTAACATGCTTATAAACTGTCTTTGTTTTCACCTATACCGCAAATAATTAAAAAATTATTTATAAAATTTGAAAACAAATTATACATTGATTTTTAACTTTTCAAGGTTGTACACATGATTGGCAAAATGTCTGTAAAGATCAGATGCCATTTTGTACATCAATTGTTAGACATTGAAATAATCAAAGAGTTGTATGGATGCTTGTAAATTGCTAATAAAGCAATGAAATACATATTTATTTTAACTGTCTGTTGGGTTTCATGACTTGACTTTTGTGGTTACACACTTCTCTCCCCAACAATCAATTGAAACCACTTTGTTGACCTGTTTATAACCTATACTTGTAACCAATCTAGAAATGAGTGTACATGGTCTTACACATGTAACAAGTGAAATGACTTCAGTGTAAATGAACCCAACCATGATCCTTTGTTGACAAGAAAACAGAATCAATCTGCATTTAAAATAAATGTACACTCTGTATGTACGATTTAGTGAGTTCAGAATGGGTGACATTCAGGGTTGTCATTGGAATCGGTAATTTTTGGAATAAAATGCCTTCCCCCTCCCCCCAAGTTCTTAGTGATGGCATGTACTGCCACTGGTGATGAACCAACACATTTGTTTTCTAAAATTCTTTGGTCTATCATTGCAGCACTATAGAATCCAAGAACTAGGGAAGGGAGGGCAAACAGCAAATAGTATAAGGCCCCTTATACTAGTGCTTTAATTGGGTGATCTGGCAAAAGGTATTCCAAGGCTGACACACCCATGCAATGAAGATTGGGGGTTATGTTTACTATGTTTATATGGCCCAACTGCCAGGGATTCACTGTCGGCAATATACATTTTACTAGATCACCAACAGATATTGCTTAATAACTACATTTTGTGAGGATGTTTGGGTCCAGTCAAAATATAATAAGAATTCCTCAGTACTAATTTTGTTCTAACATGTTAAAGAAATTCCTAAAAGACCTAGATATGTCTTGAGGTCCTAAAATCAATTCTCTTGAGGGTAAAGACTGCCACAGATAGGATAAGTCCATATAAAATAATTTGAATCATACATTAACTCCTTTGATGAATGGATAAACTTCAAATGCTGGCCATTGGATCACAAAGTTACACAGACTCTGACGCACCTTGTAGCAGTAGCACAAATGGATACCGATGATCTGAAATATAAACTAATCATGTAAAACAATATTAAATGTTTTCAAAGAGGGACGAAGAATAATGGGTCATGCTAACAAAACACACATAACTTAGAATGCCCTCATATGTTATTATCAGGATGATGGATTGATGTAACTTCAGAAAACTTATGCAACTTTAGAAAAAATGATCCCTTCAGAACAATGCCTTTAAGTTAGGTTTTACAATGGAATAGAAAGTTACATGTGACGTCTTCCTTCCTCCATGATGTGACTGTTTCATTATCTCAATAAATGTGCTGATATTTGTTTCTGGACTACTTTAGTGAGAAAATTAAGTGCTAGTATCAAGTAAACTGCAATGCATCCATCACCACACAAGACATAAGCACTACTACAGTACTAGTATTATGAGGAACTGTAGACACTATAGTGTAGCTAAATTAACCGGATGTCAACCCGTACACATGCCAGTAAATATTCAGTAATAAATATTTTTACGGGTCGAGTTGACCAAAATGAGTATGAGTTGGTAATAGTACGAGTTGGCACGCATACGAGTTGACCTGTTTTCACTGGGAAAGAATACAACATTGTGGATAAAGTTTAAAAATAATTGCTTTTTGAAAATAAAAATCACAATCTTCAATGTAGGTTGGTGGGGTCATGTGAGTGGATCATAGGGCAGTCAGGAGGAATGCAATCATCCATCCACACACACACACACACACACACACACACCCTCACGCACATTGATTTGTGGGGTATTCCTTTGTTCGTTCTATTATCCCTTTTCCTTATAATTCTCCTGTGGGGTACAAGATTTTCTATAGTTACCTTGTATAGGGTCCAATTGTTCTATTGTGTTTTGGACCCCACAACGAATGGTGTGTAAGCCCACACACACACACACACACACACACACAGTCTTGTATATGGTGTAAACCGAGGACACCCTATTGTTCCCCTCTTTTGTTCCCTTTGTTGTTGGACTTAAACTTGTCAGAAAAGTTGTCAGAAATTCAGTTGGTAAAATAAGGGGGGAAAGGGAAATTAATCTTGTGAGTGAGTGCTCACACAGGATTTTGTTTTGTTCAGTAGACCATGTCACACTTGTTTTCATTTGAAGCAGCGTCTGTTATAGTATCATGGGTTTCATGGGAGGCAAGAGTGTGTATATTTAGATGTACAGTTTATTTCATTTTGTATGGGTCTGACATCCTGACATCAATGAAATTTGACAATGGGTAATGTTTGAAATATAGTGCCTTACTTAAATTCACAATGTGAAATAATGTGCTGATATATTTAATACACTCACTGGCCAAAAGTATTGCAGCATGCTCAAAATAGCACTTTACAGTAACAGGTGAGATAATCATTTAATCCGATTTCATCGATCGTGTATTACATAGCAAGAACAGTAAAAAAGAACATTGACTTCAAAACAAAGGCAATTTCAAAAAGTGTTAAGTAGTGTAAATAAAATAAAATAAATTATTGTAACACAGTTCTCCAAACTGAACTTTGGTGTGAATTTTAATGTTGCAATACTTATGGCCAGTGAGTGTATATATATATATATATATTTTTTTTAGGAAAGAGTTGGCTTTAAAAAAAAAGAGGATGGTTTAATGCAGTCATCTTGATGTTGGCATCGACTAGGTATTTTAGTTAGGATGGGGCATCTTGATCTTGGCATCGACTCGGTATTTTAGTTAGGATGGGACATTCCTGAAATCAAGTTTTGTAGCATTGGTTGAAAACAAACACACAGAACCGATGTTTCAGCTTATTATTTTGATTAAGTGACCTCTGAGAAGCACACAGGTGACCTCTGAAAATACAAAGGTCAATTGTTAGCAAATGAATGCACTCTGGAGCAATGCGAGACTTTAAAACACTTGGTGGCAGCAGAAACTATTCCATTGTTCTTGATATTTCACACATGCGCCAGAATTATATAAACAGTAGAAAAAGGACCGGTCTGCTGCCCTCTAGTGACCCCAAAGTCTACCATTGCTTGTCTACATCTTTAACTTTACTTGTAGCAAACTGAATCTGTTTGTCTGGTTCCATAACATCAAATCACCACCCACCACATTTAATTTTGAAAAGCACCAGTCTATTGTTGAGCCTCAATATGATTGAGCCACGATGTCGCTCTGTGAAAACAAATCTAGTCGTAGCTTAACTTCAATACTACAATGAAACAATTTACCACAAATTTGTTTTAACATTCAACACTTAAAATGTAATTCAAGTAAACATTATATTTATTTTTACAATGTGTTAAAAAATCAGTACATTTCAATTCCCAAAAACTGCAATATTAAAAAATAAGTGATGGGAAGCACATGTGAATATATCATCCCATATTTTAAATTGTATTTTATACTATTATCATTTCATCAAAGGCTTTATTATAAGAAATAATGCAGACATGTAAAGTCTGTACACTTTATGTGTGTAATCTGATGTATACATGTATTCATTAACCCTTGCTAAAAAGCAGAACAAATACAAATTCCAATTTAGGATCAAAATGTAACATTCTGTTCTTCGCATCTTTTACAATTGTGCAGCTTTTGCGAACATTTACAAAGCTGAATGAAGCACAAAGTATCTCAAGGCAGAATTATATATAGACAGGAGGGATAATATTTGAATAATTGATTTAAGAAACAATCATTCAATGTTGACTTCTTCCAAAGTATTTGAGAATAATTCAGTTGTTTTTAAATTCATTTTTGTAACTTAATTCATAATAAATGAAGTATTTTAAATACAAATTCACGAGTAACAGATACAAATGAATTATCCATAACCATTAATATACATTAATTATTCATAAGCTATGAATACAAATGAATTATTCATAAATATCTGATACATTTTTAAATCAATCAATAACATTTTACACAACCATATGTTTCGTCACTAGTATGAAGTTATATGTTGTTAGATTATCTTTGTCTTGGATATGGCTCAATCTTCCAGTCATCTGAATTCAAAAGCAAACCTACTTTATCACTGAAGTAAATAGAGAAGGATTTAACAGTTGTTTTTCAAGAAAGGGGAACTTTCAATCAATGTTATATGTATAATTACCTTTAATACTGAATAAGAATTTGTTTTTCATAAACATGTCTATTTACAAATATAATTAAATGAATAATTAGAATATATGATTGACACATGCTGTGAGGTAAACAACTGATTATATATTAAATTGTTAGTAGTTTAGTCATCTTTAACTTTGAATTTTTTATGAAATAATTTTCTTTGAATCCTGAAGGAACTAGTACTTCAACAAAAAGTGCAAGCAAAATGTTGCTTTTTAAACATTGTGAATTTATGAAACAATGTAAAATCATGAGCTATGCCAACCATCAACCGATCATCAAACATAACATCGTCTTATCTTGCCCTACCATTGGCTGATGGGGCAGCCATTTTAACTCTTTCTTTTTACATTTGTTGTAAAAGTCAACACATTTCCCATTTTAAAAATTAAGCATCCAAAATGGCTACATAATTTATTTATTTAAGCTTTCTTTATTCAGGGTAGCACCATTCAGTGAGTAACAGTGCTTTCAAGGTGGCTAACCTAATTCCTAACCTAACCCTAACCCTAACCATAAAAGTGGCAGTTGCCGAGGTCGCGAATTTACGACCCTGATTAGGGTTAGGGTTAGGGTTAAAGGTTAGGGAATAGGGTTAGGTTAGGTTAGGGTTAGGTTAGGGTTAGGGGTTAGGTGAAAAACAATGTTTGCTTATTGAATACAACCCACACCCTACTAACAGAAATAACATCAAATTTCAACTAACTAGAATTTAAATAAATACAAGAATATGTTGCTTAAGAAAAAACAAACATTAATAAAAGAAATATACAAGTATTATACAAATGAAATCCCTCATAATGACTGTGATCCTTTTATATGAAATTCTCAATGAACAATGCCCATACATGTAGTTGTAACAAAGCATTGTGTAACACAAAACCAGTATTCAATGCAATGGGGTTTCTATAACTATTCATTAACATGTACATTTCAGGATAATCTAAGAAATGTCTGTTAACTGTGTTAAATTTAACTAGGATAATAATAAGACTTTGTCAAACTCTTTTGTGTACTTAATTAGGCAGATTGGCTTAAATACATTTCAACCATCATTATTTTTGGCAAAAAATTCAAGGCACTTTTGGAACTGGTGGTTTTCCTGATTGTAAATAAACCCTCAAATAACACATTTATTGTAATATGTACACATTGGTTCATTCTGTGTAATTTTGAAGCGAATCGGAGATTTTTTTTTTTCGAGGTGAAAAAAACGACAAGGGGTACCCCTTGTCGTTTTTTCCAAATTTGGCCTAAAAATGACATTTTTTCAAAATTATTAATACTTGCTGGAGAGACGTAACAGAGTGCCTAGAACACATTTGTGGTAATTTGAGTGGCCTATCTTTCCAACTTTTTAAGAAAATCAATATTTTATGAAATAATATAGGTAACATTTCAAAATTTTAAACTTGTCCAAACAGGCTGTAACTCGGTGGCTGTATTCTGCAGACACATTGGTTCATTCTGTGTAATTTTGAAGCCAATCGGAGACTTTTTTTTTTCGAGGTGAAAAAAACGACAAGGGTACCCCTTGTCGTTTTTTCCAAATTTGGCCTAAAAATGACATTTTTTCAAAATGATTAATACTTGCTGGAGAGACGTAACAGAGTGCCTAGAACACATTTGTGGTAATTTGAGTGGCCTATCTTACCAACTTTTAGACCAAATTTTATGAACAATTTGAGTGAAATAGTGAAATAAAAAATTGGCCCAAATAGACTATAACTATAACTGGCTTTATTCTGCAGACCGAGTGGTTGATTTTGTGTAATTTAGAAGAGAATTGCAGACAACCTTTTTTCGAGGTGAAAGAAAAAAAACGTGGTTTTTGCCAAATTTGGCCTAAAAATGGATTTGTTTTTTAAAATGCCTCCTACTTGTTGGAGAGACACAATAGAGACGCAACAGAATGTTTGTATCTGAAAAAAAAATTAATAATAATTATTGTAAAAAAGTGCGGAGAGTTAGTCAGAGTGTCGACCAGGTATTCGGATGACTCAAAGTCCGAGACACCCCGGCATGATGATCACCATAGCACCCTTCTGGGAGGTCGCTACCCTCCCGGTCCCTCCTTATTCCCTCCCGTCCGTACATTTCCTCCACGCTCAAACCTTCGGGGGAGAGACATGGCGGTCCCCAAGCCATTGCCGCAGCCAGCAGCTGCCATGTCTCTATGTGTCAGGAGCAGGATTCGAACCCGGACGTACCAGCCTGGAACTGCCGCAATTGACAGCCCAGTGGACTAACGGCTTGTGCCATTTATCCTGTTGGTATTTGGAGTTGAATTTAATACTACTTAAATGAATCGTGAGTGCGTAATCATTTAATAATAAAATAGTGCCGTCCCTGGGATTCGTACCTGGGACTCCTGCACCAAACCCAACACCAGCGGGTTGCGCCACCAATACCTTTCGTTACTTTGAGTTGAATTTTAAACTACTTAAGTGGTTGCATAACCATTTTAAATGAAAAAGAAAAAGCGTCATGGCACCGCTGGGATTTGAACCCGGGTCGATAATACCGAAGTCTGGCAACTTAACGATTAGACTATTTCGTCATCCGGCATTTAACAAAATTATTGAGCTTCATCAATGAGCCTGTAAAAGGTGTCTCTGATTGGCTTCAAAATTGCACTGAAAGGACAGCCATGGGTAATTTGTACTGGTAACGCGTACAAGGTTTTAAAAAAATAAACAAACAAACAAAACACACAGAAAAAACACAAAACACACACACACACACACACTTACAATAATTGTACCACAGATTTATTGGTTACCTTGGGGCTTGTGTTTTAGATGCTTTCTAGGCTGTTGAACTGATTCTCACTGATGCCAGCCATTGCATCTAATTCCAATTACTCGGCATACTGGAGAGCTAAAATACAAAATATAAATAAATGTTCAAATGATTCTGTGAAAAAATAAATTCTGAATGGGGAAAGGCCAACATGTATTACTCCAGTAAGAGAATGCCCTCTATAATTGGTGTACACATGTTGTCCACCAACACACCTGCATGTTTATTTTCCAATTAAAACTCATATTAACTCATCCCTCTGCAGCTTTTTCTTCATTTATTAGTTTTCTTTTTTTATGCAGGCTCTTCGTCTTTTTTTTATGTTATAAGACCTGACCTTTCTTTAAAGCATAGAGGGACAGACTTTTTATGCTTAATAATAACAAAACAACAAATGTAACCTAGCTCAGAAAAACAGGTGCCCCTATGACAATTTTGTGGCTACAACTAGCAGACTAATCAAGTAAAAGCATCTCTTTAGGTTGAGTTATGGATATATTTCGCTGACACGAAGAACATGCAGAATTGCAGAAGAGACAACAACACACGAACATGTATATATTTACATGGATTTGCATACATGTATATGTACTGTACATATATGTAGGCGATTTACGATGCTCTTTTGACTTGGACTGCATGGCACAGTTTTTAAACTTTTTTCTGGACAATAATCTATCCATGCTCAGTCATTATCCTTAGTTAAAATGCAAACTTAAAATCATGTAGGTACACTGCAAAAACAGCGAAAGAGTAGACTCAGTATAGTTTTTACGAAATAGATGCAGTACAACAGTTTCGTCCGTCACGAACCTCCATTGGATTGTGCATGCAATAATTATGTCTACGATAGGCCTACTTTACAAACGTACATTCTAGGCCAATAAACCTCTAAATAATGTCTACTTACCTCTTAATAATGCAATTATATTTTCCTCTTTCTCGGTAACCCATTTTATTTTCTTGTATTTTGCTTTGGAGTTAATAAGAACGGCAAAATTCCTCAGTATTTTTTCATGTAAACGGGAATTAAATGGCCGCCGCTGAAAATTTTTTGCTTGTGATAAAATGTCACGTGATCACTGATACGCAATGTGATTGGAGATTGCCTCGACAGATTGCCTCAAAGTAGAAAGCCAGCTAGTATAGTCTACTCATTGCCACTGGATTGCATGAAATGCCACACAGGGCAATCTCCGAGCAATCTCATTGCCAGCAACTTTTATTGCCTGAAAATTGCCCGAAAATTGCCCCGTGTGACAAGGCCTTTACGTTGTAGGCCAATATTAAACTCCGTATATTGCTGTGTGTACATATTCTGTGCACGCGCAACTATTCGTACATACAGGGAATAGTAATTCAGCGTATTGTTTCACTTAACCTTCCGGTTTCGACCGGAAGGAAAGGTCAGATTGGGGTTACGTCTGAAAACGAAATGTGACATAGTTCAAGATCTTTAAGATAATAAAAAGATTGTGAAAATATCTTCTATGGTTCATGAGATATGATTTTTAGAAATTTTGAAATTTTCAACTTCCGGTTTCGACCGGAAGGAGAGGTCAGATTAGGGTCACATCTAAAAACGAAAAATCACATAATTCAACATCTTTCAGATGATGCAAAGATTGTGAAAATATCTTTTGTAGTTCATGAGATATGAATTTTTGAAATATTAAACTTTGATTTAGCGTAATTCGACACCTGATGACGTAATCATGACGTCACAGCAAACGGTTTCGTCTGCCTGATATGTTCTGTTTATGTGTTAAGTTTGAAGGCTGTAAATGCTCAGCAAGGATGCCTTTGTTGCCGGACAGTCGCCACTGAGAAGTAAAAAAAAAACAAACAAAAAACAGTACAAAAACAATAGGTGTTCGCGCTGCGCGTTCGAACACCTAAAAATGTTCTGTTTATAATTTAACTGATTTCTTAATATTTTTCTCCATAATTTTGCTCTCAAACGTAAAAAAAAAACTTTCTCCTCCATTGACTTTGTGCACAAACGTGTGCGTTTGTTTACAACTTTTTCCCCCAAACCCAACTCCCATAATTCATTGCGCGCACAATAAAGGCTTAATTGCAATGAGGGCGTTGTTTACATACACATGTCAGAGCCGTATATATACCAAAGATCGTATAGCGCCGCGTAGCGGCGCAAGATGGAGAACTAAATCTATATCATGAAATTTGCATGGAGATAAGCGGCCGCCATTTCGGCAAGCTGGTAAGTAAGTCGGGGATTGGTGGAAAGTTTACCGCAAAAGGTGATACGGAGTTTAACGAGGCCATTTTTCATTCAACAATCATCATGTCGTTCTGCTCGGCCATTAACTGCCAAAATAATAAGAAGAAATGTCCGAATCTTTCATTTTTCAGATTTCCAAAGAATAAAGAAAGGTGAGTTTAGGGAAAAATGGTTTAATTTTAATTCTAACGGCTACAGACAGGATGGCATGACATCGTCATCGGGCATGATCGGCTGTGTTAGTTTTTTACTATAACGTAACGCAATTGTGGCACACTTTTTTTTTCTTTTTTCACATTTTTCATTTTAAACATTTTGTTTTATAAATTTATTTTTAAACTCAAGACTGATGTGACCTCTTTTGAATACATTATGAAGGAGAACTTAAAGTAAACGTTGTTGGGTTTAATGTTAGTTCTGACATTCTGACTCAGTCTGAGTCTGATCCATTTCCTGCATTACTGGAATAGGCCTACTGATCATTTTGGCCTCACTTTACAATTACATTCCCTTATGTACTCATTTCAGAAGCCAACAGTGGGTGCAGAACACTAGGCGTAGAGACCTGCAAGGAGAACCCGTGGTATATGTACAATAATTGTCGCCTATGCTCCGAGCATTTTGAGCCAAGTCACTTTGTCAACACAGAGAAAAAAAGGCTCAAATGGAATGCAGTTCCAACAGTTTTCAGCATTCCCAATCAACCAAAATCAGCTGAACCAAGAAGGAGACCACTGAAAAGGAAGGTCATCAATGCACAAGACGACATCCCTCCAAAGCGTTTGAAAGGTAGATGTAAAACTGAATTTCAAGTAGTTTTGAGTGTCCAAGGTCAAGGCTTAATGTCATCTGGTTGAGACTGTTCAGGGCCTTCTAACGGCTGTTACCTGTATATTTGGAATTATAATCACCAGGTGGCTCACAAACCTGATACATACATATTGTCGAATACAGGTTTGATGCACTATACTGTCCATGCATTTGCACAAGAGAGGCCTATAAGGTGAACATTTTGCAATGACATTTATGGTCAAATGTTGTACACACTTCCTTGTACTTTAACCATAGAAGAATGAAGGGGAGGAGTCTGCGTCTTTTCTTCTTTTAGCACAAAGAATGAGCCGTGAAGAATTGTTTAGTTCATGCCTAAGCCATATTTTAGTGCAAGTTTTTTTTAATGGATTAATCGTTGTCCCCCTAAGTAGGAAAACTTCTATTATTGTTTCAGAGACCTTGTACATAGAAGCCATGGTTACACTCAAGGTGGCATGTATCATAAAATACAAATCCATTTTTTGGATTCAATTTTACACATCACTGTTTGCCTGAGATCAGTAGCTAGTTAAGATTTGCAGTTAAAATATGTTTGTAATTTTTTTTCTTTTTGTAGTTTCCCCGGATGTACACATCCATGTCGATCATAGTTATTGCAAGCAGCATGAGGATGATACTTCTCCACCTTTGCTTGATGAGAAGCCATCACATGAAACTAAAGCTCTTCACAGAGAACGGGTACGGACCACCAGGCTCAAGAGGAAAGTGCAGCATCTTCAGACGGCGATGAACAACATGGCGTCTGCGGCTGAAACGATCAAGGAACTCATCGATGGCGCAAGCAAATACCTGAATGAGCCAGTTCTGTCATTTTTTGCTTCACAGCTCCGAAATTCCTCAAAGCGTACTAAGGCTAGGGGTAGGAGGTGGACATACACCGATAAAGTCATTGTATTATCTCTCTATCCCCAAGGTCCTTGAGCCTATAAATTTTGTTCCAGAATGTTTACTTTGCCTTCAGTTTCTTCTCTTCGAAAGTGGCTACACAGTATAGAAATCCATCCTGGCTTCAATGAACGAATCTTTGATGTTATGAAGCACAAGCTTTCCTCAATGCAAGAACGGGATAAATACTGTGTAGTCACATTTGATGAGATGAGTTTACGTTCTGGGCTGACATATGACATCAGTAATGACAGAATTGAAGGCTTTGAGGACTTTGGTGACTTAGGTAGAACTAATAACATTGCAAACCATGCATTAGTTTTCATAGTCAGGGGCATGCTTTCTCATTGGAAGCAACCTTTGGGTTATTTCCTTTCAAAGGATGCTGCATCAGGAGAGACACAGGCTGAACTGGTAAAGTCATGTTTAGCCAAATTGAGGGCTATTGGTCTGTGTCCAAAATTAGTTGTGTGCGACCAAGGTTCAAATAATGTCAAAACCTTCAAACTGTTGGGTATTTCAGTTGACAACCCATTTTCATATTAGACGGAGAAAGTATTTTGTATGTACGACCCTCCTCACCTTCTGAAAAACACAAGATCAAACTTAATGAAGTATCTACTAAGATTTGATGGTTCAGATGGGGACACAAAAAATGCTAAATGGTCATATATTCAGCAGTTCTATGAATTTGATTCCCTCGTACCAATCCGTATGGCTCAAAATTGACAAAGGGGCATTTTGAGTTAAATAGTTTCTCTAAAATGAGGTAAATAAAGCAGCTCAAGTTCTCAGTCACACTGTTGCTGCAGGAATTTACACTTATACATCTTTGGGTAAAGTGCCTGCAGAAGCTGTTCACACTGCAGAATTTGTAGAAAAGATAGACAAACTGTTTGATGCTTTCAACTGCAGGAGTTTCAAAGAGAAGAAGAAAATTCACAGACCTCTGTCTAAGAACTCTGAGCATGTTCAATTTTTTAATGAGTGTATTCCATGGCTGAAGAGTATTAAGTATGTTGGCTCCAAGAATGTATTGTGTATCAAGGGATGGCTTTTGGACATTGCCTGTATTACTCAAATGTGGGATGAAATGAAATCCAAGAATGAAATCAAATTTCTTCTGACAGGCAGGTTCAACCAAGATGTTGTGGAAAACATATTTTCGACAATCAGAGGCGTGAGGGTGGTTTCAGGGATAATCCTTCAGCTTCAGAATTTCGATATGCATTAAGAATGGTCATGGTAGCTGAACTCATAAAGCCAGCCCTCGGTTCCAATTGTGCACCTGACTGTGATTCATTTCTGTTGAATTTAAGTTGTCTTTCAAAGAAATCTAAAAACAAGGACAAGTCACACAAAGTGGCTGGTAGTTTGCATTATGTTCCTGTGACTCAAAGTGCTCTTAATATATTTGAGCAGAATACAATTTCACGTTGCTGGGTATTTATGTAGAAAAGTTATGGCAGGCCATGAAGTTATTTCTCCTTGCAGTACTTGTCGAGCAGCACTAATATCTCCTGACACATTCTTGCTGAACCTTCTCAATTATTCATTCATAACAAAGCATGGGACACTACAAAAACTGACTTTGGTTCACTAATTGTCCCATCCAGCTCTTTTGTTCAATTCTGTGCTCTGTGTGAAAACATATTTAGAGCAGAATTTGATAGGCAAGGCATGACTCGTAACAGAATCAGTAGTTTGATCAAGAATGCCATCTGCAAACAAAGTGCATACACAAAACTGGGGGTATGTAGTGAGGGGATTCGAGCTCGAATAGTAAACATTTTTGTAAGCATGCGCATTCAGTATGCATAAATACAAAAATAGAGAGCTGAAAGATGTGTCTTTGAAGAGAAAAATAGGAAAGCGCAAAAAGTAATGCACAAATAAGGAAACTTAACCCTAAAATTGGAAACTTAACCCTAACTGTTCAAAGTTTTTAAAAATCCATTCCATGATTCTGTCTGATTTTGATGTATTAGGAACTGTACCATTTTGTACATCCAAACTTTTAAGGGGCGTGATAGACAGTTTTATGTGTCCAAGTCAAAAGGTTTGGGTTTGCTTTACATTGTACTATATATCCTGTGGTAGTTTGATGGATGAATTAGTTCATAATGAAATATGCTACATGTATGTGGAGTTAGGGTTAAAGTGTATTAAAACATATCCGACCTACCAATAAGACCTGATAACCCTTTGTTTGGTATAATAAATACATGTATCTACATACTGTAAAAACCCTATTAAGTATAAACATTTGTTTTATTTGGCTTAATGCAGAGGCTGCAATTTATCATTGCTTTGGAATTTAATTTCCTATCATGGTCAGTTGTAAAATTCTGACCTTTATACTTAACTTTGCCAACTGATTAACGATGATGTGCAGTTTGCTTTGTTCCCGGGTGATGCTCAGTAATTTTATACAATTCATCTTGCAATTTTGAACTAGTACCACTGGCCAATGCTGAATATAAGGACATATGTTATCATATGTTCAATGCCATCTGCCTGTAAACCAGACTGATTCTATAACTAGAATATAACCACTGCAGGATAACCATAGAATAAGAATGTCCTAATTTGAACAATAGCAGACCATCCCTTGACTATGAAAAACTATGCATTTCCATATGAGCTGTTTAATGCAACTTTTCTGAACCATTGGTAAATTAAAATGTCCAGTGTCAGAATAAATGTGCTTTATGCACCTACTGTCAAATAACCACAGTGTGTATTGTTTTGTCTATTGCCTACATGTTTCTTTAGCACTGTATTTTTCCCAACATTTTAAATATATGCATTAAAATGTTGACAAAAAAAACGAAAAATTTCAAATTTTAACACATGATGCGTTGTAGCACCTAGGTCTAAGGGACGTGACCAATATCTACGATTATTGCAGCTAGTATTATGTCAAAAGATTTGTCTTGAGCTGCAGTAGAGTTGTCACTGCTATTTGCTCAAAAGATCCCAACATCTTAAAACCACTCAATTGCATACACCACGGATAATGGCAGGGTGCAATGCACAAACAGGGCTATATTTGGAAGAAATAAATATTTTATTTCAAAGTTTGGCAAATTTAGAAAATTCCACCGTCATTATCACACAAAAATTAGAGCTAGAGCTACAACTATCGCAGCTAGCAGCAGAGCTAAAATTAAGGGGATCGTGAGTTCAGGTTTTGCATAGGCAACCAACCATCTTTAATTTTCAGGACTCACAGAAACTGAAAGCACCAAACGAACAAATATAAGCTAAATCAAAATGTCAGGAAAACAGTAATAGTATGCCAAACAAAGTGCTTAGTGCTGGTCACTCCAGTGTATAGCTGCTGTGATAATCGCAGCTCTTGGTCATGTCCCTTAGACATAAGAGCTATGCCTATGAATGACCGAGCATTGGTAAAAAAAATTGCAAAATTTGTATGTTAAGATTTCAAAATATTTTCAACATTTCAAATGAAGCCCAATTGCACCACCTGGCACCATACACAAAATTAGTGGTTTTTCAAGTTTTAACTGGCAATAAAATCCAAATTTATATATCATTATCAAAACGGTGCGCATCGTACGATCCCTCATGACTGAGTGAGTCATGATTGATGATCATCATGTGCAGCTTTTTTACTCCACCAGTGCAGCCTTACCATGTTTTAAAAAAAACAATAAATCCTTGCAGGTAATTTATTGATCCGAGAAGTCGACATTTACACTAGAATACAGATTCCTCTTACCCGATTTGTAAAGAAATGATAGCTGTTTTTCGTGTACCATGGAGGAAGGAAACTTCCTCCATGCGTGTACTACTACTACTAACACTACCGACCGTCACGGTGGCTATGTTTGTTTACATTAACATCCGGGATATTTCTCATTTCCCAACTTGCCAGAATGGCGTCCGCTGACCTCCATGTAAATTTCACGTACTTGCATAGCGTTCGGGTCAAGTTCTCCATCTTGCGCCGCTACGCGGCGCTTTACGATCTTTGATATATACTGTACATGTACGGCTCTGACACATGTACATTGACCACCCGCGTACAGTACCACCTTGTACCGGTACGCATACCGCGAATAGCACTTCTATTCTAGTCAGTGTCCAGTGAGTTAGTTAGTTTCATACCGTCCGTGCCAAGCACGATCATTTATTGCAAAGACCGGTATTTTAGTATCATCCAATCGATATTTGACACCTAAAGGATTGCTGTGTGTCAAACTTGGTAATTATAAAACTTCACTGGGTACTTAGGCCATGGAGGTATTCTACCTCCATGGTTATTTTAACCACTACGATAAATGTATCGTCCATGTACGTAATTCGCCGCACTCATGAAATGACGCACCTACTTTTGCAGTTTTGGCTTAGCGTTCACTCGGAAAACTTACAAAATTATGGCGTATTACTGGTTGCATAAACTTATCTAAGTCGTGCTTGTTACAGAAATAAAAATTATAGTGAAATTGTATGATTTACTGGAAAGTTAGTGCTTGTGAAAGTGGACAAAGTTGTTTAACCACAGATTTTACTAATACTAGAGTAGATAGTAAGATTTACATGACCTCAATTTTTTTTCACGAACATCTGTGATTTTATTGTTCTATGCCGTCAACAAGCTGTTGTCTGTGGAAACCAAAATATATGAATGCTTTGCATTTGCAATGATTTTTTAAAGAAATACTAGTGTCAACTGATCCTCAAAATGGATACAGTTATAGAACTTAAGAAGCGAACGAAGACTACTTAATTTGTTGGTGTTTATTTCGACGGTAGTGGAAAATTATTGAGAAAATGAAACATTAATAATAATATCATGGTTATGAAAAGAAATTGTTTATTTGACAAAATGCTAACAGCATTTTTACACATTGTAAAATTTTAACCACCTTCCATTTTATTGGTCTTTCAAGAATATTGATTAAAAGTTTTGAGAGCTCCAAATTATACAATTTTTTTTTTTTAAATCGAAAATAATATTTTTATTTTCAAGATTAAAAACAATTTTACAACCATCTGGAATAAGATGAAGCATGATTCAACTGTTTTCTTCTTGGGTACATTTTCTGTGCCCCATAAACTTTAACAGTTTGGGGGTGAGTCATTATACCAACATCAATTTTCTGATGACTAAAATTCTGTGCGTCTCAAAAAACGGCGCTCAAGACGTCCATGCGTGTGATCATGCATTGAAATTCAGCATTTTACAAGCGAATCCTTCACTGAAACAAACTAAAACACCAAACTGCTAATTTCATTTGTAAGTTACCGTCCAGTTGATTATATAACCTTAAGTGCGTCATTTAGGGTAAATTGAGGATATTACTTTAATGTGTAACATATTACATCACATGTACATAAGGCTTATCGCTAATAGCAGCTGCAAGGAATTGTGGGATGTCTGTGGGCGCAATCAGCGCCACTGCGTGCCGCGCGGACAAACAAAATATTATTGACGTCACAAAAGCTGCGCCAAACAGATGCCCCTTTTTGTATCCCTGTATGCTTTGCGGCAGTTGCTTCAGTGCTATTAGCGATACACCTTATAGGCCTACATCATGACGTCTGTGACATGGGGTTAAGACAACTCTACCCTTGTGACAACTCAACCCACAAGACAAATTGACCCTTGTGACAACTAAGCCTAAAAAAATCTCGACCACCGAGACAACTCGACCCTTGTGACAACTCAACCCACGAGGCAACTCAACCCACGAGACAACTCGACCTCCTGTGACAACTCGACACAGACAACTTGACCCAATTTATCATTGCTTAGAAGTGGATCATTGTTTTCCCTTGAAAAAAGATTGATCACTAGGCTTATTCTAGCACCCAGTATGGCTCAAATTCTAGTACAAATTCAATCATTTCCCCCGTAATACACGCGCTGGTGAAATTAGTTTTTATACGACTTGAAGTTGTGCATGTAACTTAGTCGTTGGCATGTGACACGTGACATTTGCCGATGAGCGACAGGTGTCACAGGATGTCAAGGCACAATTGCTCCCTGTTGCCTGTCGTCAAAATATGTTTCACAAAAAATATGCAATGGGAATTTTTTTTGATATTTAACTCTTGGAATATCCTTTTTAAAATGTATGTAAATTAGTAAATATAACTAATCCCTTGGAAAAATGTCAAATGAAAAGAAGGGTCAAAATGTATAAAAAATTTAAATATCATTGAATGCCATTCAAATGATAAAACATAAAAAGGCCTATAAAATCAACGACAATAATATGCAAAAGCATATAATTAAGCCCTACATATTTTTATAATGTACATGCCCATGCGGTGGCGGCTTTTCTCCCCGCTGTGGACGATACAAATGCGAGATTTAAAATTATTTAACAAATTATTTCAGTTAATTTCCTCAATTGGAACATCCTTGATTTCGTTATAGAAAGGGAAACAAATTCTTTGAAAAATGAATATAATTATGTCATAAGGTTGGTTTAACGTTAACAGTACTAGCGCCTAAATGACTGGGACATTATTTATTGATAAAACCACAGCATTCTTATGTTGAAAAATGTGTAATGAGCTACATGTATGAGCCGATGAAAAAATCAATTTTGGAAAATACCGTCAAAATAACAACACTCTTTGGCCTGTGCGTTGAACATTCGTCCCTTTCTGGCGAATTTCAACTCTCTTTTATTCAAGTAAATACCCGACTTATTCAGCAAAAAGATTCAAATTCAAATTCTGCATCAATCCTTCCCACAGCCCGAGCAAAAAGGGGGGTCGAGTTGTCTCGTGGGTCGAGTTGTCTCGTGGGTCGAGTTGTCCGTGTCAAATTGTCACAAGGGTCGAGATGTCTTATGACCCTTGTGACATGTGAATGTACTATGTAGGCCTATAACATGTAATTTGCCACACTCCGTCACCTTTGCATGGCTTAACAGTAGCATTTCTCAGAAAAAATTCCAAAACTATTATGGTGTATTTCTGGATATTCACAAACGAAAGTCATCATGAAATTGTATGATTTACTGGATAGTTACTGCTTGTGAAAGTGAAAAAAGTTGTTTAACCACTGATTGATAGGCCTACGAGATACAAATATTGTTAAGGATGTACATGAACTAATTTTTTCCATGATGTCAGCAAGTGTTGTCTGCATTTGCACTGAGTTTTGAAGGAACTACAGATCCTCCGAAATTGGAGAGAATGTTGAATACAACTACATGTACCACTTTTCTATAAAAATTATGATAAATATCACACGTTTTCCTTTAAACAATGATAGAGGACACACTTAAGGAGAGAGAAGTGTAGTCAAGTGAGGATTGGAAATGATATTTTGGAAGATTTTGAGTAATGAATGTACATGTATTCACATCCAGTGAGACGGCTATTTTGTCGTCTGCTATAACTACATGCTTAGACATTGTGCACAAGTGACAGTTGTATTCTACATCCTTTCACCAAAATTATGTCCCTTTCAGAAAAAGCAAACAAGGACTTCTTAAAATTTTAATACTTGGATGTTTACTTGATCAGTAGTTGAAAATTATTGAGAATACGAAACATATTTTTCATTGCTATGAAATCTATTAATTGATAATTTTATAAAATAATTATTATTGGCCTTACGTTTTGAACCTACTAGCAGGTTCTTTCTTAAAGGCAAAAAACATTATGTTATACATTGTAAAGTCTTTTTGCAAACATGATTTAACTACCATCCATTTCATTGTCTTTCTGAAAACTGAAATTTAACAACTTTCAAGATGAAAATTTGTTTACAGCCATTTAGAATTAAATAAAGCATGATTCAAGTATTGTTTTCTTGGGTATATTTTCATAAACTTTTACAATTTGGGGGTGAGTCATATAATAATACCAACATGAATGTTTTGATGACCACGATTCACTGATTCAGTGTGTCTCAAACAAAGCGCTCAAAACATTCACATATGTGTGATCACGCATTGAGATTCAACATTTTGAATGTTTAGAATCCTTCACTGAAACAAACAGAAACACCAAACCTCTAATTTCATTTGTAAGATACCTTACTGTTGCTTTATGGGGTGCCATGGCCGAGCGGTCTAGTGCATTGGACTTGGGTTCTGATGGCTGAGTCGCCAGAATGTGGGTTCGAATCATCACCGCCACCGTGGTGCTTGTGTCCTTGAGCAAGGCACTTTAGCATAATTGCTTCTCTTCACCCAGGAGTATAAATGGGTACCTGGCAATAGCGAGGGAAGTAACCTGTGATAGACTGGCATCCCATCCAGGGCGAATGGAAATATTGTCAGTCGTTTTATGCCAACGAAACTGGAGATAAACACCGGCCTGATGAGCCAATATGGCTCAGGACAGACTTTTCTTTTTTTTACTGTTGCTTTATATAACCTTAGGGAATCAATTTGAGTAAAGGGAGGATATTATTCTGTCTTGTCTGTGTTTGAATTCGTCCACAGTTACTCTGAACTAACGTTATAGATGCATTGAGATTCAACATTTTACAAAAGAATCCTTGACTGAAACAAACTGCAACACCAAGCTTCTTATTTCATAGTTAACATCCTGTTGATTATGTAACCTTAGGTGCATCAGTTAGGGTAAATGGAGGATATTATGTCATGTCCGTGTTTGAATTCGTCTACGGTTGCTCTTTGACTAACGTTATACATGTACATGTGTAGACACGCATTGAGATTCAACGTTTTACAAGAGAATCCTTCACTGAAACAAACTGAAACGCCAAACTTATTTCATTTGTAAGTTGATAATCTTAGGTACATGTACTTCAGTTACTGATTAGGGTATATATATATGGAGGACACTCTTTCCTAAAAATTTGAACTGGAAATTTGTTCACATTCTACAAAATGACCACCTCAGAAAAATATTACCAGAACATGAATACCACATTTAGATCATTTAGTGAGGTAAGTTTTTAGAACCACCTTTATATAAGTGTTTTTTTTTAAATTACTATATCAGTGATACTGTCTGGTACTTGTTTGTGTCGCTGTCTGTGTTTGTGTCGCTGTCTATTTATATCTCCTTCATGTACATTTACACTATTATTTACTTTGACCTGTTCGACAGTCAAACAACAGGAGAAATTGCCAAAGTTACTGTGATCTACCGTAATCTACCGTAATCTACCGTGATCTACCGTGATGTATCCAACTCAGCAGCCGCCAGCCTATAGCCCAGGCACCCCTCAACAACAGACAACCATCATACAACAACCAACAACTGTCATACAACAACCAACAACTGTCATACAACAACCAGTGGTAAGTACATCCATCTACAAAAAGGGCAGTCGCATTGGTAGGTGGTATCATAAGTCTGTTAACTGCACAATGTGCCAATCTGCTGTAACAAGATTGTCCCCGGGGTCGACCCCGTTTCCACTAACCCAAACTCCCTAGGCCCACTTGCTTACACATGACCTGAATCCTGCAAAATCTTGAAGCAAGCACAACGACCACTACCATTGTATGCAGATGACATGTACATGTATGCACACATGTACATGTATGTGTTTCTAATCTGTGATACGTGTACATGGGCCAGGGACCCTCCCTGCATGCATGGAGCAGTAAACAATGTCCACTGACCCAAGCACTGACCATGCAATCACTCTAACAAACATGGTTGTACATGTACCATGGAGGAAGGAAGGCAAGTATGCCTAATAACCTCAATCCTCCAAAATCATTTTTGGACACACCATGTAACCTCAATCCTCCATTTTCATCCAATGTCTAATATAGCCTAATAACCTCAATCCTCCATAATCTTAGAAAATCATGTTTTTGGAATAAAATAACCCAAAATGTTGCTTAATTACATGTAGTACCCTATGGCGGTGGTCTACATGTACATGTAAGTGACATAAAATTGTTGCTTGTACTGAAGAAAAACATTTGTGCCAAATTTCGTGGTCATTGGATGAAAATTAAGGACGTTATGGGGAAAATACTATTTTTGACCAATGAGGAAAAAAAGAAAACCCAAAATATGTGTCAAACTGATACCTGTTCAAAGTTTCATGAAAATCAGCTGAAGAATACATGTTTGAGAACGAAAAAATATCCCAGGCTTGATACATGTAGGGTTAAAACACATGAAATAATTGTGTTCAACATTCATGAGTATACAGTGCTATTACACACGTCGGTGTAGGGCAAAAAATTCAATTAAATCAACATTCATGCAGTCACACATAATGCTGTTGTTACTTTGGACCTACTGAGTACAGTGTTTGCCATATTGTGAATTTACCTGTACCAGTTATACCTGTACTACAAAGTACACTAAAGAATATACGCATGATCGCACAGACTCAAAGACAGTGATTTCAGTGAGGTCAGACTTTGCCTTTACCATGTTTACCTTAGCATCATGGTCAATTGTGTAAAGTCTGTGAATTTGAGTGATTAGCATAGACCTATTATACAATTGCCATAATAAGATGCGTGTGTGTACAGGTGTACACAGAATTACACGGAAATGTTGATTTTGCGAAGTTACCAATTGTTGTACATTGTGTACCATACCTACATGTACACTAACTAACATTTTTACTTACATACAACTACAATGGAGAAGAAAATTCCCGCCAAAATTGACATAATTTAAATGCATGTTTTATGTAAATTTAAATACAGAATGATTATAATACCAGGCTGCAAAAACTGCAGTGTTTAGGGCATGGAATCAGAGTGCTAGTTTTAGATTAACTCAGTGACTGAAAATACACGTATATACCCACATGATAAAGTCATATTACCAACTGCATAAATGAGCCAGTAATTTTCAATCACTGTGTTCATCTTAATGCAGGCGTCAATTTGAAGCCTGGACCCACCCTCCTCACGTCATCACCTTTCTTCACCTGAGCCAATTATGTATAAGGTCAGGATTTCACCACCACTTCACTCTATCAGCAAATGTGTTAGTCCAGGCTTCACCCTTTGAATTATTTCCATAGGTGAAGCTTCACTTTTTCAGTTTTCGCCAGGTCTGACGGTTCACCACTGTTTCACCATATTGGCCATTTGCATATAGTTCAAGCTTCACCTCTATTAAAATCAAGCTTCATTAATGTTTACTTATAACTAGACCATGACTGCAATGGTTAAATTTGTAATTCCACACTGCTAAAAAAGTACCAAGTCAACCAGGTTTCAATCCAAAGATACAGTGACATTTATTTTGTAAATCCAATGTTTCTACAAATATATTTTTGTTGTTATATAAAACTTAAAAAGCATGAAGTTTATTCAAAAGTTGTTTTAACTTTGACACAATTGCGCAAGTGGAACGCACCCCAGGATACAGTTTGCAAGGTGGTGCGGGGCGCGCGATGTTTTAGATTGTGTGTGTTGTGTGGGCAAACTTCAGTTCAAAAATTGCTTGCCGCATACGCAAATTCCAAGTTGGCTTGTGAATTTCAAAAAAGGCCATCTTCAAAGATTGCATCACAACAGTTGTTTGAAACGCCACGACTTGACATATTTTCGACACGACCGATGTAGTGGATTCGATGTCACATCACCAAACACAAATAAGGCTCGCCAACGCTTCACCCTTTGATCAACTTTTTATAGGTAACGCTTCACCCAATTATTAAAAAAGAACGTTACGGCTTCACTATAACAACAAATTATTGACCTCAGGCTTCGGCGTCGAAGCGGCGTCGATATTTTGCGACCTCTGAGGAGGGTGGGTCCAGGCTTCAAATTGACGCCTGCATAAACTCACACACAGATTCCATGCCCTTCAAAGTATTTCATTGTAGGGGTGCGGAGGGGGGAGGGGGCCCTCATTGTGACCCCCATTCTACATCCATGTATTTTCTGTATTCTTCAGCCGATTTTTATGAAACTGTAGGTACACATACATGTATGTTCAGTTTGACATGATCTATCGAATGAGGCCATGAAAACATTCCTCATTTTTGGTCAAAATTAGTATTTCCCCATAACTTTCTAAAATTTCATCAGTTGGCCACAAAGTTTGGTACAGATGTCGTCTTTTATAGTACAACCAACAATGTGCCAACACCTATGTAGATCACTGTTTTTTGTTCCCAAAATATGATTTTGTAAGATTTTGACCCAAAATTGGGATTTTTTGTTTTTTTGTTTTTTGTTACCAAAAGTACAATAAAGGCAGCTAATAACATCCATGGTACTATTCATGTCATAAATTAATTAACTGAGCAAAAATACAATTGTAACCAGAGTTCACCCTGCAATATTTATCACATTTTATACAATGGGATCCTCTCTATGAGCCGCATGGGATCCTCACTGTGAAAGATCTGTATGTGATCCTCACGGTGATCTGCATGGGATCCTCACTATGAGCCGCATGGAATCCTCACTGTGTAAGATCTGTATACGATCCTCACTGTGGTCTGCCTATCACGCTACATGTGCGCTTAAGGGATAGGTTAAAACGAACATTACACAATTCTGAAATCGACCTTAACAAATTATTTTTGTGGGACTTTTGCATAAGATATTAAACGTAATGGCAGCCATATTGGATTCCCAGAATGCATTGAAGTTTGAAATTTTACAACAAATCCAATATTAGGCTGAAAAATTATAACGCTTGATACATGTATAATGTATGTTGATACATGTACAATGTATGTTGCCTGTGAAGATGGTGCTACTGGGAACTACATGTATCTTTATCTACTGTAATTCTCTTTTGCCCATCAGGTTAGTGTGCAACCAGGCCAGTCAGTCGTGACCAACCCAAACCAGCCCAGGCATGGTAATTGGAAGGGACTGAAGGTGACTGGATACATGCAGCTTGTCCTTGGCATCTTGGTAGTGGTGTTCGGCATCATCAGCATTGTGATCAAGACCTGGTACTATTTCTTTGGAACTTCAATTTGGTGTGGTATCGGTGTAAGTTTTAGCTCACATGATTTAAGTGTAGACAGAAGTCTGGTTGGGCATGATGTGTGCAAGCCTGCTGTAACTCAATTGATTTAATTTTGCCCTACACTGACGTGTGTATAGCACTTAGTGTGCTATAGGTTAGTGTGCTATAGCACTTAGGTTAGTGTGCAACCAGGCCAGTCAGAGTGTCCGAGTGTCTTTGAAAAAACAGACACTCGGAAATCACTGAGTATGCAGTGCTATACACATGTCGGTGTAGGGCAAAATTAAATCAATTGTTTATCACCCGATGCCAAAAATTCATCAATCCATGCTGTAACTCATGATCACTAGTTTTTTTTTTTTTTTTTTTTTTTTTTTTCATTCTTTTTTTCATTCTTTTTTTCAAGACTTCTGGGCTTGTACATTAAAACAACATTTGTAAAAGCTTCAGCTTATTTCATTGTGTTATTAACGATAAATGCATAAAGAGAAAAATGCATTCAGAGATTGCTGGTATTAATTCACACATAGAATATCTAGTCTTTCGGAAGACAGAAATCTTTTATGTAGTTTAGGAAATTTGTAAGTACATGTTCGCCATACATAAATGTGACATTTTGTGCGTGTTAAAAAAATGTAACGTGAGTAACCAACATTTTTGTCTTGTATACATTATAACACATTTCTGGAATAATTTTTTTTGTGCCGAGGAAAGTCTGGTTAAAATGCAGCTTCTTTTAAAAACTGAGGAGTGGAAAAAAGTAAGGAAATTATGGCATTAAGAGTGGAATTGCCTAAAAATCCCAAAGCTTGTGGTAGGCATGCCATGACACATAAAACATTACAAAGACTAACAACAAGAAGTACAGTGGGGGAAAAAACCTTTAAACAATTAAACAGTAGACCCTATGTAAATAAATAAAAAAGAAATAAAAGATGTAACAATTAGAATAATAGACACTATTGCAAGCAATGATTTCAGTAATGAAAATACAGTAAGCACAAGTAAATAAGGAATAATTTAAGATGCTGAAATGAACCTAGGTTCTTACAAGAGATGATGTTAGAGGGGAGATACTCAAGTTTCAGGGCCACGACCACATACATGTACAATACATGTGCATGTAGTACTAAATTGGAATGTGGATATTTAGGGAAATGTAAAATATATGAACACAATTTAATTACTTAAGTGTTTTTTTTTTTGCTTGCAGTTCTTCATCGTTGCTGGAATCTTGGGTATAGCATCTGCAGGAAAAAAGAGCACATGTTTGGTGAGTATATTCAGAGTTTGGAAAAGGATTGTTTTTAAATATAACACCTTTTTAGGAAATGTATGTACAGCAAATTGTTCATGTACATGAAGGTAATTTACCTGATTTTACAGAGTTCAAGTTGCCTGTGGTCCGCTGGCCAAATGACAGTTAAAACTGCGGCAATTCATCATTGATGAAATGATGAATTGATTAATTTTGTTTTCATCAATAAATTGATTATTTGATTAATTGATTGATTACAGATTGTTGGGTACACCGTTGTTAACTTAGGCCAGCTATTAACCCTCCTACTTCTGGTACCTTTTTCATACAAGTTGATCCACCATTTGAAACATTCGCTTTTGTGGTTTTGAATGGTGAAATAACTGTACAGTATTGATTCCCCCAAATGGTTTTGAATGGTAGGTCAGCTAATACAAAACCTTGTTTGGATCTTTCCAAATGGTAGTATAGCTAATACAAAACCTTGTTTGGATCTTTCCAAATGGTAGTATAGCTAATACAAAACCTTGTTTGGATACTTCTAAGTGGTGAATCAATGGACCCCTATGCATTTGAATGGATTTGAATGGTAGTAAAGCTTGCTACCAACACTGTTCAAATGGTATCACCATGTGTGTACAAAACCAATGGGCATTTTGGTAAGTGGAAACTTTGAATGGTTTTAAATGGTCAAACAGTAGGAGGGTTAATTGGCAGCATTTTGTTTTTGACAATGAATCAATAAATGGAGCATAACAACCCCAAGTCCATCAAAATCCACCCCCTGGTATTACTTACCTTTGGTAAATTCTGTACATGTATAGCCCAGCATATCCTTCAAACTCATCCAGCTGCTTCTGTTGGATTCACGACTGTGTGTAACCAAGCCATCGATGCTTTGCATTTGTCACTCTACCAATTCCATCAAATACCAACAATTGGGTGACCTTTTAGTGCATGTCGATTGATCAATCATGTCGATTGATGTGGATTCAGGAGGGTTTCTAGTGAAAATGTCTGGGGGGGGGGGGGGGGGGGGTTAGGGTTAATTAATGAATCGATTGATTTATAACAAGTTGTTTGGTACATGATCATGAGTTGATGAATTTACCATTGATTACACTTTGTTGAGTACATGGTTGTGTTTACTTTGGGCAGATCGGCAGCATTTTGTCTTTATTCTGTCAATTAACCCTCCCACTAACCCTAACCCTCCCACTAGTAGCTGAACTTAAGTGGCAAGTTGTTATTATAGTGGTCAAAATCAGTCAGCTGCCTGTTTTGGCTGTTGACCAAAATGTGCACATAGGGACATTACTATCATTTTGACCACCTTCACACCCCCCCCCCCCCTCCCAGGAGAAAAGTTACTCCAGCAGTCAAAATCAATTGATTTTGACCAGTGTAGCAAATTGGTGGACAGTTGATAGGATGGTTATAATCTGCAGTCCTAATGATTGATTTATCACCTGTAGGTTGTGGCGTACATGGTCATGTCCATCTTTGCTTGTTTGTCAGCGTGTTGTGTTATTGGTTTTAGTGGTGGCTCCATCTCTGAAGACACCTACTTCTGCCGTGAGCAATATTATGACTATAGCGGTTGGCATAAACTATGTTCCACATCAAATGTAAGTAGGCAATTCCTTTGTTACTCATGTTACATTTTTGAAGTTTTGGACATACTCTTAATGCCACAATATATATTTCTCGAATCGGCTTTTTTCACAGTACATGTACGTTGCATTATACGCAGACCTTACTCGGCACAAAATGATAATTTCAGAAATTAATATGTACGCTATAATGAGAGAAAAAGCAACATTTTATGCATGTCCAAAAATGTAATGTAAGTAACCAACATTTTTTTCTTTTATACGGCGTAAATAGAACAAATTTCTTGAATTATTTTTGTCCACCGAGGAAGGTCTGTGAAATATATTGAATAAGGAAATATGGCATTAAGAGTGGGCCCAATACCTAAAAAAAAATGTAACGTGAGTAACCGTGGATTTGGAAAAGTATGATACACTATACAAGTTTAACATACTGTATGCTATTGTTTTAGCAATGGTTCAACAATTTAAGTTGAAAGGGAAACCACAGTATGTGTGGCGGTCCAGGAAATCCCAACACATGGTCAAATTTTTACAATTCTTGTTGAGTATTTAATCAAGTAATACACCCTTTACTGATCTCATAACAGTTTTAATGAGTTCAATATTCAAACCACAACTAAAGTTATGACCTTTCAAAGACGGTTTATTCTAAAACCCACAAACGGAGAAATTAGGCTTCAAAATTGGCTATGTAGTAAACGTAAATCCCTTGAACTATTAATAGGACAGGATCAGGACTAGTGTAGAGCTTTACATTGATAGGTTATTCATAGGGGGGCATGCTTTGGGAGAATTCATGAGCGTCGGCCAAAAAGTGCATTGTTTTAGAGTGAATTTTTTTAATCTTCTAATTATTTTAAAATGCATTAGGTTCAAAAACATCCCAAAAATACATTTTATACTTTGATTTTCCTAAAAAAAAAATTAAGAGGAAATTTAAAGACAACAACTTCCATTTGGAACCAAAATCTCAAAAATGACACTTTGGTAAATTTTTACGTAAATCGGTCCATAATTACAAAATGTGCGTGGCGACTTCCGACGGGTTTTCCCCGACTGCCACACATATTGGTTATTACCAGATAATCTAATGAACAAATTAATATCTAAAGACTTACTTGGTGTCAAGTTCGTACAAGTATCAATCATCCAGAGAAAATATTGGTTGTCTGTTTTCCTCTTGGGCCAAAAAACAAGCCTCCAGTTTCTGGTCATCGGTCGGCTTCAAACTCGGTGGGGAGACGCTTTTTTATTTATTTTGTTTTTTGTTTTTTGGTAATCTTTTTCTTTTCTTTTTTTTGCCCCTAGGGAAATATATCATACATGTATACATGCGAACCAAATTTCCCATATACAGAGTATGGTGGCTAAGAGAGGCCTCACAAATCGGGCAAATCGTCATAACTCTATATATAACCTGTTATTTTTAAAATATATTTCTTGAAATACTAATGTTGTACTACTGCTTTCCCTTTAAAATTGAATTTGTTCAAGCAAACAAAGAAAAAATTCACTCCCCCACCTCACTTATTTATAATAAAATTCAAGAAACCTAAAAAAACATTTGTTTATTTGTTTTTTTCCCCTGGTGTTTTGTAGTGTTGGGTCTTTGATATTATCAGGCCTGGAATTACACAGATAGAGGCCATGGTATCTGTTACCCTGGTCTTGGCCTTAAAAATGTTCCCATAGACATACTGATACTCCAATGGAAGTGTACTTTACTCGGGAATAGTGGCCTTGCCCTCTACAAGAGTGAAATTCCATGCTTATGTATTCTAATCTATTTGGATTTGTTACAGGCAGCCCGTGTTGGTATCGATGTGTGTCTTTTGCTGATTGGCATTGCAGAGTTCATTATCTCTATCGTTGGAGCCAGTCTGACTTGTTCTGGTTTGTGTAGCAGCACCCCTCCCCAGACCATGGTATGTAATATCAAGTAAGGAAGTTACAACATAGGGGTAGACGATATCACGATAAAATTGTAACGATACGGTATTAAAAAAATTATCAGCTAAATCGGTTATGTAAAACTTGTAGCTTTGCATGGTGAGGAGGATAAGTAAGACTAATTGCGGTGACACCATGTGAAATTCTCAATTGAAAAGTAATTAGTTCTGAAAAAGGACTGGAGGTACAACTCGACGTTTCGATCAGTCCGGCATTCTCCTGAGGACGATCAGAGCACACTATTGAGTTGTACCTCCAGTTCTTTTCAGAACTAATTACTACGTAATTGTAAATCAGTTATGGTTTGAAGATAACAAAATATCGCCATATTCCAAAAATATAGCTGATATCAAATTTATATCGCTCTTTTTAGTTAAATATCGCTGGAGTGATAAATTACCTCCAAATTTCATGTCACTATATGGTAATATCAACAAAGTTATGGTACCGTGAAGAACTAAAAAACAGTTCGAAATCACGACGCGTCGCCGCTCATATTCCTACTGCTTGCGTGCATGGTCTTTTTTGTGTGTGTTGTGCTCCTGGTAGGCCTTAACTAAAGGCTAGTCCCAGGATCACATGTTACACTCTACTGGAATAACAGCACTGGTGTACATTGTGGGGTTGTTCACATTCAGCAGATGCCGGATACCAGGATAAAAGCGTGGATGATGACCATTGAACTGTGCGTGCATTTATAAACCATAGATTTGTATATGGATGTCACAGTGAGTTCTTTTTTATGAAATATTTGTCACACCGAGCGGCAAAAATCTAAGAACTCGTTCCCTGTAGAACTTGCATGTAAAAGTGTCCAATGTTGTTCATGTACGATACATACATTTTTTCATGTATTTAAAAAATCCGCCTATTGAGACAATAATATCGTGTATCGCCGAAGTCATGGCCGTCGATAATCCACTATCAAAAAAATTAATTATCGTCACCCCAAGTACAACACCTGGTAATGTTGGCAAAACTACTTGTGCAAGTATGTCTTGAATCAAGACTTTACAATAAACAAAAGACCTGTGAATGTTTCAACCTATTACATTGTGCCATTAACTTTAGTCAAATCACACCCCTGATTTAATTCTCTGTTAACCCTAAACCCCTTACAGACATTTCAAAAGCACCCTGATCAATGCAACAAAAAGCAACAGTAATAATAATAATAATAATAATGTGTGGACTTATATAGCGCACGTATCCACCAACTGAGTGGTGCTCAAGGCGCATATTATTACCCCTGCTCATAAGGCTCATAAATCATTCCTGAAACCATCTCAGCTCCCTGGGGAGTATACAGCTCAATTGCTGCCATTACAGTGCATATAGGGCTAATCAACCAACTCTGCCCTCACAGGTACCCATTTAACCCCTGGGTGGAGAGAAGCAATTATGGTTAAGTGTCTTGCTCAATGATACAAGTGTCACGGCCGGGATTCGAACCCACATTCTGCTGCTAACACCAGAACTTGAGTCCGGTAAGCTAGACCGCTCGGCCACGACACTACACTTATGGCCAGACATTTCAAAGGCACCCTGCTCAATGCAACAAAAAGCAACAGTAGAAAAGTGTGCAGGCTTGAGTCCGGTAAGCTAGACCGCTCAGTGAAATTGTAATCAATGAATATTTGTTTATTATCACAACAGGTGTATTACCAGACCAGTCCACAGACTGTGATGGTCACAGCTCCTCCTCAGAACGTAGCCTACTACCCCGCTGTCAGTAAGTGATCATATTACATGGAAGTTGTGCGCTGTTTTCCACCGACCTTAAATATGCCTTTCGGCCTCAAAACATTCCTATTCCATTCAGAACGTTCCTTGCGAGAACGCAGTGCATTCCCAACTGAACATTCATTGTTCCTACTTGGTACATTAGCTGTCCCAATTGGGAATGCCTGCTGTTCCCAACGAGCATATACTCATTAGTGGGAAAACATCATTCCCAAACGGAACATACGTAACAGGGAATGTTCCCAATGGGTTTTGAGACACACTCTAACTGATCAAAGGGTGAAGAATGAATTGATTGGGTATTTCATTGTAATATTTTTGTTTACATCATTCCCAAATGGAACGTACATAGCGGGAAATGTTCCCAATGGAACATTCCACGTGTTCCTGCCGGGTTTTGAAACACTCCCTAACTCAAGGTGTTAGCCTGGATTTAGAAATAGGGTGTCCAAATTTGTTGGAAATTTCAAAACGGGTTGTCTAAATTGTTCACTTACATTTCATGAAAGATAAAATAGGGTTTCCAAAACTGAATGGGCATTTCATTGTGATATTTTGGTTTTATTTTCAGCTAACATGGCCGGCTACCCAGCACAGCAGTATGTGGTTCCTCCTCAAGGACAATATATTGTGCAGCCTCAAACTCAGTTTCAACCTCCTCCCCAGGGACAGTACCCTCCTCAAGCAGAGCCTCAGGCAACCCCCAAACCTGATGAACATCTGTACCAGCCTCTCACCAAGTAGGCACCCTACAATTATCGCCCAGTCTGGGTCATCGAATAATGCAAATGGAAGTAACAGTACATCTAAATATATGTACACCTAATGATTTTATAGTAAGAGTTAATTTACCAGTCAAATTACACAGATATATACAGATTGTAATCTGTTTATGAGCTAGCTGCATATAGCCGTTAAATATTTTAACTGAAATCTATATATTACATGTATGTTGCTATCATATAATTAAGTATTGTTAGTGCGCAAGTATTATTATGTATATTTTTGGTAGCTGATGTTTTTGTAACCATTATAAAGTTTTATTTTACGTGTGGTAATCTTATACTGGTATACATGTATTAGATTTGTAGCTTGTAGATTGTAGCGCCAATTACTTGCACTACTAACGGACAATATCGTCATGATCAACATGGCATGGAATCAGAGTGCTAGTTTTAGATAACTCAGTCCTGAAAATAATACCCCACATAAAAGGTCATATTACCATACTACTGCACAAATGAGCCAGTAATATCCGGCCACTGTGTACATCTAAAACGAGGACACCGATTCCACGCACTGTTGAAAGTCTGATCCGATCGTGATGATATTGTCCTTTTAAAGGCTCTGTGCTGTGCATTTTTTTTTTAATGTAGATAAAATATTTTAGAAAAATATCCATGCCTCTGGACATTTTAAACAAAATAGGAAGTCTGTTTCTGACATAAAGTGAAGAAATGATTATATTTGTAAATTTGTAAAAATGTTTGTGATTCCTTTTGACACATGAGGGTGCTATTTCAGTGTGAGAACACAACAGGAACTCGGTGTCACAGCAGCACTGTAAGTGCACAAAATAAAACCCTAAACCTTATTTTATTTTTTTATTTTTTTACATCAATGACATTTATTTCAATCTTAACAAACAACAAAACAATATATAATGGCAGTGTATACGTATTCAAAATCTATTTGTTTGATTTACTAAAAATTTATGAATATAGACATTTGTATATGCAGTGAATACATGTAATATAAATTGAATAGAAAATAATGTTAGCATTATAGTAGGGAAGCCATTGAAGGCTTTTCTACTCTTCCAAAGAAAACAGTGGTTACATCAATAAGTTTACTGATTGGTAACCAAACACCCAGGTAAACACATGAGACAAAGGATTAAGAGAAATCCAATAAATGTTTATGCTGAACTGGTGATTTAACACATCTTTGAAGAATAAAGTAAATACCACTGGTGTTATTTTAACACCTAACTGTTTGCAGAGTGTAAACCAAGTGTAAAATGTTACACAAAGTGATCAATCTGTATCAGTTGTGCATAGTGTGGTAAAACATTTAATATTTCATAGGCCCTCATTAGTAAAAAGTTCTTACAATTTTCTTTTTAATAAAACAAAGCAAGAGAAGTTTAAATAATGTTTCAGACAGAAATGATTATTTTTTGTGTTCATTTATCTATTAATTATTATTTTATTTCATTTTTACGCGGGTGGAGGTGAGTCGCCCATTGGGGAGGGTTGGGACAGGGTGACCGCTTTCAGGGGCAGTCAATGGATAATTAATTGATGTAACTGGCGGCCATTCGTTAATTCTTCCAGTTTAATATCTGGAGCTGTACAGATGAAGAGGATGTCGTCACCTAGGGTACTCCACAATTGTAACCCCTGCAAACTCGATCCTATATCCTATGTATGTTAGAGGAACATGTATTGCCTGGGTACAAATGGAGAGTACCATGGGTAACCCTTCATAAACAGTTTAATATCTGGAGCTGCACAGATGAAGGGGTTGTCGTCACATAGGGTTAGGGTTGTGTCGGGTATCCGGATACCCGACCAAAACGGTCATTACCCGGTTCCATTTTTCGGTTCCAATTACCCGTAAACGACTTTTTAAAATTTGGACTTAACATTTGAGCAGTGCGAACAGAAATCTGTCACTCTTGAACAATGTAATGTTTACACTTTTACAGACAATTATCTTTAAATTCAAGAGATTACACTCCAATAAAGAAAAGATCGATAGTATGGTATCCTCTATTATAAAAGTCAATTTGTTACCATTTACAGTACATGTATTTGTACACCACCGGAGGCATGTTTTCAACAAAAATGAAAACGGGTATCCGGGTATCCGGTTCCAAAAATATCCGAAAACGCACAGCCCTACCTAGGGTACTCCCCAGATGTAACCCTTGCTAACTCAATCCTATATCCTATGTATATGAGAGGACATGTATTGCATGGGTACAAATGGCGAGTACCATGGGTAAACCCTTCATAAACACAAATGGGCAGGGGCTCTAAATACAATCCTTGTGGATTGGGTTATATAACCATCCAATCATTTTGCCAAGCTTGTTGTAAAATCTTGCCTGATTTTTGCATAAGTTTCCAACCTTGCAAAAGTTTTCTATCTTGCATAATATAATAATGAGGGGGAAAACCCTTAAATAGGATATGAATGCTTTATAATTCTCCATTATTTTCAAAACGATTTACAGATGTCTCACGGAGCCTCGTCTAGAACCATAAAATTATGGGGCCCTTGATCCAGCCCCCGACTCCACGTCATTCAAGTGTGGTGGTGGATGGGTGGATGAAGACGCTGCGCTGCCAGTGATCCTTCTCCCCACCCCCACCCCCTGTTTTTCGAGCTGGATTTAAAACAAAAACAAATAATTAGGAGCTCGCAATCAGCGTGCGTCCCCATGATGTGGTCGAATGCTGGATCTGACACTACCTACATGTCCCTCCTCCCACACACATATACACAATCAGCGTGCGTCCCCATGATGTGGTCAAATCATGGATCTGACACTACCTACATGTCCCTCCTCCCACACATATACACAATCAGCGTGCGTCCCCATGATGTGGTCGAATCCTGGATCTGACACTACCTACACTGTCCCTCCTCCCACACATATACACAATCAGCGTGCGTCCCCATGATGTGGTCGAATCCTGGATCTGACACTACCTACACTGTCCCTCCTCCCACACATATACACAATCAGCGTGCGTCCCCATGATGTGGTCGAATCCTGGATTTGACACTACCTACATGTCCCTCCTCCCACACATATACACAATCAGCGTGCGTCCCCATGATGTGGTCGAATCCTGGATCTGACACTACCTACATGTCCCTCCTCCCACACATATACACTTCTAAAAGTAGCGTTCGATCGACGCACATAATTTCTCAAAAATGTTCAGAACGGATTTGAAGCAAATGGAAGATTAACTGATTATGACCGTAATTTTCTAAATAATTTTAATTTTATTCCATGCATTAGTGTCCCAACAGTGCCCAAATGTAATTGTGACCCAGCATGACAAAACCCACAAAAACGTCCCAGAAATAAAAAAATGAGTTAATGGTATCATATGAAAGGGCAACTCTTTAGCTTTTCAATGGTGAAAAAATTATATCCATCATGCATTCTGTTGGAAAGTTATGGACTTTGAAAGTCGAAAAACAATGAAATTACGATTTCGAGAAATACAGGATGTTTTGAAAAAAAAACACACACTAACAACCGCAAAATGGTGCTCGGAATTTCGATTTTTCACACACTTAATAAATCGATTTCAGTCATTTTGTTTGCAGGAAATTGTGAAATAAACATCCGGGACCTATAATCAGTTAAAAAAAAAAAAATTAATGCTGTATCTTGGATTGGGGTTCAGCGACTTTTTGCGGGTTTCGCCGTGCGGGGGTCACAATTGTAAAATAAATCAATAAAAAATATTTAAAAACAAAACCAGTCGTAGAACAAATAAACCAAAAATAATAGTATAAAAATATACACACAACAAAAAACAGATCTCGATATTTTGTCTCCCAGAAATAATATTTAAATTGGTGTTCGTATATCATTTATTAGAATAGTAATTACCAATCAGCGTTTGCGAAAATAATGTTTTTACCAACCAGGGTCTTTGAAGAAGAACGAGGTAAATAAACCTGGGTATGAGTTTGCCGTACGATTGATTGAGGGCGCGGCATGTTTATATTTACCTCGCTACATGTACATGTATGTACATGTACATGTATGTAGGTATGATGTACATTATGTACATTTCCATACGTCGGCCGTATGTTGTACATGTACATGCGTACACATATCCACAACCGTCAGTTTAGCCGTGGGCCTACATGTATATATACCGAACTCCCAATTGAGAACCTACATAAACTACACAATTGATATTTTTTTACAGCTCACAGTGAAGGATTGTCGTGTCAAACTGGGTAATTATAAAGTTCTGGCTTTTAGTATATCCCAACCATGGATTCAATGGAGGAAGGACACATGTCCCAACACAGTTGTTAGTGAGGCTTGTTGTTGTATTGCCCCACCAGTGTGGCACAGGTCCGTGCCACACTGGTGGGGCAAGTTGTTGTAGTTTCCTTCCCGCGGCCGGCCATGATATATCCTCAATTAAATGACGCTCCTGTATGAGGATATCATCAACTTACAAATGAAATTAGCAGTTTGGTGTTTCAAATTGTTTCAGTGAAGGATTCTATTGATTGTAAAATGTTGAATTTCAATGCATGATCATACGCGTGGACATATTGAGCACCGTTTTTTGAGACGCACACTTTTAGAATTGTGGTCATCAATGACCCAACCCCCAAACTGTTGATTAGGGGCACTGAAAATGTACCCAAGAAGAAAATTGAAAAACGGTTGAATCATGTTTCATCTTATTCCAGATGGTTGTAAAATTGTTTTTAATCTTGAAAATAAAAAATATTGTTTAACCATGGAGGAAGGAACAGTGTTCCTTCCTCCATGGTTTAACCCTCACCCTCCAGGGTATTTTGGCTAGAAACCCTGCCATCAGACGCAACAGAGTGCATCATTTATCAAAGTGACTTGGCTGCGTGCAGCAAGATCCATCTTGTCACAAATCTCAAGGCCGAACTGCCTCAGAGTCTGTGGTCACCAAACGCAGCAGAATACAACTCTGGCATTGTTTAATGGGACCAGCTCTCAATAGAAACAGACTTGGCTGCTTATGCACTGGTGTTGACAGCTAAATGCATCAAAGTGCATCAGACTTTTCCAGCTGATGCACTCTGCTGCGTCTGGCAGGGTTAGGGTTAAGATTTTTAAAATAAAATGGTTTAATTTAGAGAAGCTCTCAAAACTTTCAATCAATATTCTTTTGGTCTTTCGACCAATAAAATGGAAGGTGGTTAAAAATTTTGCAAAAAGTACTTTAAAACAATGAAATGTGTAAAAATTATGTTAAAATTTTGTCAAATAAAAGATTTCTTTTCATAACCATTATATTAATGTTTCATTTTCTCAATAATGTTCCACTTCCGACGAAATAACAACGAATTAAGTAGTCTTCGTTCGCTTCTTCTATTGAGGTCATGTAAATCCCTTACTATTTATATCTAGTAAAATCAGTGGCTAAACAACTTTTTCCACTTTCACAAGCACTAACTTTCCAGTAAATCATACAATTTCACTATGATTTTTATTTTTGTAACAAGCACGACTTAGATAAGTTTATGCAACCAGTAATACACCATAGTTTTGTAAGTTTTCTGAGAAATGCTAAGCCAAAGGTACATGTAAGTGCGTCATTTCACGAGTGTGGCGAATTACATAGTCGACCATACACAGTTTGAATGCATTGGTCAGTGTACAATTACAATATCATTTGCAGATATTAATTACGCCGTTGGCCATTGTGTCTGCCAGTAAAAACACATGCTTAGACACAGGGCACAATAATAATAATAATGTGTGGACTTATATAGCGCACGTATCCACCAACTAAGTGGTGCTCAAGGCGCATTATATTATTACCCCTGCTCATAAGGCTCATAAATCATTCCTGAAACCATCTCAGCTCCCTGGGGAGTATACAGCTCAATTGCTGCCATTACAGCACATATAGGGCTAATCAACCAACTCTGCCCTCACAGGTACCCATTTAACCCCTGGGTGGAGAGAAGCAATTATGGTTAAGTGTCTTGCTCAAGGACACAAGTGTCACGGCCGGGATTCGAACCCACACTCTGCTGCTAACACCAGAACTTGAGTCCGGTAAGCTAGACCGCTCGGCCACAACACTCTGTCACAAGTGACGGTTGGATTCGACATTCTTTATTCCCAACTGTCATGATGGGGGTATCAAATATCACCATTCACTTTGAATAACTTACCCTGAAAATGCCCTGAAAATCTGTTTTACCGTGAAATAAATAGTTCACAGCAATTTCATGACGACACAACACGGTGAAAATGCCATGAACTCCTTGTGGCAGTTTTGGGGCAGCTCATTAATTCTCGAGAGCGCTGTGAATTTCCCCTGAAATCATGCACTGTAAACATTATTGCCAATATCTGAGAGGAAGAGCTACCATGAAATTGCTGTGAAATTATGGTGAAATTATGGTGAAATTATGGAATCGTGTAGACAATGGCTCATTGACAATAAATTGTCATTACACTTGGGCAAAACCGTTTCAATTCTTTTTGGTTCTAAAAGAAAAACCAAGAAGGTCAGTGACTTTACAGTCATATGTGGGGGTAAACAAATTAAATCAGCTACTTCAGTGAAATATCTAGGGGTTACACTTGACCAACATTTATCAGGTGAATTTATTGCTAATTCAATTATTAAGAAAACAGGGGATAGGTTGAAATTCCTTTATAGACAGGCTCTCTTTCTTAATACAAAATCCCGTAAAACTTTATGTTCGGCTTTGATTCAATGTCACTTTGACTATTCATGCTCCTTCTGGTTTTCTACACTCTCTGCTCATTTTAAAAACAAACTTCAAATTATGCAAAACAAAATGGTTAGGTTCATCTTGGATAAAGGCCCTAGGGCACACATTGGGCAAAAAGAACTTGACAGTTTGGGTTTTTTAAATGTTAGGGACAGGGTCACTCAACTGAAATTAAACCATGTGTTTAGAATAACTTGCAATGTAACACCTGATTATCTCCGTGACAAATTTATCAAAGTCTCTGATTGTCACCATCACAATACAAGGACCAGTAATCTAAATTTTAAGGTTCCAGTTTCATCTAGTTTAGTAAACAATACATTTTATGTTACAGCTATCAAAGAATGGAATAATTTACCTTCTAATGTAAAGAGTTCCACCAATTTGTCTACTTTTAAACGACTTGTTAAATGTCATCTCTACACAAGCTAAATTCAGGGAAGCATAATTTGTCCCTTCTTTGGGGTGTGGAGGGATCTTGAACTATCCTTGTCTTTCAAATTAGTAATTTGTATTTGTATTTTTTGATGTTTCGATGTAAGGACCCCAATGGAAATAAGCCTATTTTATTGGCTTTTTGGGTTATCCTTGGATAAATATGGTATGTTTTTTATTGTCTTTTTGTAATGTGTCTTGTACTTTTATCATCTTTTTATCCGAATAAATTCAAATCAAATCAAATCAAACTGTTATTTCACAGCAAAATGGAATTTCAGGGCATTTTCAGGGTAAAGTTATTCATAGTGATTGGGGTATCAACTATCTATATGGGGATACATACTTGAACATTAGTGTCAACTTATAAAAGTGTATAGATCAAACCTCTAGGGTCAAACAGGCAAATAGTATAAAGAGAAACAAAACTGGCAGTGATGACAAAAACTGTGGTGACATAATTTCATGTATAGTCATCTAGCTGGCCCTCGCTTTATGGTACATTTGGTAATTACTGAATTATAAGATTATCTTGAATTAACCCTCCTACTTCTGGTGATTTTTTTCATACAAGTTGGCCCACCATTTGAAACCATTCGCTTTTGTGGTTTTGAATGGTGAAATAACTGTGTACAGTATTGATTCCCAAATGGTTTGGAATGGTAGGTCAGCTAATACAAAACCTTGTTTGGATACTTCTAAGTGGTGAATTAATGGACCCTCTATGGCAGTGACATGAGTAAATGGTTGTGAATGACAGGTCTGCTATACCCTAAAGACCCTAGTGCCATTTTTAAGTGGTAGATCAATTACTTGCACACTGGCCACCATGTGTTAAAACTCCATAGGGTACTGAGATGATGGATAGTCCACTTTATCTACATAATGCAGGTTTTGTTTTTCGGCTATGTGAAACCACACCAAGGTGTAATGTATCCACCATTTAAAACCATTTGAATGATAAGCCACTGTGAAGTACATTCACCATTTGAATCCATTCGGCTATGGAAACACACCAAGGTGTAGTGTATAACAACCATTCAAAACCATTTGAATGGATATGAATGTTAGTTAAGCTTGCTACCAACACTGTTCAAATGGTATCACCAGGTGTGTACAAAACCAATGGGCATTTTGGTAAGTGGAAATTTTGAATGGTTTCAAATGGTCAAACAGTAGGAAGGTTAATCTATAAAAGGTACTTGATGTGAAATTGGTTTAGGTGTAACATTCTGAGAAGTTTGTTCTGTTTGACATTGTGTAATTTTTGAGAAAATGTGAAATGTATATATGTAAATTACAATTTGTATTTTCCACATTAGAATGAAAAATGTATACAACAAATTCTTAATGCATTTTAACATTTTAATTTTCTCCTAGATAACAATGAAATGACCTGAAACTTTCTTGTTTCTGTACACATGTACATCTATTTGTTCTTATAAAAAGTATAAATTCAAATAACATAATTAACTGATAGAGTACAATTGTTTAAGATACATGTACAGCCCTATCTGAGCTGTGTTTTAGCTATGAGGGCAGCATGGATACATTTTAAACGGGTCAATTCCCCTCACTCCTGGCCCTGCCCCTACAGTTGGCACAAATACATCATACAGTTCTACATAGCTGAAAATGTTACACCATCCTGTTTTGTTTTTGAGACAATCAGAAAGTTAACTTTAATTTTTTAACTTAAGTGCTGCCTGCCTTTAACCCTCCTATGCCCAGGCTGAAATTTGGCCCAGTCAGCACGGCACTCACAGACAGTCACTTGAGTATTTTTGGGTGCATTGCCAATTAGTAGGTCAAACCACAGAGTCACACAGAGCTGTGTATGTACTGTTGAGTGGTTTTAGTTTTACCTCCTAGCCACATGTCCTTGCATTTATTTGAGTGCACTGCACAAAGTCAATGGGTTGGGAGTTACATACAAATTTTGAGTGTATTTGAGTGCACTGCACAAAGTCAATGGGTTAAGAGAGACATAAACATTTTGAGTGTCTTTGAGTGTTAAACCTATAGGAGGGTTTTAATAACTTGGTTCACCCATAAAATAGTCAGACTACACTTGAAAATGTTTGATCTTTATCCTATTGCCATTTTAGACAGTTGTAAATAAGTGAAACATTCAATGTTGAAGTAAAAAAAAATTTTTTTTTTTGTACATTTGTCCAACACACCTTTGTAATATTGTGGCCTCGCCCACAAAATAGGCAAATAACATGGCACGTCTCAAAATTAATTCCCTTCTATTTCCATTACAAACTGACACAATGGAGACAGTAAGTTTTTTTCATGTGTGCGTCCCACGTCCCCCATTTTTCACTCAAATCTAACTCCCCAAAAAATAGGATGGACCCAAAATGGGTCCAACTCTGCAAATAATATTTGGTCCATTTTGAACCCACATGCAAAAATGTCATGCTTTTTAATACCAAAAAGTGCACAGTTTTCTTTTTGAAAGTAGCTTTACCAATACTTGTTGTAAATATATAAATAAATACATTACCAGTTTTACATGAAACGTACTTTTCTCCAGGCTGTTATGAATTCCAGCTGGATTTTGTGCCAAAATGGATGTCATTGGCTAACTTTGTCACTCTTGATATCCTGAATTAAAAAAATAGGGTGCCAAAGCTACCGTGATCTACCGAAATCTACCGTGGTTTTTCAAGCTCTACCGTGACCTACATAGTACATGTACATTGGTCTGCTGTGATCTACATTGGTCTACCGTGATGATTTCAGCTCAGCAGCCAGTGGCCTACCCAGGCACCCCACAACAACAAACAGTGGTAAGTCACATGGACAAAAAGGGCAATCACATTGGTTGTGGTCTGGTCCCTGAAAAATGATAGGTCACAAATTAATTATTCACTTAATTACTCTTTATCCACTTTATTACTGTTTATTCTCTGAAATGATTTTAGTACATGTAAGTAACAAATTTAAACATTATTTTAAGGGAAGATACAACATTGGTTATTTTGGCAAGACTACTGTACTTATTGTCACTATAATAATAATAATAATAATAATAATAATGTGTGGACTTATATAGCGCACATATCCACCAACTGAGTGGTGCTCAAGGCGCAATATATTATTACCCCTGCTCATAAGGCTTATAAATCATTCCTGAAACCATCTCAGCTCCCTGGGGAGTATACAGCTCAATTGCTGCCATTACAGCGCATATAGGGCTAATCAACCAACTCTGCCCTCACAGGTACCCATTTAACCCCTGGGTGGAGAGAAGCAATTATGGTTAAGTGTCTTGCTCAAGGACACAAGTGTCACGGCCGGGATTCGAACCCACATTCTGCTGCTAACACCAGAACTTGAGTCCGGTAAGCTAGACCGCTTGGCCACGACACTCCACACTCACTCTGAGTAACTTACCCTGAAAATGCCCTGAAAATCTGTTTTACCGTGAAATAAATAGTTCACGGCAATTTCATGATGACACAACACCGTGAAAATGCCATAAAATACTCTTGGGATTCCTTTGCCATGAAAACGCCATGAAAACACCATGATTAAACACCATGAAATTCTTGTGGCAGTTTTGGGGTAGCTCATTAATTCTCTAGAGCACCGTGAATTTGCCCTGAAGTCACATTGAACATATTATTGCCAATGTCTGAGAGGAAGAGACACCATGAAATTGCAGTGAAATTATGGTGAACTGTTATTTCAAGGCAAAACGGATTTTCAGGTTAAAGTTATTCATAGTGTGTGTACATTAACCCTAACCCCAATAGGTATTCTGGCTAGGAACCCTCCTTTAACCCTAACCCCCTAGGTGCACTTTTAGAAAAATGCCTTTATCTTTAAAATGCACCATGCATTTTCGTTGATCTTTCATATTCAGCATGGTCTGTACTTCTTGCCAGGTAGTAATTTTGTCCCATTTGAAGAGGTAAAAGTACATGTAACAGTTTCCAGCAGTGCTGAATTTTCCCAAAATGTGCTCCTCAGAGGATTTTGCAGGATGGTAAGGGTTAAAGAGGGCTTCTATTAGCAAAAGTAGAGTTGACCATTCCCCAAGTTTTAGATTTGTCATAAATTTTGTCAAAAACTAACCCTCCCACTATAGCTGCACTTTAGTGGCAAGTAGCTATAGCAGTCAAAATCAGTCAACTGACTGTTTTGACAGACTGTTGACCTAAATGCGCACACAGGCATTTTTTACTTTTTTTTACTGTCATTTTGACCACCCTGAACAATACAAGACCATGCTTAAATTACCAGTCAAAAACGGTTGACTCATTTTGACCTGTAAATGTACGTAAGTAGGGGAGAGTGGGGTAAGTTGAGCCAATGTTGGGTAAAGTTGACATAAATTTTAAAATATCACCAGGGCCAGGATAGTAAATATACTGTCTTATAGACCAACTCATAACCTATGTACATTGGCAACATCAAGCATGTAGCATCACTCTGTAGTGTCAGTATGGGCCGACGAAAAAAAGAAGTCAAACGGCTCAATTTACCCCACCGATGGGGTAAGTTGAGCCATGCTGTGGGGTAAGTTGATCCACTATATTGTAAACGACAGAGGCTACTAGTCAGTTGACAAAAAGCGAACATCGTATGTTCAGTTTACATTGACTGTTGGTATAATAACATTTATTCCAATTATTTTATACTCAACCATCATTTAACTGCAAAATAACTGTTATTTATACAATTACAGAACTTTAAAAGCACATAAGTAACATAATTTTGAAACTCAACACGCTTCAGTACGTACAATGAATTGCCATGCATGTATATGAAATTAAGTTCACCTTCTCTCGTACTCAGCCATTGTTTAAATTTCAGCAGAAACAACACAAATAGAACTTTGCTGACTCGGATAGAGAAAAGAACATTTATACAAGAGTCATTCAGTCTCTAACCATGGCTCAACTTGCCCCATCACACGTGGCTCAACTTACCCCATACCACTTTCACTGACAAACCGATCAACTGTACAAAAGTAAAACATAATTAGGAAAAGAAAATAACCCATTATGAAAGACTATTATACCAAGTATCTAATGCAAAATTGCAACCTACAGATTAGAAAAGATCTTTACAGGGACTGTAACAGAAATTCATATATCTGGTTCCACGAGATTCACTTTTTCACCCTAAATTGAAACTTTTTGTCAGAGCATGCTTACCTTTGTCTTTATATACTCATGTCATAGAACAAAAAGAAAGTTATGTTGGTAGCTATCACTAGAGGGCAGCAAAACCGAGCTGTCTAAATCCATGGGGTAGCAGTAGGGGGTGGATCAACTTACCCCGTGGCTCAACTTACCCCACTCTCCCCTACTACACATAAGGTTTGACAGTGTTTGACTTGGCAAGTATTTTAACATTTTGACTGATTAGTTTCCTATGACATAACTTCTCTCAAAATGAGATTAGGGTAAACTATTAAATTTGCTTAGAGTCCCACTTTAACATCCTTTTTTGGGGGGCATTAAAGTCCCACTTTAGCTTGACATCCTTTGAAAGTTTCGGCTCAATGCAGTCAGTTCAAATAATTTGTTTGTGACAAAAAAAATCAAATAATAATCACAATTTGTTTTGCAGAAAATACTGCCATTACTGTTCTGTTTTTATTTTTATTTTTTTATTTTTTTTGGTCCAACGAATCATGAGTTTGCAGATTTACTGAATACACTAAATGAACAAGCAAAGAAAACAGTAAATACAACTATGCATGCACAGTTGCACAAACACAAAGACTGCATCTCATTCCGGTCAGATTTTCTGCCTTTTCAAATACATATAATATTGGTCTATTGTTAATACCACACAGTATGGGTTTTTTTGAACGATAATTCATCATTATGAATGTATAGACATCTAGGTCACCATATACATGTACTGTACTTATTCAGAACAATCTGCGTGTATGCATGGTGCAGTTTTATATTATAACCCTAACCATGCTAAATGCAACACGATGCAACAGTTGTAAAATGCCGATGGACGTTGTTGCATTCAGCACTGGAATGTGTTTGTATAACAAATAGTCTGTGTTGTGTCTTGTTGCATTTAGCATTGTTTAACATGTAAATAAAGAAGGAAACAAAGAAAGTTTCTTTTGATGTAAACAGTAGAAAACAAAAATAACCAGAAAAGAGAAAACATGTAAATAAAGAAGGAAACAAAGAAAGTTACATTTATGTAAACAAAGAAAACAGAAAGAACCAAAGAGAAACGGAAAACATAAAAGTAACAAGCATGTAAATAAAGGGAAAAGACAATGATTACCATAGCAGAGAAGCACAAAGCTTGTGCAGCTAAATAATCCACATTGTTGTATGTTGTTGCAGAGCTGTGCTTGAAAAACCATAGTCCAATTTACTGAATGGATATTATGGGACAAAATTAAAAAATTGAGTTACATACATAGCTGAATTGGTTACATTATAAGCTTTAATTTGGTCTAGGTTTGAACCCTGTGGCATTTTGCATTCTGGAGATATACTGATTTTTGCATATATTCATATTGTACAAATTAACGGAAGTGCCTTCAGAGATACAGCCCTTTAAACACAGCAAGTGGAAAAAGAAATGAGCTAAGAAGAAACTCTTGAATGCCCAGAGCAACAGTTATGTTCCTTTTGAGCTCCTTTAGGAATGCTTGTGCAATATAAATTTGAATTATCAAGCATCTTGAAGTATTTTTTCAAATATTTTTGCTAATTTGCATAATGTGTAAAATTTAAACTTTTGTTTTTTCATCTTTACTCATCAATAATAATATTTCTGTAAATAAATTATGAAAGTATTGATATAATAGAAGCCAATAAACCAACAACAAAAAATCACGTTGTGAATTTTTTTTCACCCTCTCCACATAGAACAGCCCTTTACGGGTAATAGCATAGCATCCCTTAATACCCTTTTTCGCAGAGCGGGTCACTATGGATTTTGTTGCACCTACATGTAGCAGGCCTTGACCATTGACCACTGTTGCATGTTGTTGCATTCAGCAGGGTGATAAGAAAGTTACCCTAGCATGGTTAGGATTAATCAAATACGTGTAGGCAGCAGCTGCAGATTAAAGGGACTATCATTTTTTCCATCTTTTTATTCATTACAAATTTCTAAAATGTATTTTGTTGCTGTCTACATACATTTTAAAGAAAACTAGACATGCCAGGCACATAGCCAGACATTTGTTCAAGGAAGGGATGACAGTTAGTACATGTGGAATATCTTAATAAGCAATGATTGGCTGGCAGAGGTTACAGATGCTGCATAAAGTGTTAGTGCATTATCAAATTCACAAATTATTGTCTGAAACCTTACTTTGGTACAAGGTTACCAGTTTGAATTTACAAAAAACTGCTATTGTTTTAATGCATTTTTTTCAAAAACTTGATTGCCTATTGTGATGATACTTGCACAGATGTTAATTTTATGATGTAATTCTTGAAGACTAGATGTTGAAAAAATAAAACATGCTTCCACCAAAAATATATTGTACATATATGTACAGGTTATGTACCTTATTCCCTTTATGTCTCCTCAATAACTATATCACGTATGATTTTATACCTTGCATGAATGTATAAACATTAAGGCCAGTTCATTTACTTCACACAAATGCAAATGTGAATCAAATTTAGTTATGATGCATTGGTAGAGAATTGACCTCACAATTAAACATGGAAACTTCAGCGAATCATTCTTGGGAATCACACGATTTGAAGTCACAATTTTGTGAATGATTCCGCTAGACTATAAAGTACACTGCTACCCAAATTACACAATTTGTTACACAAAATTCAAGAATTGCTATTGAGAAGTATTAAAAATTAGCATTATTGGTACACCGAAATATTTATGCCTTAAAATTGTGCAATTTTATAAAAATGCGCAATTTTTTAAATTGTTCTCTGCATGCCTGTTTTTGCAATTTTTTTTTCACTGGTGATATGCTATCCGAATTCCTTTTATCTATAAGGTAATGATGCAACCAGGCCAGTCAGTCGTAACCAACCCAAACCAGCCCAGGCGTGGTAATTGGAAGGGACTGAAGGTGACTGGATACATGCAGGTGGTCCTTGGTATCTTGGTAGTGCTGTTCGGCATCATCAGCACTGTGATCAAGACCTGGTTATATGGCATAGGAGCTCCAATTTGGTGTGGCATCTGCGTAAGTGGCAACTTATCATATGAAGTACTAATTTATAAAAATACCAATTTAGAGATACCAATTTATACCAATTTAGAGACCATAGCGGCCAGATAGCACAATCCAAATGCCTCCAAATGCTCCCCTAGCTGCTGCACTTTTAAGTGCCCTCCATTTTGCAAGATATTTTTAGATATCTGATATTGTATTTTTACAAGATATGATATAGAAATCTATTAAAATTTACCATAAACCATTTGACAGTGCATTATATAAAGAAAAGACTGGTCTCTAAAGTCGACAGTAAATGATTAGTAATTCAGCAATAACCAAATGGTTAAAGTGTACATATTATATGAGACTTTTTTGGTGTGAAAGCTGATTCGAGGTTATTAATCTTCAAGGCTGATTTGAGGCTATTAATCTTTGAGGCTGATTTGAGGTTATTAACCCTAACTCCCTAGCCTTAATTACCAGGTACCTTCCTCAATCCTTCATATTCCTCCGAAATGTGTTTGTGCATGAAACTCACTGCCTCAATCCTTCATAATCCTCCACTATCAAATGCACGACCCTCCTCAATCCTCCATAATCCTCCAATTGGTGATTTTCGAACGTGCCTCATTCCTCCAAAATCCTCCAAATCCTCCGGAGGATACAAGATTATGTTTCTGTCAATCCTTCACAATCCTCCATAATCCTCCACATTCATCCAAAGTAAATTTCCATTATGCCCTCATTCCTCCACAATCCTCCAGGATGTCTTTGAACCATGCTTCCTCAATCCTACACAATCCTCCACTATCAAATGCACGACCCTCCTCAATCCTCCATAATCCTCCAATTGGTGATTTTCGAACGTGCCTCATTCCTCCAAAATCCTCCAAATCCTCCAAATCCTCCGGAGGATTATAGAGGATTTAGGAGGGTTAGGGTTAATCTTCGAGGCTGATTTGAGGCTATTAATCTTAGAGACTGATTCGAGGTTATTAATCTTCAAGGCTGATTTGAAGCTATTAATCTTTGAGGCTGATTTGAAGCTGTTTATCTTCCCATGAAAGTAATTCTTCTGAGATGCTGTCCATTTAAGAAATTCCAGTTTGAATTTACTTTTTCCTAGATTCTGTTTTAAAATGAATACAACAAATCTGAATGAATTTTTGTAACAAATTTGAATCTTTCGATGTAATGCATCTTGATTAAAAGACAATATTGCCAATTTGATTGGACAAAACGTAATCACGTGGGGGTGTATTAGCGGATGGTAAAGACAGCAGTGCATATACATGTATATGTGCCAGCTGTTTGCCAGCTGCTCTATTTTAGCCGACACGAGATGGGTATTTGAACCAATCAGAGTTACGAAGATTGTTTCGCATCACGCTGACTCCTAAACTTTGAAAGTGATTATGTGTCTCCAAAACGTGAATTTTCCCATTTCTATTTGGCTCGGTATCACTATGAATAACTTTACCCTGAAAATGCCCTGAAAATCTGTTTTGCCGTGAAATAACAGTTCACCATAATTTCACTGCAATTTCATGGTGTCTCTCCCTCTCAGATATTGGCAATAATGTTCAATGTGATTTCAGGACAAATTCATGGTGCTCTAGAGAATTAACCCTAACTCCCTAGGCATTGTATTAAAACAATAAAAATCCTTCAAAATCCTCCAACTGGCTTTGTTGTCTAGGGAGTTGGGGTTAATGAGCTACCCCAAAACTGCCACAAGAATTTCATGGTGTTTTCACGACGTTTTCATGGCGAAGGAATCCCAAGAGTATTTTATGGCATTTTCAAGGTGTTGTGTCATCATGAAATTGCCGTGAACTATTTATTTCACGGTAAAACAGATTTTCAAGGCATTTTCAGGGTAAAGTTATTCATAGTGTATGTACTGCCCTTGAGTACTCTCAAAACTGGTCATCATGGGGTAAGACCAGGTGACAAACCTTTAATTAAAGGGGGACTGACATCCTTTACTTAAAGCATTAAAATATTGTTTTTGAGACCCACATGTGTCTATTTAATAATTGATTTCTGAGTACAAGTATTTTAAAACAATGTTTGAAGTGTTTGGGGGAGGCAATCCGCCCCATGGTGGAAGCTTCATTTGCATAAGATATGTGACGTAAGGTCGGGAAGATCGATGTGTACATGATGTACATATATACATACATACGTTTCACACACGTAGCGTCGATTTCATTTCTTCCGTGAGTTTTGTTTCCGGAACTAATAAAATGCCAGGAAGATGTGTTTCTGCAGTATGCAGCAACACCACCAAAGACGGTGTTAGCCTTCATCTGTTCCCACTATAGTGACCCAAAATATCGCCGTATTTGGGTTCGACTGAGTTTGACTGACAAGAGTAAAGTGGTCAGGTCCATCGGCTCACACAGTTTTGTGCAGCGATCATTTTGAGCCGAGTTTTGAGCCGAATTTCTCTTCCCGACATGACGTCACGAACAGCTCCTCCGTGCAGGGCGGTAACAACTAGTAAAAGTGGGGGCATTTTTACAATGGTAAAATAACACTCTCAAAAACAATAAAAACACAAAACAAAAATTTTATTGATCTTTTACTGATATAAAAGAATAAAATGATCACATATTTAACTGTTTGATTTAAATCCATGACAGTCCCCCTTTAAGGTTGTGAGTTTTCGGTTAATTCGGGAACCGGATACCAGAAATTGGAAATCTTCAGATACCCAGTTAAAAATTCATAAATACTCCCGAATATATAAAATATCCAATACGAACACTTGAGTTTCTCTCGTTTTATTACAGTCGCAATAAATGTGGACTTAGTGTAATAACTTCCCACCTCTACTCTATATTTAAAACGACTCATAGCATCCTCTTCCCCACACATACAAAAAATGTATGTGTCCCACACTTGCACTAATCCAATAGCTGTGAAATATATATGCACAAATACAAACTGCTGTCGGCAAATGTTACCTAATTCTAAAGCCTTTATCCAAGTTTTCTTCATTTTTTTAAAAACAATTAGAGACTTTCATTTGTGTGGGTTAAATGTTCAGTTGGAATTTTAAAAAGTCGTTTACGGCTGGTAATTGGAACCGAAAAATGGAATCGGTTAATAACAGTTTCGGTCGGGTATCCGGATAAACCGATTACTCAACACAGCCTTACAAATTTGTATTGCCTAAAGTAAGCATGCTCTTAGCTACGTCATGTATGAGTTTACCATTATTACCAATGATACCTTCCCTTAACCCACAGACATATACAAAAAACTTAATATGTACATCATGTATATTATATTTGTTTACACATAGTTCTTTATAGTTGCTGGAATCTTGGGCATAGCATCTGCAGTGAAAAAGAGCACAGGTTTGGTGAGTATATTCAGGTTTTGGAGAAGGATAAACAAAATGGAGGAGCTATAAAGGAGAAATATGCATTGTTGTTGTTTTTGCTGTGGTTGTGGTTGTGAACCTGGGTCCACAGAGTTGAAAGCCAAGGAAAGTTTACCATTTCACCATGCAACCTGGTCCTCATTATATTGTGGACATGTAAAGTACAAGTATACATGTATGTCATAAAATGAACAACTTCACCCTGAAAATCAGTTTTGCCTTGAAATCACAGTTGACCGTAATTTCACTGCAATTTCACAGTGTCTCGATCTTCCTCTCAGATATTGGCAATAATGTTCACGGTGATTTCACAGCAAATTCAAGGAGCTCTCAAGAATTAATGAGTTGCCCCAAAACTGCCACGAGAAGTTCATGGTATTTTCACAGCATTTTCACGGCGAAGGAATCCCAAGAGTATTTCATGGCATTTTCACGGTGTTGTGTCATTGTGAAATTGCCGTGAACTATTTATTTCACGGTAAAATGGATTTTCAGGGTAAAGTTATTCATGTACAAGAATGATCCACTAAAAATGTACCGTAAGTTGTTGTTTAAGTTGGGAAAAGTCAGGACTGCAAAACATTTAGAGAAATTCTGTCCGAAGTGGGTCTTATGAGTTCATGTCAAGAAAATGGGTGGATGGGCATGGAGATATGCCATTGAATACAGTGGATGGATGTACATGGTAGGCATGTCCATACATGCACTCCTTGTCCAATTTGGAAAAATTGTTTGTATACCAATATAATTGGTTAACTGATTGGTGATTACAGGTTGTTGGGTACATGTACACGGTCATGTTCACCTTGACCAAATTAGGCAGCATTTTTGCAATCGATGAATTGTTGAATTGATTGTTTGGTACATGATCATGATGTACGTCCATCTTTTCAGCCAATTTGGCAGCATATTTTTTTATCTATATAAATTGATGGTTTACCACAGGTTGTGGCATACATGGTCATGTCCATCTTGGCTTGTTTGTCAGCGTGTTGCGTTATTGGATTTAGTGGTGGCTCCATCCGTGCTGATGCCTTCACCTGTCCTGACTATCGATTGTATGGCTCCTCTTACCAGAGACACTGTTCCTCATCACATGTAAGTGATTTACCCAGATCCTTGTCATTTCATTGGTGAGCACACAATTAACATTTCTTAGACTATGAACAACTTCACCTTGAAAATATCCTGAAAATCCGTTTTGCCTTGAAATAACAGTTCACCATAATTTCACTACAATTTCACAGTGTCTCTTCCTCTCAGATATTGGCAATAATGTCCACAGTGATTTCTCTGCAAATTCACAGCGCTCTCGAGAATTACTGAGCTGCCCCAAAACTACCACGAGAAGTTCATGGCATTTTCACAGCGTTTTCACGGTGAAGGAATTCCAAGAGTATTTCATGGCAATTTCACGGTGTTGTGTCGTCATGAAATTGTCGTGAACTATTTATTTCGCGGTAAAACAGATTTTCAGGGCATTTTAAAGGTAAAGTTATTCATAGTGTTAGTTTTACCATTTATTGTGCCTTGGCTCTAAAACTAGTCCATTAGAATTATAATGCAAACGGTCATGATGGAACACCATATCACACACAAAACATATAAGGGATGCTTGTAGTCCAGATCGTTGGCCATCATGCTTCGACGGCCAACATGGAAGGCGATGGAGGATGGTCTCAACCGAGACATGGGCATCCTGGCAGACTACCTCCAGAAGTGGCACCTTCAACTCAGCATGGGCAAGACAGTGTCGGCAGCTTACCACCTCAACAATCGGGAAGCAAGAAGGGAATTGGACGTGCATGTTGGCAACAACCGCCTGGAGTTCCAGCAAGCCCCCAAGTACCTCGGCGTGCGCTTGGACGGACACTGTCTTACAAGCAACACCTGGATGAAGTGAAGGCCAAGGTTACATCAAAGGGTCTCGCTCATCCGCCGCCTGGCGGGTTCGACTTGGGAGCTTCCCCAGACCCCTACGCATATCCACACAAGCCCTGGTCCTACCCGTGGCGAATACTGTGCCCCGCCTGGAGCAGAAGTCCACATGTGAACAAGGTAGATACTGCCATCAACAGCGCCCTCCGGATAGTGACTGGTTGTCTGAAACCCACCCCTGTTCCACCTGCCAGTCCTAGCTGGAATTGCCCGGCCAGTCTCCGACGGACGCGGCTACCCGCCCTGGCAAGAAAAGCCCAGAAGCACGACTGGCACATCCTGCACAAAGCCACAGTAACACCAGCGCCACCATGCAGGCTTAAGTCTCGCCATCCCTACAACAAGGCGGCACAAGAGATGCTACAGTCGATTCCTGAGGACTTGTCCAGGGACGCCTGGCTGGCAAGCATCCTGGAAACAGACTTGGGAGGCGGCTGGGCCCTCCCGCATCCACCGATACATCCAGGACCCAGGAGGCGGTGTAAAGGAGAAGACCTACCACGCCATCTATGGACATCGCTGAATCGTCTACGCGCTGGGGTTGGCAGCTTCAAGTCATCTTTGAAGAAGTGGGGCCCTGTCGGACAGTGCGGCATGCGAGTGTGGCGAGCCTGAACAGACTGCCGAGCACATAATCACTGGCTGCCCCCTATACAGCCCACCCTCAGAAGCCGGCCTCTTTGACCTAGGAACGGAGACGAGGGCGTGGCTGCACGACATGGAGTTGGCCATCTGATGATATACGAAAGAAGAAGAAGAACAACCTCTTTCCTAACAGTTTTGAGCAGCACTACTAAAATTGGTAAAGATCCTTGGGAGAAGGTTGCGATCTTATAAACAAACTTTTTAGCAAAATGGCTGTCAAAAGTCTATTTATTCCAGTACATCATATTCTTTGGAGTGGGCCCCTCTAAAGGAAGCAATGGTAAAAATATTTTCCCCAAACTGAAACCATAATAGCATGACCATTGACCTACATGTATCACCATTCATAAACGATGGCCAATCACAGTGCCTATGACCGTCCAAATGCAAGACAAACAAAGGACTATGCTACACTACAAGAATTTGGATGCTATATATGGAAGTCTATATAGTAATTAGTGCATAGACACTCATACATTACACAACAACAATATGCATTTTTTTTCCCTTCCCCTAGTGTGGGAGACATCAAATCCATTTTTCCGCACTTGTGACTCGGCTTGGACTTCTGGGGTTTTGGACAATAGTTGAAATTTCAGTGAAGAAGGTGTTTTCTACTGTTATTAAGTGTATTCTAATGTCGCTTCCTTGTTGTTGTTGTTGTTGTTGTTGTTGTTGTTGTTGTTGTTGTTGTTGTTGTTGTTGTTGTTGTTGTTGTTGTTGTTGTTGTTGTTGTTGTTGTTGTTGTTGTTGTTGTTGTTGTTGTTGTTGTTGTTGTTGTTGTTGTTGTTGTTGTTGTTGTTGTTGTTGTTGTTTTTGTTGTTTTTGTTGTTTTTGTTGTTGTGGTTGTTTTTGTTGTGGTTGTTGTTGTTGTTGTTGTTATTGTTGTTGTTGTTGTTGTTATTGTTGTTATTTATTTGTTGTTATTGTTATTTATTGTTGTTGTTATTGTTATTATTTGTTATTGTTATTATTGTTATTGTTGTTATTGTTGTTGTTGTTATTGTTGTTATTGTTATTGTTGTTGTTTATTGTTATTGTTGTATTGTTGTTATTATTATTGTATTTATTGTTGTTGTTATTTATTTGTTGTTTATTGTTGTTGTTGTTGTTGTTATTGTTGTTGTTGTTGTTGTTGTTGTTGTTGTTGTTGTTGTTGTTGTTGTTGTTGTTGTTGTTGTTGTTGTTGTTGTTGTTGTTGTTGTTGTTGTTGGCTGTGAAGTAAAAAGTTCAGATTAAAAAAAAATTTCAGTACATCTTGTGGAGAGATTTTTGTTTGTGTTGTTGATAAATAGTTTTTAATAGCATAGGTTTTAAGCATTAAACTTCACATTACCAATCAGCGATCGATGAACAACAGTGTATAACATGACAGTGTATTTATATTACAGCTTATTGAACATTTAATATTTCTACTGTCCCTTTCATTTCTTCAACCTCATTTGTTTGTCTACTCTGGAAATTTATTGCATTTATTATTCTTATTGTGTTACATTTAAGTGTTGATGTTTATTTTGCAATGATGCATGCATTCTACCACTGTGCTGCAACCTTCTGTAACTGGACTTGGACTTGCCAATTGGGATTTGGACTTGAGCCGGACTTGGATACAAATGGACTCAGACCATGGTTCAAACTCGAGACCTTATGGACTTGGCTCGGCTCGGACTTGGATGAGGTGGACTCGACAACAACACACTGCCTCTACCAGGTTTTGTGGTGTATATGTTCACTTATATGCAATTTGTTTTGTATTTGTTTTTTCTAGGCAGCCCGTATTGGTATCGATGTGTGTCTTTTGCTGATTGGCTTTGCAGAGTTCATTATCTCTATCGTTGGAGCCAGTCTGACCTGTTCTGGTTTGTGTAGCAGCACCCCTCCCCAGACCATGGTATGTACATCAAGAGTAAGGAATATACAACACGGATAATAAATAAGGCGTAGGCTATGATGGTGGGAATATAGATATAGTGGGATTTGCGGTGACACTATGTATTGAAGAAGATACTGATCAAAACGTTGAGATAATGTTGAGTTCTTCTCGGAACCCTGACTTCTCAAAAGTGATTATTTCAATACATGGTGTCACTTCAAATCCCACTATAACTGATAATGTTGGCTATTTGATATAACATTTATAGGGGCAGTATCATCACGATCAGAGCAGGCTTTCAACAGGGCATGGAATCAGTGTCCTAGTTTAAGAAGAATATACAGTGACTGAAATTAACTAGATCATTTATGCAGGCAACGGTAATATGACCTTGTGGGGTATTATTTTCAGTCACTGTGAGTTAATCTAAAAATACAATGTAGTACTCCGATTCCATGCCCAGTTGATCGTGATGATATTGTCCTTTTAAAATCACTTTAGATGGAATAATGCTTGTAATGGATGACTGATGATGATACTTAAACCAACTTAATTAACCTTTGAGATTTTAATTACAAATTTCTGCTTCAGAAAATATCTCACCTCTGATGACCTCATAAATGCATTTCCAGTACACATGCATGCACACACAATTCGCATTCCTTGCATTCCTGCAAGCACAGGAGCCCACACCAAAACTGGACAGCACACATGTTTTCTTATCTATGTTCTCCGAGTTTCTAATGTCCAACACCATGTCTGATTCTGCTTCAAAGATAAAAAAAATCTTACAGGAGAAAAAATGTAGATCTTGCGGAGGTCCTCCGTTGCTAGTAGACTTTGATGACCACACCATGCAACTGTCACTGATGCCAGGTCTGTTCTCAGGGTAAACCTTTGAATGTCCAAAAATTGGAGGACCTTTACATTCTGACAAGTCAACCTGCATAGCTGCCAACTATTACAAAAAAATAGTAATTATTACGAATTAATGAAAAAAATACGAAAATACGAATTTACTCTTGAAAGTTACGATTTTCAAATTTTCCGCCCCAAACTTTGCTTTGACAACCAAATTCACACAATTTGCATTCAGATCGATTCTTTTTTCTCATGTACTTACATGTACGTTGATTTCATTGCAAACAAAACCGAAACACCCAAAATTGGTTAGCAGTATCGATGTTATTGCAGGGCACCAGCCAGTTCGTAGATTACATGTGTGAAAACGACTTGGAACCAGCGTGTTTGTCAGACAATCGCTTTTCGGTTAGTGTAGTATCGATATTATTGCAGGGCACCAGCCAGTTCGTGGATTATATGTGTAAAAAACGACTGGGAACCAGCGTGTGATCGCTATTTAAAATGGCGTCCAAAACATTGCCATGTGAATTTCGAAGTTCGTAGTTTTCACGAAACGTTTTTTTCAAACTGAAGTTTTTGTGAGCGATATCATCATGACTTCCAAGGCAACCAAAAAGGGACAGTTTTACAGTGAAAAATACGGAAAGGAATTTGAGTTCATCACAACGTCAAGAAAGACAAACAGCATGCATTTTGCAAGGTATGTCGGTGAGATCTTTCCATCACACACGGCGGCCGTAATGACATTGTTAAACACACCAAATCGAAACTCCACATCGATAGCATGAAGAGTGCAGTCAACGAAATTATTTTGTTCATGGATATTGGTGTCAGTTGCACACGTCATGTTTTTGTGCATGGTACAGTATACTATACCCATGTATGAACATGTGTATACATACATGTACATGTACCTATACGTGATATGTGATATTGGTATAGTCGGTACATGCACTGTTATTTTTAGTATGTACGCGTAGTTGAAAATGACCGCGCGGGTTGATTACTATTACAGAGATGCCAACATACACGATTTGGGTGTAGCAAATACGATTTTGAGCCGTGAATACGACTCTACGATAATACTTCATTGGAATACGCTAAACAATTCGCCACAGTATAATTGTATATAGTTACAATACAAGCAAACAATGAATGAACTATTAAGTGGAAATAAAAATGATGAAAAATAATTTTAAAAATGAAAAAACAAAACAACCTTTTAAATATAAACCGCACTGGTGGTAAAAAGCGACGATAGCGGGATTAGAATAAACAAGCGCGAGCGCGCTGGATTCGACTGCCTGCCTACCACATGTATCCTGCCTGTACATCTGTACATTATTTGCAAGATCGTACCCATTGATCTCTGTTACATAATGGGGAATAATGAGCATACCCGTGGGGAATGAGGTTGTCTGTGAGGTAACTTGTGTGTACACGTGTACATGCGCGCATAATAATTGTGCTCGCGCACATGCATTACCTTTTAATTTCTCGAAGCTTCTTTGCAAGTGCGACTTCAGTGTCAGGCATGTACTGTGGAATTCTGCGCTTACGGCGCATAGAATCCTGCGCTTTTATGGCGCCCGTGGCGCAGAAATTCTGTGGTAAGCAGCGCCATGAAATTGGGCCCAGGTGAGCTAGCTAGGGCTAGGCCTAGCTAAGGCTATCAATTTGTTATTTGCCTTCGAGACCCCAAGAAAGAGAACAGTTAGTATTATAATCAAAATTTCTAACGTGATTGATGCATGGATTACTAATTTGGAAGATCATTATTGTGAGCTTTTTAAGATAAGATACGTCTAGCATTGTTATAATTTCATAATTTTTTCATTGAGTATTTTCCTCCAATTTACTCTTTCCCCGGTCCCACTACCGCCAGCGGGGTTCACAACGAGTGCGGCGCTGACATTGCCCAAAATCCGGACATGCCTTTTTTTAGCGTTAGATTTTTGCGAAATTTTCTTTTTCAATAGATGCTACTCTTTTTTGGAATTCAATGTTGGCATCTCTGCTATTACTAATTGGAATTTTGAAATGTTGGCAGCTATGAACCTGTGTCAGTAGGACTCGCATACCCTGGCGCAAGATCAACAAGCCCCATCATCCATTCATCTGCCAGGGGTTCTTCAACATCTGGCCTGGAGTTGTCGTTACTAGCAATACCTACGCCGGATCAGCTGTGGGAAGTAACCTGGTTTATTCCTACAATACACCTATTCCAGGCTTCCAGACTCCTCAGAGAAATCAGGACTAGGCCTGTCAGCCCCACGAGTTTTCACCAGAATAACAAGTTTTTTACTTGCAGTAGCACTACGACAACAACACATCTTTAGATGTACCTCGACAATTGGCTGATAATCGACCCATATCCCACCTGATGGCCACCCTTCAGTCACTCAAGAAGACATTTCAGCTAAGGAAGTAGGCTTCATCATCAACATCATCGAGAAACCTTCCCTGGCTCCCTCCCACTACCCGACGTTCTGTGGGACCTCCTTGGTCTTCGAGACAGGTAGAGCCACCCCATCACCAGAATGATGTACAGCTCTGAAGTAAAGCATTCTGCTCTTCGATCCTTACTTCTAAGGCCTTTCCAGCAAGAGCCTGGTTCCGCCTGTTGGGGTTAACGGCTAGCCTTGTCAACATCATGCAGTGGTACAGGATGTATGTGCATCCTCTGCAACTTCACCTCCTACATCACTTACTGCCCACGGAGGGACTTGGTCAACAAGTCATTACCTATCAAGCCATTCATTCAACCCATCTGGAATGGTACCGGTAATTGTTACAGAAGAACTTGCTCCAAAGCACTGTGTTCCCTCGACTCTCTCCTTCAGTGACTCTCACTACAAATGCCTACAACATGGGATAGGGTTCTCATCTGGATGCTTGCTTTTGCAAGGAACTTGGTTACCCTCAGAAGAACATCATCGCAGGTGCATTGTCGAGGAGCTGAGCCATCCCCACAGAGTGGTCTCTCCATTGACCAATGGTGCAACAGATTTTTAACTGAGCTAACCAGCCCCTATGTTGGTGTGCGGTCCACTTATGCCGATTATCTATTGCTCTATGGGGCCAGGTCAGAGGCCAAACCATATCTGCCGAGTAGCCAGGGATCAAGCCCCGGTCAGATGCAGACAACCTGGATAATGGCAGTAGCGGGGATCATGCACACAACGGGATACAAGCCTTTTATGTGATTGTACACAGAATAAATATATGTAGGAAGGAACTGACCTGAAATATTATATAAACGGAAAGCGAGCAAAGAAATATATATATATATATATGGAGCACCAGCAAGTCTGCCACATGAGAAACATCCCGTGTCTCAGATCAGCCATGCATTATGTGGGTTGTTACATATAGCAAGGCTTTGTTTTCGTCAGTGAATGGTGGGTGAATGTGCATTGGAAATGCATTTGTAGATTCGGAGTTGGGTATTTTCTTCCTACATATTTGGGGGGAAAGCCCCTTGCCCGAATCATTGATCTTTCTAAGAGATGCAATTAGACTTGCTCATTGTGAAGTCACTGAGCAATGAATGTTATAATCATTGAATGTTTAATTTTGCTAATTATCATAGCAGGTGTATTACCAGACCAATCCACAGGCTGTGATGAATCCACCTCAGAACGTGGTCTACCCCCCTGGCAGTAAGTGATCATTTTACATTGTCTATTAATTGTTATCACTGACCTGGATATGGCCCTATAGCATTTGTCTTGAACATGTTTGTCAGTAGGTTGGGCACAAAAGCTTTTTCATTGCATTCACTTTTACTATTTAATTCTTGATCAAACTTGTTTTGTTTATTGACCCAAAATGTAATGCAGGGCAGCATTAAAATAAGTATGATGAAATGAAGTGAAATCAATCAGACTATAATGCTGTAATTGATTCATCTCAAATATTTAAAATAGAAAGATCAGAGTTAAAACACATCCAGTCTGTGATTTAAATCCAGTCAGACTTGAGTCACAATGATGACTTGATTCGAGCCACTGCTAGAAAATAACACAACACATGTCATTAATTACCACAACACGACTGGAAAAGAATCTTGTCACAGATGATCCAAAGCTTCTTAAGAGTTGAGTCCTCAAAAGATGCCATGCAGATTTGTTTACAAAAAAAAAAAAAACAACTAATTAATGCAAAAAAAGTCTTTGGTTTCTGGTCATTTGAATGTAATGCTTTTCCTTTCAACTGTATGATGAGTACATACAAATGTACTTGAGTATATCCAAACGTACATCGGTTATGTTGGCAAAACTTCATCTATGAGTATATGCTCACCTTCTTGGAATCAACATTTACATCAAACAATATTCCTATTCTGTTTTACTATGGAAATAATTGTGTTCTTCAGTTGAATTAATTGAATTGGGTGAGTATTTCATTGTGATATTTTTGTTCTGTTTTCAGCTAACGTGGCTGTCTACCCAGCACAGCAGTATGTGGTTCCTCCCCAAGGACAATATGTTGTGCAGCTTCAAACTCAGTTTCAACCTCCTCCCCAGGGACAGTACCCTCCTCAAGCAGAGCCTCAGGCAACCCCCAAACCTGATGAACATCAGTACAAGTACCAGCCTCTCACCAAGTAGGTACCCTACCATTATCGCCCAGTCTGGGTCACCATTAGGTAAAGATGTATTTCTTGTGATTTTTTTGTCATTTTAACAGCACTTAACTATCACTATTTTAATGGACATTTGATATTTTTCATCAGTACATTACTTGCATGAGGAAATGAAAACAAATGATGTAAAATTACACATTTCTCAAAATACTCATAGGAAACATTAAGTAGATATTTATTGAAAAGAATTAATGGTGGTTATTAGAATTAATCCCATCATAAATTCATTTTGGCACAGCTATTTTGAGATGGGGCTTTCTTGTGGCAGGGCTTTCTCATGACAGGGTTGTCTCGTGACAGGTCTGCCTTGTGGCAGTGGCTGTCTTGGAAAAGAAATGCCTAGTGCCAGGGATATCTTGGGAAAGAACTGCCGTGGCAGGGATGTCTTATGAGACTGAAACTTCCACAGGTTAATGTCTGTACATCTGTCTGCATTTGTTTTAGTTATGGCTGCATTTAATACAAAAACTTACCAATTGTGTACAATCCTTTTAACTCTTTTTATCAAAATGTATTACATGTATCGCTTTTGGTAGATATAATGTGTGGATCCTTTTTCATTTTTGCCATGAGAGTCAGAATCTATGTTTGCCATGTTATATAATGAATAATAGAAATACTTGAAATCTGAAATCTTGTAATAAAAGTACTGAAAAGTTATAGCAGATAATATATATATACACCTAATACTTTATGTTATAGAATAAATGTGTCGATAGATATAGATATAGACAGATCGATCCATTCTTTTGTTAGGGTTAGCTGATAGCCATTAAATATTCTAAATGAAATCTATCTATATGTATATTTTTAAAATGTGCCTCTTTTTCTAAAATAATATTTTATGTAAACCCAGATATCTTCTGTACATTTTAAACAACTTTTTTTGACAGTGTAAAGATTTAGTGTACTTTTTAACATTTTGAAATAATGTTCATGCTCACTCTTGACACATGAGGGCGCTCTTTCGTGAGATCACAGTAAACTCAGTGCCACAGCAGCTCCATAAGTGTACAAAAACAGAACCTCAAACCTTGCCCACTAAAGTAGTTGTTACGTTACTACATAAAACTGCATCTTGGAGACCAAACACACGATCAGTTAACACAAACACTCAGAAAACACAAAGTTCAAAGAACTGACTTATTAAACGACCACTAATACAGTCAATTTGTATGCACAAACCAATCATAATGTATAATCTAATCTAACTATGACTTCACAGATGTGCTCGTGAATATGCAAAGTTTCATTAGCATAAAAGTGCTTACAAAGGATGAAAACACCCTCAAATTGGCAATAAAATGGTAGCAGAGTGAAGTCAGCATTGATTCAGAGATGCACATAAAGTTACAAAATTTATTTTGCGCATGCCCTTTAAGAGAACACAAAGTAAAATTGTATTGAGCAATGTTTGCATTTGTTGTTGTTCAATGCTCAAATTCATAAATATTTCGCTTGGATCTAGAATAGCGGTCATATAATGCAGGTTTATAGAAAGAATTACAAAATGTCAAATGTACATGTACATGTGATGGCTTCTCCTGAAGTCTAGGTGCTGCCAACAGTAGCTGCTGCCACAATTACATATCCGTTGATATACAATACAAATGTAGATAATTAGTCTGTTTTAGCTAAAAGCTAATTAATATAAAATGTAAAATAATAAACTCTGGATTTATAGCGCACGTATCTACCAATCTGTTGCTCACATGTACCCATTTACCCCAGGGTGGAGAGAAGCAATAATGGTAAAGTGTCTTGCTCAAGGACACAAGTACCGCGGTATATGACCTGAAGTATAAAAATGCAAAATATATGTTATTGACGTTAACGTACGTTTCGAACCTAGCATGTTCTTTCTCAAAATATAAACAACATAAAGGTTAAGAAGTTTTAGTCAGGTGTGAAATGAACACAAAAGAAGAAGATATAAAAAACCGGACAAAAGGGGATTAAGTATGAATAGAAGTATGTAGAAACAAATATAAAATGCTTTAAACATTGTCGTTCATTGTGGATCCTCTTTGGAACATTTGGTAAAGATTACAAAATTTCCCGAATTGTTTTCCCACATCAGGCTAACTTAATATGAAGTTACCAATCATTATGTATGCTTGTGATCTCATCATTTCAGGACGAAAACAGCAAACAAACACTAACAGAGCTATCAACCCATATCACTATGAACGATTTCACCTCGAAAATACCCTTAAAATCCGTTTTGCCTTGAAATAACAGTTCACCGTAATTTCACTGCAATTTCACAGTGTCTCTTCCTCTCAGATATTGGCAATAATGTCCACGGTGATTCACGGCAAATTCATGGTGCTCTCAAGAATTAATGAACTGCCCCAAAACTGCCACGAGAAGTTCATGGCATTTTCACAATGTTTTCACGGCGAAGGAATTCCACAAGTATTTCATGGCAATTTCACGGTGTTGTGTCGTCATGAAATTGTCGTGAACTATTTATTTCATGGTAAAACAGATTTTCATGGCATTTTCAGGGTAAAGTTATTCATAGTGTATGTTGGTCAGTAACTGTGCTCACTCCAAACATTTAATTTAAAAACAAATACGGGGGATTCACAAGAATTAAACAAAAAAACACTCTGTATCTCATGTGTCTTTGAAGACTTTTAATTAAACTCACTTTGTGATTACAATGTAGTAACATAATTATATTGTGTACAAAGCATTTTACGCCCTATTATGTACATTTTCGGTAGTTTATATTTGTTTACAATTGTATATCTGTTGGCCTTTTTGCATGTATTTTTGTTTAAAAGAATATAAGATAGAATATATTTTATTGTTCTAAGATTAACAGTAGAATCAGAACAGCCGTGGTGTGTTTTGCTAAATATTCAAGAACCTTTTCGAATTTATGCAGTTTTGTAGATGCATATTTTATCAATATGATTGCCTCGATCTGGACAGATAATTCTATATGTAATGCACATACATGTACTATAGAAACATAATATCATTTTAGGCCATTAATTTGTAGATTATAATTGCTGGTTAATTACAACCAAAATAGTAACAACCCGGCATGGTTTACATTTTATGTCCTGAATTGGTAAATACAACACTACCGTGAAATTCATTGAACATTTCATCAAAATCAACAGATTCCAATACAACTGGTGTCATTGTCAAGGTCTTGAATAGACGATTACAATGATATAAGGATCATCTTCCTGTGACCAAAAATAAGGAAGTTATGACATGTTGAATCCGGCAATTTTAGGCCCGTAAATGGCAATTATTTTATAAGGAAAAACATAAGAAATGTAAATTTGACTTGTGACCCGTTTCCAAGATTTTCTCGGATTCCATATCATAACTTTCTTAATTCTTGTCCGATTTTCAAAAGGTTGGTATCACTGGAATGCTTGGGAAAAGAGGAAGAATAATAACCTATTTCCAGGCTAATTCAATGATTAGTTTGTTTTGTAGTGCTGATTTACAAATAAGAAATACAAAAAAAATAATGAAAAAAAACAAAATTACTCAAATCTGAGGATTATTTTCCTATTTTTACACTGAAATCTTCGAAAGATTCTCATCCCAGATTTAATTAAATATTAGAACAGTTTATAAATTATATTGGACTGGAAAGATAAAACAAAATAATGAAAATAAATTTAAAAAAATAGAAAAAAAATTACTCACATCTGAGAATTTTTAATATTTATAGTATAAATTATACTGAAATCCGCGAGAAATTCTTATCCCTGATTTAATTAAACATTATAAAAAATAATAAATGATATTGGACTGAAAATATGAAGGAAAAAAATGAAATAGGTTCATGAGAACTAATATTTATTGTGTTACGCCGATGTATATTAGGTTTAACACGGACGATTTATCGGACTGAAAATTGGTAGGTCTAACGTGCGCTGAACGCGGCGCAATAAAATCTTTGGTTGACATCGATTTCTGTGCATCAAAAAAACGTAACTGCTAATCCTCCAATCGCCGTCAAAATTGGCCAAGAGGTAGAAAACAAGTATAGAAAAATTAATATTGTGGTTTGATAAGGTGTTTTAATCACCTTTGAGTAAATCGTCGATGGTTTTGATGAGCAAGAACAAACCCAAATTTCGAGAATTTTTTTTGGAAACTTCTCGATGCCGCATTCAGAAAATTTGAGAACGACGTTGAAGTAGAATATGTGATCTACGTCTTCGGGGAAAAAAACTCCTGGGTACGTCAAAAAGAACAGCCTCAGCGAAACGTTACAAAGAGCTATCTCCACGGTGTCTTCGCCACGGCGATTCAACCCGAGATTGAGGCCGCGGCCGAAAAGATTTGCGACAATGCGTGGGATACGCACATACCTACCATGGTTTACATTTTATGTCCTGAATTGGTAAATACAACACTACCGTGAAATTCATTGAATATTTCACGTATGACTCACTTTGTGACTATGACTATGTATGTTTTGGGTAATTGATATTTGTGTTACAATATTATACGTTTTTTATATTGCCATTTGTTTGCTTTTATTCCACGTATTTTTTTACAGGAATATCAGATGGTATTATCAATGATTGTTCTAAGATTAACAGTACTTGTATTAGGGCTGTGCCGGGTATCCGGATACCCGACCGAAACGGTCATTACACGGTTCCATTTTTCGGTTCCAATTACCCGTAAACGACTTTTTAAAATTCGGACTTAACATTTGAGCGGTGCAAACAGAAATCTGTGACTCTTGAACAATGCACTTGTACAGACAATTATCTTTAAATTCAAGAGATTACACTCCATGTCCCTCCTCCCACACATACACATACACATATACACAATCAGCGTGTGTCCCCATGATGTGGTCAAATCCTGGATCTGACACTACCTACATGTCACTCCTCCCACATTATACACAATCAGCGTGTGTCCCCCATGATGTGGTCGAATCCTGGATCTGACACTACCTACATGTCCCTCCTCCCACACATATACACAATCAGCGTGCGTCTCCATGATGTGGTCGAATCCTGGATCTGACACTACCTACATGTCCCTCCTCCCACACATATACACAATCAGCGTGCGTCTCCATGATGTGGTCGAATCCTGGATCTGACACTACCTACATGTCCCTCCTCCCACACATATACACAATCGGCGTGTGTCTCCATGATGTGGTCGAATCCTGGATCTGACACTACCTACATGTACATGTACTGTACATGTCCCTCCTCCCACACATATACACTTCTAAAAGTAGCGTTCGACGCCCATCATTTCTCAAAAATGTTCAGAACGGATTTGAAGGAAATTGAAGATTAAATTATGACTGTAATTGTTAAATAAATATGAAAAAAAATCTTTTCAGAACTAATTACTACTCAGTAGAAAATTTCACAAGGTGTCACCGCAATTACTAATTAACATTTACACACAAAAACAGATCATGCTTTTTTTCAACCAGGGTATTTGAAGAAGAACGAGGTAAACCCTGGGTGCGAGTTTGCCCTATGACTAATGACAAATGAGGGCGCGGAGTTACATGTACAGTACATGTACATGTACATGTACATGTACATTGACCGCGCGCTGCACGAACACATTCACCCACAACCGCAACATTATTATGTGACAGACACCCGGCCAGTTTCAGCGGTAGGCATACTTTAGCCGTGGGACTATATTTATACTGAACTCCCAATCTTCAAGCACCAACTAGATGTACGTGTTCGCCTTCCAATCGATATTTTACAGCTCATCAGTAAAGGATTGTCGTGTCAAACTGGGTAATTATGAACTTTTGACTTTTAGTATATCTTTATGATAGATATCCTAGCATAGGCTTTATTCCTTCCCTCGGCCCGCCTTCATAATCATATTATACATGATGTAGTCGACCATACACAGTGCAGTGTGAATGCAGTGGCCGGTGTAGAATTATAGCCCTATATTTGCAGATGATAACTACGCAAGATGCTGCCAGTGCTAGTACCTGTTTAAGTGTTATGACTGATCACATGTCTGAGAGTACATCATGTAGACCTACCTATCACTATAATTATTAATATGTAGTTATCACCTGTCAATATATGGGGGTATCAACTAATGACTATCATCATGGGGTATGAACTATGGAGTTGTACTCGAACGTCATTAGTATTAGGGTTTTCAGGTGAAAAATTATTCCTAAACCAATATGCTCAATATTTATATCAAATTAAAGGTCTTGATGAAAGAAATACAATGGTTTTTAAATCAAGAAAATCGGATGAGTAGTTTTTGAGGAATCCTGTTTTATTTAATCAAATATACAGCATTCGATGAAGCGCGACTGTCCATACACTGTGTACGTCCCTAATGACACCAAAACCGTTGAATCAGCCTACACACAACCGTGATACACACGCACAGCGTTCGTGCTCGTTTCCCTCATAAGAGCTTTTGAAAGGGTGTAAAAAATACACTCTCCGCTCAAAACTAAACAAAATTACGGCTCAAAACTTTCACATAATTATGATAGAAAAGAGGTGTAAAATTCATTCAGATACCGCTTTTACCTTTCAACTTGAAGATTTCACCTCGAAAAAGCGGTGTTTACTTTTTATCTCTTCGTAACTTCGGTTGTAAAGTAGTTATGGAGATCGTGCAAGCATGGGTATGTAAAGGAGCCCTTTGACTCAATAGGGAAACCCGTTTTCATGTCAATCACAATGTACTCGGGCGCGGAGACAGCTCCGAAGTGGATGCTCTCAGCAGAGCGCAGCAAATTTTACGCGCCGAATGCGCCCGATCTCGGAACACTTCGCGAAAGGCTGGTTCATTCATAAAAACCTAGGCTTTCGCACGTACATGTACTTCCGATTGCTATTTTATGTACATTGTTGGATAGCTGAAACTATAAGCTTTCCAATGAGCTATTACATGTAAGATTTTGACAGGTAAAAGCAGGGCCGGATCTACCATATGGGCACTTTGGGCACGTGCCCAGGGGCCCCTGGGCATCAGGGGGCCCTCCATGGTGGTCGAAAAAAAAAATTGAAAAAAAAAAAATTCCAAAATGTTTTTTTCCAAAAAATTTTTTTCCCAAAAATGTTTTTATCTAATTTATTTTATTTATCTAATAGATAAAAAAAAGTTGAGTACATGTACTTAGTTACTTTCCACCACTGAATAATAGTGAATGAAAATTAATAAATCCTTTGAAATAGTAGCCTTGTGTTGTTATTTTGCCTTTATTGATTAAATCAACTTTATTTCATGAAAGTCAAGTCAACTGATTGAAACTCATTTTCTAATGAATGCCAGCTTAGCATGTAGGCCTTTGTGCGTCTGTCTGACAGACTACAATGACTGTATAGTTGAGGACTTATTTGTCAGTTGGACAAATAAGGTATCTAAATATTGACAATCACCAAATTGTGAATATTTAGAGGAAAATGAAAAAAAAAACTCAAAATTTTGCGCACGGCCGCTTCGCGGCCGCACGCGAACGACCCGTGCCCGTGGGGGGGCCCTTGGAGTTTCAGGTGCCCAGGGGCCCTCAGAGGTGTTAATCCTGCCCTGGGTAAAAGTAGTAAAATCTTTTTGGATGTTTTTTGTTGCGGGCGATGCGCTGTACGTGTGGCGGGCTTCGGTCAAGCATGTACAAACTGAAAACCCTATTAGTATCAAGTGTATAATACGTCAAACAGGCAAATGGTATAAAGACTAAAGAGAAACAAAATTGGCAGTGATAACAATTGATGTTGATGTGAAAATGTTGATGGTACCAAACATTCTGAGAAGTTTATTCAGTTTGACATTGTGTATTTTCCACATTAGAATGAAAAATTTTAGATAACAAATTATTAATACATTTTAACATTTAAATTTTTTCCTAGGTAATAACGAAATGACCTGAAACTTTAAAATAGATTCTCCAGGCTCTCGAAACCTCACAAATAGGCATTTCCAAGAATTTTAATTTAATTCCAATACACTAACAGGTCTCAGGATTTTGTCTAAATACAGTCATTTGGGGTCATACCAATCTATTTGTGATGTCTCTGGAGCCTGGAGAATCTATTTGAACAAGAAATAAATTAAAATGATTATATACATACATGTACACAGTCAAACAGAAAACATGTTTTTCACAAAAAACGTTGACTCGGCACTTTTTGGTGGAATATATAATCCATTTTTTGGGATGGGCAAAGTTTTTTGGGATGAAATTTTGTTTGTCTTAGAATATTGGCAGAATATCATTTAAGGGTATTCATAATTTAAAATGCCAACTTTTCCAAAATTCACTACACCCTAATGTACAGCCATATCTTGTATTTTACCTATTAGGGCCGGATACAAGTTTTAAACAGCAAACTTGATGGCATTAGTCTCTGGGTCAATTCCCCCCTCCCTCTTTTAACAATCTGGCCCTGCCCCTACATTAGGCACAAATACATATCATATCTTAGTAGCCTCACCTTGCATAAAAATTAAAAAAATAATAAAGTTCTACATCTGAAAATGTTTCACCATCCTGCTGTTTTGTTTTTAAGACAATCAGAAAAGTTTGTTTTTTAACCTTTAATAATTTGGTTCACCCATAAAATAGTCAGACTACACTTGAAAATGTTTGATCTTTATCCTATTATCATTTTAGACAGAGTGATACTTTCAATGTTGAACTAAACTTTCTTGATTTTGTACAATTGTGCAGATTTGTCCCACAAAATAGGCAAATAACATGGCACGTCTCAAAATTAATTCCCTTCTTCTATTTCCATTACAAACTGACACAATGGAGATCGACAGTAAGTTTTTTTCATGTTTGTGTCCCATGCCCCCATTTTTCACTCAAATCTAACTCCCCAAAAATAGAATGGACCCAAGGTGGGTCCAACTCTGCATTCTGAGGTCCATTCTGAACCCACATGCAAAAATGTCATGCTTTTACCAAAAAGTGCAGTTTTCTTCTTGAAAGTAGCTTTACCAATACTTGTAAATCTATAAATAAATACATTATAAGTTTTACGAATTTATGAATTTCAGCTGGATTTTGTGCCAAAATAGATGTCATTAGCTAACTCTGTCACTCTTAATTAATGCTGAATTAACAAAATAGGGTGCCAAAGCTACCGTGATCTACTGTGATCAACCGTGATTTACCGTGGTGTACTGTGGTTTACCGTGGTTTACCGTGATCTACCATGATGAATTCAGCTCAGCAGCCAGTGGCCTACCCAGGCACCCCACAACAACAAACAGTGGTAAGTCACATGGACAAAATGGGCAATCACATTGGTTGTGGTCATGGTCCCTGAAAAATGGTGGGAAGGCAAAATTTCATCTGCAATTTATTTTATTTTGATTTGGTTTACTTCGTTTTTCAATTAATCAATTTGAATGTATGGGTAATTCCATACATTTTTTTGGTTCAGACAATGAGACTTGTTTTGTAAAGAAGATTTCATCATCTAGATAAAGGTAATGGCAAGTTGACACTGTAGTACAATCAAGATGATATTTGACTCAAATAAGATGATTCACCTAGAATTGGGTTTTTTCCAACATAAACTTCTCATTGGTATCAGGCATAACGTCAGTTAGTAAAACATTCACATAAATATGCTTAAAAAATAACTTCATCAGTTGGCCCATATGAGATATTCATCAGTCAAAAATGATTGACCAACCAATGCTAACCCATTTATAGGTACTGACCAGCAATCATTTAAAGTTATGTCACAAATTAATTATTCACTTAATTACTCTTTATCCACTTTATTACTGTTTATTCTCTGAAATGATTTTAGTAAGCAACAAATTTAAACATTATTTTAAGGGAAGATACAACATTGGCAAGACTACTAGTACTGTACTTATTGTGTACATTAACCCTAACCCCCTAGGTATTCTGGCTAGGAACCTTCCTTTAGCCTAACCCCCTATAGGTATTCTGGCTAGGAACCTTCCTTATCCCTAACCCCCTAGCTAGGAACCTTCCTTAACCCTAACCCCCTATAGGTATTCTGGCTAGGAACCTCCCTTAACCCTAACCCCCTAGCTAGGTATTCTGGCTAGGAACCTTCCTGAATCCTCCAAAATCCATCAGTGCTCTTTTGGAAACATGCCCTCATCTTCAAAATGCACCATGCGTTTTCGTCGATCTTTCATATTCAGCACTTATGGCCTGTACTTCTTGCCAGGTAGTAATTTTGTCCCATTTGAAGAGGTGAAAGTACCAATTTTCAACAGTGGTGAATTTTTCCCAAAAAGTGATCCTCAGAGGATTTTGCAGGATATGGGTGGTTAGGGTTAAAGTGGGCCTCTATTAGCAAAAGTATAGTTAACCATTCCCAAGTTTTAGATTTGTTATTAAAGGTTTGTCATAAAAAAAAACTAACCCTCCCACTATAGCTGCACTTTAGTGGCAAGTACATGTAGCTATAGCAGTCAAAATCAGTCAACTGACTATTTTGACAGTCTGTTGACCTAAATGCGCACACAGGCATTTTAAACTTTTTTACTGTCATTTGGACCACCCTGAACAATACAAGACAATGCTTTTACCAGTCAAAAACAGTCGACTTATTTTGACCTGTAAATGTACGTACTACACGTAAGGTTTGACAGTGTTTGACTTCTAAGTGCACTAGATATACTTTGGCAAGTATATCAACAAATGACCCCTCTTAATTACTTTGACATTTTCATCATCACCAATAAATCACCAATATTTTTGGTGTTTTGTATAAATCTTTTTGCCAATACTTGAGTGGTTTTGTCAACTGAAGGAGTGAATTTGCAGAGGCCACAACAAGAAAAGGATCATTTGTTTTCCCCCAGTAGACTCAAGACTTTTTCTGAATTTGAGACAAAAGGGTTTCGGGGGAAAAAATATTTTTACAATATATTTAACTGTGAGTTGCAGAAATGTATGATGTTTAGTTTCCTATGACATAACTTCTCTCAAAATGAGATTAGGGTAAACTATTAATATTTGCTTAGAGTCCCACTTTAACGTCCTTTTTGGGGGGGCATTAAAGTCCCACTTTAGCTTGACATCCTTTGAAAGTTTCGGCTCAATGCAGTCAGTTCAAATAATTTATTTGTGAACAAAAAAATCAAACAATAATCACAATTTGTTTTGCAGAAAATACTGCCATTACTATTCTGTTTTTATTTTTATTTATTTAGGTTTTTTTTTTGGTCCAACTAATCATGAGTTTGCAGATTTACTGAATACACTAAATGAACAAGCAAAGAAAACAGTAAATACAACTATAATATGCATGCACAGTTGCACAAACACAAAGACTGCATCTCATTCCGGTCAGATTTTCTGCCTTTTCAAATACATATAATATTGGGCTATATTGTTAATACCATACAGTATGGGTTTTTTGAACGATAAATCATTTTATAATAATAATAATATTTAATTACTTATATAGCGCTATTTCCAAATATGCCCAATAGCGCTTTACATTTTAGACTAAAAAGAATGATTGTCTTACAATAAATGATAAATTACAAATGCGAGCTATCTATAAAGGAGACAATAATAATAGTTACAATGATAGATAATTATTATAATAATACTCTAATGAAATACATTTTAAAATTGCACTTTGAGATTACAAATTAAAAACATTTCTAAAAAGGTGTGTCTTAAGCTGTTTTTTTAAATTACCTAGTAAAGTGATGCCCAATAGCGCTTTACATTTTAGACTTTAAAAAATTGTCTTACATATAAGTGACAAATTACAAATGCGAGCTATCTATAAAAGGAGACAATAATAATAGTTACAATGATAGATAATTATTATGATAGTACTCAAATGAAATACATTTTAAAATTACACTCTAAAATTACAAATTAAAGGCATTTCTAAAAAGGTGTGTCTTAAGCTGTTTTTTAAAATTACCTAGTGAAGTGGAAAGTCTTACTTCCTGTGGAAGCGAGTTCCACAGTAAAGGGGCTGCGCACGAAAAAGCTCTGCGTCCATAAGTTTCTAAATTATACGAGGGCGCAACTAGTTGTCTACTTGCCGAAGAACGGAGATTACGGCTAGGAACATAAGTAGTGATCATATCATTGATATACTGTGGAGCTAGATTATTTAGCGCCTTATATGTCAGTAAAATTTTATCATGAAAGTGATCAAATGCGTTATGCGCAACTTACAATACGGATCGGGTTTTCTCAATGGGCATGCATATTGTTGTGCACTCGTTAGCCAGCGGCAGGCTTATGGGCTATTTTCCACGTCAAGCCTTTTATATGCCCAGGGTGGATCATGGCACAGCCAATCAGGGGCGTAGGCGGGAAGTTTCCCGCTTTTAGGCCTCCACCAATAGTTTGTCTGGTGGCAAACTTTGGTGGAGGTTTTTAGCCAATCAGGTTGCGCGCTGTAAAGGTTGGCGCTTGGGCATGGTGTCAAGCAACCAGTGCGGTTTGGGGCATTCTTGTCACAGCTCCTTGTTTATTAACAAGTCCATGGAGTTTTTGGGTTAGCGGTTTATGTTTTTTCAACAAATTTAACTTTTCTTCGGTGGATACAGTTCTATTTGTGTACGATTCAACTAGTCTGGCGACAGGAACTTTTACAACGGACCAGTTTCGGTTGGTTGTAACAAATAGTTATTTTCAAGAACTAGCCTAACGTTATTGTATAAATTTCTTCGTGGGCAGATCGACTGGTGCGCACGACTCGTGAGACGGCTCGTCTGGCGACACACATTTTTTGATTCTCTTCATCATTAGAATAATAGAAGAGTTTTTGTGACAGTAGTTCATCTTCAATGTAACAGTTAGATCTTCTGTTGTCTTTTTATGGATTGATTAATCACTGCAGTACATCGGCCTTCACACCTCTTCATTTTGTTTGCGGTTGCACAACCTTTAACTGGGCTGAATTTGTTGTCACGAGGGAATAGGGGCCTAACGTTAACGTTAACTTTACAATTTACGAGGCGACCTTCGAGTCCGGTCTCCCGACTAGTACAAGCCAATGATTGCAATTGCAGCTAGTTCATTGTCTATTGTATTGCGTCAGTCATTTCAATGATGCCACGACCGAAGCGTCGGTTCGTCCTCCAGCCCGGTTGCGAGCGACTCCGGTGACGGGTGAGGCACGAGAGCTCCCCCTACCGAAGGCTAAGCGTAGTCGCACGGCCCCCTTCCCAGACGCCAGGCTCATCATAAGACAGTGGAGGTTTCAACCCCAAGCTCGGTGACAGTGTCTGTACCCTTGTTATCTGGATCTGATGCTGGCATGACCACCCACCATACCAGCCGTCCAGTCAGGTCAGTCTAGTGTACCCTTGCATACGGGAAGCAGCCATTGCCGCTGGACTGGTGGACTTTAATGATTGTGGTAATCCCACTTGGACTGGTTTTGTTTCTAGTAGCCTAATATTACTCATTATATTAGCTCTTTTTGTCAAGGCATTCCTTGTTATACTACACAATATCTAATTTTGACCAATGGAGGTATTATTGTTGTTTACTATTGTTTCCATGGCAACGATTGTTTACATCGTTAACAACTAAATTAAAAAAAATTATAAACTGTTTCGGACAACATTCAGGTACACCTTCATAAAGTTTCAGGGCCGTGGAAGCTAGTATTTACAATATGGCAGTTTCCTTTTGTTTACCAACTTGTTTACAATGGTAAACAATACCAAAATGAAACTTCTTGAATCAAAACCTCCATAGGGAAATTGAACAAAATTTCCTGAAAACGTAAACAGTAAAAAGGGAATAACTTGGTAACCGTAAGTCCGGTTTGAATGATTCAAAAAGAATTTCAATTAGAACTATATTCTCTATCGTAATATATCAAAAGGTTTAGCATAAAAGGGCATTTCAAAAATGGGTTGCGGTCCCTACTATAATTTTAGTGCCCCCAGTCATTTAACGGGTCCAGTGTTTGGAGCCTTAATCCTGCGCTTTCTGGCTTTAACCAAGCCGCTTGCTAAAGTCAGCCAAGCGGCGTTAGTACTAGTAGTGGTGGCATTGTTTTTCCCAGCATGCTTCTTTCAACGCAGGCGTCTAGTGCTGGTTTGGCTTCTTTAACTCAGCCGGCTCCTATTCCACGCGCCGACTCAGGTTACTGCTGGGGGGACACATTTCGCAGTCATTGGAAGGGAAGATTTGGAGTAGTGTTTACATTGACATGTCAATTTTGTTTATTGAAAGTCCTTCAGTGCTTGCCAAAGCTCATAGGTCTTCGGGTTCTGAGGTTGCTCTTGTGGTAGCAGGTGTAAGATGTTTCTCACGTTGTGGCCATGTGTGCACGCATGCCGCTCTATGGGTAGTGCTGGGCAGCGCACTCGTACAGCATTTACCAAAAGCGTTGGTAATCCAAAGGCCATGCAAGGGTGCAGGTCGCGTTGCTGGTCCATTTCAAATTGCCCACTTCGGTTTAGTGCCTATAAAAATTAAAATTTAAAATTTAAAAAACCTGGGACTTTTTGTCTCATTCATCATCTGTCTTGCCCACAAGAAAAAGGGGTCAATGCTTTCATTGGTAAGGTTAATGCAAAGTGAATTATGCGTCATTAATTTTGATGTAGGGGTTTTGCAGGCAGGCTGTAATGCATGGCTTGCTGTGGCAGACATTAAATCAGTTTTTCGGCTCTTGCCAGTTTCCCCTCGTGGTTACGAGCTTTTGGGTTGCAAGTTTGGGGACCAGTTTTATTTTGGCAAGTGCCTGCCGATGGGGTGTTCCATTTCCTGCTCGCTCTTTGGGAAGTTTAGCACTTTTCTGGGTTCCAGCTAGGTGAAAGCAATCGCACATTCAGGTTTTGTCACACATTATCTGGATGATTTTCTCTTTGTTGGTACAAACTATCTCATAATTGGGGCTCGAAATCGACACTGTTCGAGGGCAGGTCCGGGTCCCACAGGTCAAAGTTCAACCACTCACAAGGCAGATTCAACTCTTGCTTGGCAGGCCAAAAGCCAGTTTAGTTCAAATTCAATCCTTAGTGGGGTCATTGAATTTTGTGCGTAAAGCAGTTACGCCGGGACATGCGTTTTTACGGCGTCTTATTGCACTGACAGTGGGCCTCAAGCACAGGGCTCTCAAAGTTTAGAGGAGTAGGAGGGTGCAGGCAAATGGGCGGAAAGGCGGGGTCCGGCGGCCCTCCCCCGAAAATTTTTTGAAAATTGTACTCCCTGAGGTGCATGTTTGAGGCCCTCAAGAGGCATTTGGAGGGTTATTTCCAACCCATGGAAAACAGAAAAAATGAAGAGTCTGAAGTACACTTTCCAGACTGAGGCAAGAATAAGACAAAATGAGAAAAAAACAATCTCAACTAAATCAATTCCATGAAAAACTGTTTCTTTATTGTAGTATAGTGAACAGTAGACTAGAATCACAAGAAGACACACTGGTAATTTTAGTTCCGTTGTTAAAATAAATGTGTTATTGTTTTATTATTTGTTTCAACTCTTCTTTTCCATTTAATCAAATCTTGGTTAAATGGTAATTGGTCAATTTAAGTGGTAACTTGTACTACAGGGGCATCCCAAGATGCTAAGCTTCCTCCTGGGATGCCCCCTGTAGTAAAGTAAATTTGGTAAGCCTAGGCTAATGGGATGAATGTATGGAGCCAGTCTCTGATGAACCTTGGATTAAAAAGTTTCAACACACTCAACATGTTCGCTTCAGTCTCTGAAAATATTTTTAAGAACTCAACAAAATCAGTTTGAATAAAAAAAAAACGTAAATCTGAAGATAGGCTTACATGTATCTAACTCTTGAGATCATCTAATCCCTCTGACTTAAATAGCAGAATTATTGATCGTTGTCCGGGGCCTTTTCCCCGTAATCCACGCATCTAGCGTGCCTCTCTCTTGCTTCGTCGCCATTTCTGCACGCACGGCTGGTGCATCATACAGTGAGCTACATTCAGCGGCCCACGTATACGTGACTGTGTACGTGTCAGAAGTACAGGTATGTGTGTGATCAGAGCGCATGCATACAGCAAGTTGATGACATGGACGTTCATGTCACAAAACACGTGTTAAAGTATGTCATTGGTCGATCAAAGGCGATGTGGGCGGAATTAACTCATTGTGCATGCCGCGCCCCTGCCTTCTAAATAAGGATATCCCGTAAATTATGTTGGCTTTGGATAAGGACATGACTTTGCGTAGTAATTTTTTTTTTAATATTACGAAACTAACAAACTGCAAAATATTACGAATATAAAACCAGAACTTGAATGTTAATTTGTTTCTATCACAATGAACTTTAGTTAAATTTCAATAAACCTTGTTTCCTGAAAGAATGAATTTATAAGAGACCTAGCTAGGAATAATTAAAAACAACAACTGCTACTACTAAACAACGATTTTAAGAATTAAGATTATTTTCAGAACCCAATATTTCTCGTTATAAATCATGTTCACTTTGGTGGGGTGGGAGTTTTGCGAGCATTCATTGCCAGGAATACGAACATGTTCATGTTATCAGGCCGTAAGCGGCTCCGCTTTGCCGTGACGACATTTCCCGCGGTGCGGAAAACCGCGTTTGTACGGCACTGACGTTGCCGGAATATCAAGATATTTCTTGCCGATCCTTGCGACTGAACCGATCGGAAATTGACAGCCACCAATGACATGATCATTACTGAACTCGACAATGACCGACTTAACACCTCCCTTTTTATGTATTTCTTTTGAAACAAAATGTCACCTTGTCGGCAAATTTATGTAATACACAATAAAGCTTGGTATCGGTGGGTAAATAAATGTTAATGTTGGCGATATGCTGAGGGATGGTCGGTGGCACATCAAAATAATTGCACAACAAAACCAATTTCAACACCACTTTTTTATTAGGACAACAATTAATGTGGACATCCCCCTATAAATAAAATCCTCTTTTTTTACACATCGTGGTGCACACTCCAGTGCAGACATATCCAATTACTGTGAACACCCTTACCAAAATGACCAATTCATTCCAATTCATTCCAATTGGAAAATTTAATTGGATCCAATTTGTTTTAATTGGAATGAATAGGTTTGAATTGGACTTCATCATCACTGACTTGTGTCTTTACGTTTCCAATTGGAGAAGTTTTGTTGTCCAATTGGAGTTTCAGTTGGAAACCAGTTGGGTTGAATTGGAATCTATGGGTAATGCAGTAAAAATATTTTCCAATTGGAGGTGGTTGGAATTACACAACTGAAGATTATTGGAACCAATTGGTTTAAATGTACAAATCTTTTTCCAATTGGAGAAGTTTTGTTGTCCAATTGGAGTTTCAGTTGGAAACCAGTTGGGTTGAATTGGAATCGATGGGTAATGCAGTAAAAATATTTTCCAATTGAGGTGGTTGGAATTACACAACTGAAGATTATTGGAACTAATTGGCATTTTGCAGTCTCATTGAATTGTTGTTGAAAACCAATTGAGTTTTTAAAGAATCAATTGGTTTAAATATCCTATGGACCACCGACTCCCCGGGCCAAAAAGTGTGGGTACATACATCAACCCACCCCTACCCCCATCCCCCACCCTATCCATCACCCTATCCCCATCCCCCACCCCTATCCCCCACCCTATCCCCACCCCTCACCCCTATCCCCTCCCCACCCCTATCCCCTCCCCTATCCCCCACCCCTATCCCTCACCCCTATCCCCCACCCCTATCCCCCACCCCTATCCCCCTCCCCTATCCCCCTCCCTTCCCCGGATTTATGCCTGTGCTTTGTACAAATGTTACATAGGCCTATACGTGTACATAGTAAAAGTGGCATCCTGTTTAGAATTTTGTATATTAACCACCCCTTATAATTTTTGTTTAGACCCATTCCCTCATAATTGCACTGACCTCTCCTGACAATGGAATATCCCAAAGACCAAATAAACACCTTGTGCAGGATCTTTGTGCATGTGAAGGTCATTATATTCCATGTGATGATCAGTTACCACCAGCATGGATGGATTTATGCCATAAGTAAGAATAAAGCTTGGAGAAGTTCTCTTTTTCATCTCCTGATTGTTCATCTTTTCTTCTTTCAGGTATGTTACTTTCATTATCATAACTTTGATAGTTTATACCACTGAATTGATATGGAATAATTTAGTTGTTATTGCTTTGAATTGCTTTATAGAATGTATATGGGAGATGTGAAGAAAAGGAAGTTTCAATTCCTTACAGTTTCTTTATACAGTATATACTTATTGTTATGAAGATCTAGGAGCATTGATGTATAGTGCTTTTATATCTAGTCAAAATAAGTTTTGTTGTTACCTACATCATGCTTACATATAGGCTTATTAGTATTATTCAGTTTCCATGTATACTTTAAGCTCTATAGCTGGAGTATCAGGCATGAAACAATAAGCCATTCATTCACTATAATGTGGTCTGTGTGGCTCATTAGTATTCATGGTGTGTGCATGTGTTGGCTATGGCTGTACAGCTTATACTGGGAACATGCGTGACCCCATGCTGAACCAAGAGCCTTGATTCTGATACCCTAGTATGTTTATGGTCCAGTAGTTTTGCATTGTACTAAAGTACAAAGTACATTGAGTGGAAGTAAACATTAGAGTTATGAGTTTGCATTATTTTATGAGAACAAGAACTTCAATGACAAAAGTATGTTAATCATGCATCTGTGATTGAAAGGAATGAAATGTAGTAGAGTTAGCATTTACCTTTAAATGGTTTTTAATTTACAGTTTAGGTTTCCTAGAATGTCATTTCAATTGTTTTTTATCAAGATTGATTGTATATTCCATGTGATGTTCCGTCACCGCCATTAAGAATAAAGATCTGAGAAGTTATCTTATTCAACTCCTGACTGTTCATCTTTTATTCTTTCAGGGTCATCAGCCATTGAATCATTAATGTACCCCATGTAACTGCAGTTATTTGGCAGTCAGACTGAGTGTTCCTGTCCAACCAGATGACATACAATTAGCCCCTACACTGTGATGAGAACCCTCAGCCCACCAGAGTACAATGGAAGTGGAACCATGCAGAAGATGAGCCAGTATTACCGACATCAGCTGAGGGGATAAGAAGGCAGGACATGTAGCCAGAGGGTGAACCATCAGTGAGCACGCAGGATACAGTTGAAGACATTAATAGTATTCATTCATTCATTCATTCATTTATTAACACATATTCCAATGTTGACAACAAGAATGTTGTTACAAATAATTACACAATATCAAGAGGTCCTACAATATGCAAAGACAAAATTAGTAACATGAAAAGACTAATTATGAGAGAAAAGCTTGTCAACATTGAGGAAAAGAAGAAGCCGGGGCTTTTATTCCTTTCCCTACCCCCACCCCTCCCCTTAATTACAAAATGACAAGTTACTGGACAAATACAGAAGACTACATTCAACAATAACATTGGCAGGAGATCAGACCAAATAATAAGTCAATTAAATAGCATCATTGAGCAACTTAAATTTAAGTTTTTTTTGTAAACGTTTTAAGAGCGAGACTGTTTGACATCATCAGCCAGACTGTTCCAGAATTTAATTCCACATTGTTGGGGACTATTTTTAAATAAAGAGGTACGATTAAAATGTTGATACAAATGTTTCCTGGATGAGCTTCTGGTTACGTGACAGTGAACATCTGAAGTTAATATAAACGATTGTTGCAAGCAAGGGGGTAATAAATTGTTCATTTGTTTGTACATAAATTTGCCAAGATTAAGGTAATAAATATATGTTAATTTGAGCAAATTTAAATCATCCAGCTATATCTACCAGACGACATGAGAGACTTGAATATGGTCTTTGAGCACGACATAATGCACCACCACACAGCCTCTCCAGGAGTGGGGACAGGAGAGACAGCAGAGAAAACAAATGGTCGCAACTGACTTGCAGAAGGTACTGAACCATGTGAACAGTGACGAGGTGTAGGACAATTGAAGAATATAGGGCTGGAGATGTAACTAACAGACACCTTGGACCTTCCTCGAAGGAGTGTCCCAGACGTAGAACCAGCAGAAATGACAATGATCAACCCCCGCCCCTGAGTCTCTGTCACATTATTTCTGTGCAGTAAAGGGCAGTTTGCTTACTTACCTTCATCATGAAAACTTTCCCAGAAATTAACATTATTGATCAGCAGATCGAAAACAATTAAAGATAAAAATGGAGTCATTGTGCTTTTCCATGTAATACCATGTAAGGGTTGTATTCAATTTGCTTCTACAATATTTATGCACTTGTTGTGTTGTCACTTGTTGTGTTGTCATTTATAAAATGCCTTGAAGTTCAATTAATGACTTCTTTATGACTTCTTGTTCTGTGTTTGTAAATTTGTAAATGCCATCGACCCCCATCTTTTTAATCACAGAGAACCCAAATAAAGAAATTAATGTAGTTAAGTAGAAACATCCGTCCTGTTGCAGAAAAGGAAAAAGTCCTGGAAATGGGACTATAGAAATAATCTAATTGGGAAATATATTGTCCAACTCGTTCGCATCAGGAAAAAATTGCAATTGGGAATATAGGACTGTCAAAAAGCAAGTAGTCAAATTGGGGGAAAAATCCAATTGGAAAATGGAGGCAAATGTCCAATTGGTTCCTATTGGAAAATACTTCAATTGGGATTTGAGTCAAAAAGTCCAATGGGTAAATATCCAATTGGGAAATTTAATTTCCTATTGGTTCCAATTGGTTTGTGCCAATTGCCAATGGGAAAATATCCAATTGGTTCCAATTTAAAAATTTATACTTGTTTGTAGCATACGTGCCGCAGCCGGTCTATTTGAGTCTTTAATAATGAATGGATACAATGTATCACAAACAGTTTGACAAAAGTGTATGGAATCACAGTACAGGAAACATCGTCAACCAATCAGGATACAGCTTACACAAAGCGCAAGGGAGCGTATACATAATGGCTGCGGCCATGTCGCTGAGAAAACTGACTAGTTTTGACGTGATTTCAGGTAAATAAAACTTCGTATCGCACCGCGTGCGAATCAGTTTTTTGCAGAGAAGTTCACAGAAAGGTGAAAAAAAATGTTTTGGTCATCCGGTGAAAAGTAGCCGGCGGCAAAACCTGCCGCAGGCGGCGATTTGCCGCCGGTGACCGGCTACTTTTGAGAGCCCTGCAAGCAGCCGCATCACAGGGTGCGCCTTTCGCAAGGTGCGAAGCTCGATCTGGTCATGTGGCTGTCATTCTTGCAGCGCTATAACGGTCTTACTACATTCCTGCGGGAAAATTGGGATTCAATTGTTGCTCTTGGATTATTCACTGACGCTGCTGCATCCATCGGCTATATGGCTTCTTTCCAAGGGAGGTGGGTTCAAGGGCGTTGGCCGTCAGAGTGGCTGGCTAGTTCTCCGTCCATTGCTTTAGTGGCGCTCCTCTGTTGGGCCCCCTTGTTGATGAACTGCAGGGTGTTGTTCCGGTACGGTAATATCGCTGTTGTGGGGATCATAAATAAACAAACGTCGCCTTGTATGCGCATTTTGCAATTAGTGCGGGCAATGGTCATGCAATGCCTCAAATTCAATATAATTTTTAAGGCAGTGCATATACCAGGTGTTCATAATAACATAGCTGATGCACTTTCTCGTTTTCAGATGGGGCGCTTTCGGGCCCTAGCTCCAAGGGCCCAGCCGGGCATGACCCCTTTACCTCAGCTGCCCCACGTGTTTTAGCAGCGGAAATGGGACGGTTGTTAAGTTTGGCGTTCGCTAAGAATACACACACTGTTTACATGTCGGGGTGGCACGCCTTTTGCCGTTTTAAAGCACATCAAGCTTCGGCTGTGTCAACTGTTTCTCTGCAAGATATTGCAGGATTCATCTCATGGCTGTCTTTACATTACTATTCTCCATCCACAGTTAATACATATGTGGCAGGGGTGGGGTGTTTTTGTAAACTTAGAGGATGGGCCGGTCCAACTAATAATTTTATTGTGGCAAAATTGCTGGTAGGTTTGCAGGCGGGACGGGGCTAGGCAAGATGAGCGATTGCCGATTTCATTGTCGCTTTTGTGCCGACTTTTAGAGCCGTTGCCCAAGGTATGTGCTTCCCAATTTGAAAGCACCATGTTTAGGGCAGCTTTTTCGGCTTTTTGCGCGTTTGGGAGTTTACCGCCAATTCCACTTACCATATGCAAGAGTCTATGTTACAGTATTCCGGTGTGTGTTTCTGTGGCAATCAATCTAGCATATCTGTGGTCCTGGCCATACGTCATTCTAAAACTAATCAGGCTGGCCCTCCACAGTGGGTTCATATCGCAAGGCTGCAGGTTGTGGCAATCCGTCCAGTTACTGCTTTGCAAGGGTATTTGCAAGCGCGGGAACAATTGTCCGGCCCCTTGTTCCGCCATAAACGCGGTGATCCCCTCACACGGTATCAGTTCACAGTGGTGCTTAGGGCTGCTTTGTTGTTTGTGGGGTGGCGGGCGATCGCTATCGGTCCCATTCTTTCCGGATGGGAGCTGCGTCCACAGCTTTTGCACTAGGGGTGCCCGTTGCAGACATAAAGGGGTCTGGTCGCTGGCGCTCGACCCAATCTGGTGCGTTGGAATGGCCTGGTTTGCTATCAGGGTTTCATACCCCTATCACCGCTTTGATCATTTTGCATTTAGGGACGAATGATTTGGTGTCTCATGACTTGTTCACTTTGAGACAGCTCATCACTTCGGCCTTGGGCATTTGCCGGCAAAGGTTTCCGCAAGCTATTGTAGTTTGGTCAGACATTCTCCTGAGAATGTTCTATTTTGGTGCCACTTCTCAAAAATCCATCGAGAACACACGTAAAGCAGCCAATCGTTGGGTGAAAGCACAGTGTAAAAAGCTTGGGCTAGGGTACTGCAGCACCCGCAGTTTATCTGGTCGGATGCTAGCCTTTATCGTTTCGATTGGGTCCATCTGTCTCCAAAAAGTGCTTTCCATTTTCAAGGCTAATCTGTGTAATTGTATTCTGTCTGTGCTGTAACTGGTGCACTTTTGTGGGTGTTTTTGTTCTGTTCCTTTGGGCGCGCTTCTCGCGTGTGGCAGTTTTGGGCGGAATAGCACATTAACTTCCCACTTTTGGTGCAGCAGTTCTGGCAATTAACAGTTACTGCAGTCCTAGAAAATTAAACTTAATAATATGGAGATTTTAGTCCTCCGTTATTTACATGTTATCAAGTGTTCATAGTGCCGGGATCTCCCTCGGGCTAGTTCAGACCGCAGCTTCCTAGGTGGGACGCGAACACTTGGTTGATTCATATTGTATTGATTCATATGATATGCTGTGTATTAGCATATGTTTCACATGTGCATTATACTGTTTGTTATTGTCAACATTAAGCTTGGGCGATGACACGATAATATCGAATATCGCGATATATTTTTTTACGCGATTATGATATCGAGAACTTTTTAAATCATCGAGATATCGGCAGATCGCGATGAAAAAAAAATATCGCGATGAAAAAAAATTATCATGAAGAAAAAAACTAAGAAATTCCCTGGGAAAAAACTTAGGAAGTCTTTTCAGCTTTCGTGAGAAACAAAATCGAACTACTTCTGTAGTAAACCGACTGTCAAGATCACAAAGGAGCCGCCTGACAGGGTGTTGTTTAATAATCCACCGCCACTCAAAGAAATCTATTAAGACTGATTTAAGTGTTGGGATTGAGTGGGGTATTTGATCCAACAATGTGGAGACAATGTTTACGTCTCACTGTCTATCCATGGTGGTCTGTGACTCTGGCTGGCGCACCACCGGCGAGAATATTATATCATACATATTTAAATATATGCAGAATATGGGTGTTGCCTTAAAAACACATAGTCATGAATTAAATCAAAGCATGGATCGGCAGCGGCTCGATCAAAGTTGGGATTAGGACACTATTATGTTGTACCATACTGGGACTCTTGTCTTGTGTGACAAAACACATACACGTACTCTTGATAAACCATGTGACGTTTATTTAAAATAGTGTGACTACAATCCACATTTTATGAATCATATGGTTTTATTCTCCACGGTACTATATGCAGGAATAAACCTAGTCACGTGTTTATACTATGACCCAGTCACGTGAACGCGTGAATCACGTGAACTCGTCCCACATAATTATTATGCAAACGATTTGCCAATAGCGATGGGTGCGTTTTTGCGACCGTAACCAGAAACATGTTTGGGCTTTGGTCATTGGTAATAAGCGTTTTCGCAAGTTCGGTTGTGCATGCTGCGATGACATCGATATCATGGTTCTGACCAAACATAAACCGAACTTTGTGATCGGTTACGCTTAGTTTCAAGATGGCGGATTGTAAAAAGTGTTAAAACATGATTAAGTGATTGTTCGTATACCAGTATATCTTTCAAGTTACTAGCACTCGCGAGTAAGTTCTATTTTGAGAAACGTTGATGACTGAACATTGTCACAAACTGAAAACAATTGTCTGGTTACGTTCGCGTTTTCGCGTAGCTGTGCTGTTTTGTTTCTGGTTAGGGTAGCGTAAACCCGCCCCATATGTTGCACTCGTGAACGGCGCAATTGCACGTGTCTCTCAGGTAAGCACTGGCAATTTATTGTGACGCTTGTAGACGGGTACATCCCTGTCATTACCGGCTCTAAAGCACTCATGCGTGAAAAACAAAAATAATCGCGATATTATCGAATATCGCGATATATGTTTGACGATATATCGTGGATGAAAAAAATCAATTTGCGCGCTAAAAATCTTTATTATTATTATTATTATTATTATTAATATCGCCCAAGCCTAGTCAACATTTAAATGTATGTTTTAATAACTATCCCCATTGGGGGTTAGTGGTGCCAGGTCTGGGTATACAGAGTCTTGGGTACGCTGTATAGGTGGTCCCAGCTGGTTTTTCTCTGAGGTCTTGGGTATCTCAGGGTGTGTGTTTGTTTGTCTTTATCAAATTATGCTGTGTATTAGCATATGTTACACATGTGCATTATACTGTTTGTTATTGTCAACATTTAAATGTATGTTTTAATAACTATCCCCATTGGGGGTTAGTGGTGCCAGGTCTGGGTATACAGAGTCTTGGGTACGCTGTATAGGTGGTCCCAGCTGGTTTTTCTCTGAGGTCTTGGGTATCTCAGGGTGTGTGTTTGTTTGTCTTTATCAAATGCTGTTTAATGACAAATCCGGTTTGCCCATAGTTTGGTATTTCGGTGGTTGATGGTGTCAACCTCTTTGAATAAAAAAGCTTGAGAGCTGTGGCCAAGTGGCATTCAAATGAATTTGTAGTTGGTGCTATTTATTGTGAGTTTGAGTATAATTCATCATTATGAATGTATAGACATCTAGGTCACCATATACATGTACTGTACTTGTTCAGAACAATCTGCGTGTATGCATGGTGCAGTTTTATATTATAACCCTAACCATGCTAAATGCAACACGATGCAACAGTTGTAAAATTCCGATGGACGTTGTTGCATTGAGCACTGGAATGTGTTTGTATAACAAATAGTCTGTGTTGTGTCTTGTTGCATTTAGCATTGTTTAACATGTAAATAAAGAAGGAAATAAAGAAAGTTTCTTTTGATGTAAACAGTAGAAAACAAAATAACCAGAAAAGAGAAAACGTGTAAATAAAGAAGGAAACAAAGAAAGTTTCTTTTGATGTAAACAGTAGAAAACAAAAATAACCAGAAAAGAGAAAACGTGTAAATAAAGAAGGAAACAAAGAAAGTTTCTTTTGATGTAAACAGTAGAAAACAAAAATAACCAGAAAAGAGAAAACGTGTAAATAAAGAAGGAAACAAAGAAAGTTACTTTTATGTAAACAAAGAAAACAGAAAGAACCAAAGAGAAACGGAAAACATAAAAGTAACAAGCATGTAAATAAAGGGAAAAGACAATGATGATTACCATAGCAGAGAAGCACAAAGCTTGTGCAGCTAAATAATCCACATTGTTGTATGTTGTTGCAGAGCTGTGCTTGAAAAACCATAGTCCAATTTACTGAACCATTCACTGCTAGCTATAGGTGCAACAAGATCCACATATGGATCTTGTTGCACCTACAGGTAGCAGGCCTTGACCATTGACCACTGTTGCATGTTGTTGCATTCAGCAGGGTGATAAGAAAGTTACCCTAGCATGGTTAGGGTTAATCAAATACGTATAGGCAGCAGCTGCAGATTAAAGGGACTATACATGTACCATCATTTTTTCCATCTTTTTATTCATTACAAATTTCTAAAATGTATTTTGTTGCTGTCTACATACATTTTAAAGAAAACTAGACATGCCAGGCACGTAGCCAGACATTTGTTCAAGGAAGGGATGACAGTTACCGGTAGTACATGTGGAATATCTTAATAAGCAATGATTGGCTGGCAGAGATTACAGATGCTGCATAAAGTGTTAGCGTATTATCAAATTCACAAATTATTGTCTGAAACCTTACTTTGGTACAAGGTTACCAGTCTGAATTTACAAAAAACTGCTATTGTTTTAATGCATTTTTTTTCAAAAACTTGATTGCCTATTGTGATGATACTTGCACAGATGTTAATTTTATGATGTATTTCTTGAAGACTAGATGTTGAAAAAATAAAACATGCTTCCACCAAAAATATATCGTATGTACAGGTTATGTACATTATTCCCTTTATATCTCCTCAATAACTATATCATGTATGATTTTATACCTTGCGTGAATGTATAAACATTAAGGCCAGCTCATTTACTTCACACAAATGCAAAATATGTGAATCAAATTTAGTTATGATGCATTTATAGAGGATTGACCTCACAATTAAATATGGAAACCTCAGCGAATCATTCTTGGGAATCACACGATTTGAAGTCACAATTTTGTGAATGATTCCGCTAGACTATCAAGTAAACTGCTACCCAAATTACACAATTTGCTACATAAAATTCAAGAATTGCTATTGAGAAGTATTGAAAATTAGCATTATTGGTACACAGAAATATTTATGCCTTAAAATTTTGCAATTTTATAAAAATGCGCAATTATTTTAATTGTTCTCTGCATGCCTGTTTTTGCAAAAAAAAATTCACTGGTGATATGCTATCCGAATTCCTTTTATCCATAAGGTAATGGTGCAACCAGGCCAGTCAGTCGTGACCAGCCCAAACCAGCCCAGGCATGGTAATTGGAAGGGACTGAAGGTGACTGGATACATGCAGCTTGTCCTTGGTATCTTGGTAGTGCTGTTCGGCATCATCAGCATTGCGATCAAGACCTGGTTCTATGAGATAGGAACTCCAATTTGGTGTGGCATCTGCGTAAGTGGCAACTTATCATATGAAGTACTAATTTATAAAAATGTAATCATTTTAACATTTCTTGGCTGCTTATACCAATTTAGAGACCATAGCGGCCAGAGGCAGGGCCGCGCAATCCAAATGCCTCCAAATGCTCCCCTAGCTGCTGCACTTTTAAGTGCCCTCCATTTTGCAAGATATTTTTAGATATCTGATATTGTATTTTTACAAGATCTATATGATATAGAAATCTATTAAAATTTACCATAAACCATTTGACAGTGCATTATATAAAGAAAAGACTGGTCTCTAAAGTCGACAGTAAATGATTAGTAATTCAGCAATAACCAAATGGTTAAAGTGTACATATTATATGAGACTTTTTTGGTGTGAAAGCTGATTTGAGGTTATTAATCTTCGAGGCTGATTTGAGGCTATTAATCTTTGAGGCTGATTTGAGGTTATTAACCCTAACTCCCTAGCCTTAATTACCAGGTACCTTCCTCAATCCTTCATAATCCTCCGAAATGTGTTTGTGCATGAAACTCACTGCCTCAATCCTTCATAATCCTCCAACTTGAGTTTATGCGTGAAGCTCACTGCCTCAATCCTTCATAATCCTCCACTATCAAATGCACGACCCTCCTCAATCCTCCATAATCCTCCAATTGGTGATTTTCGAACGTGCCTCATTCCTCCAAAATCCTCCAAATCCTCCGGAGGATACAAGATTATGTTTCTGTCAATCCTTCACAATCCTCCATAATCCTTCACATTCATCCAAAGTAAATTTCCATTATGCCCTCAATTCTCCACAATCCTCCAGGATCTCTTTGAACCATGCTTCCTCAATCCTACACAATCCTCCACTATCAAATGCACGACCCCCCTCAATCCTCCATAATCCTCCAATTGGTGATTTTCGAATGTGCCTCATTCCTCCAAAATCCTCCAAATCCTCCGGAGGATTATAGAGGATTTAGGAGGGTTAGGGTTAATCTTCGAGGCTGATTTGAGGCTATTAATCTTTGAGGCTGATTCGAGGTTATTAATCTTCAAGGCTGATTTGAAGCTATTAATCTTTGAGGCTGATTTGAAGCTGTTTATCTTCCCATGAAAGTAATTTTTCTGACAATGATGCTGTCCATTTAAGAAATTCGTGTTTGAATTTACTTTTTCCTAGATTCTGTTTTAAAATGAATACAACAAATCTGAATGAATTTTTGTAACAAATTTGAATCTTTCGATGTATTGCATCTTGATCAGGGTTTTCCCTTAACTTTTTTTTTCACTCGCCGGCCGGGCTAGTAAACCAAACTTTTCACTAGCCCGCAAGCCTTTTCACTCGCCCGTATGTTTTTTTAAAAATACTTTTAATCAAATCACTGTTTTTAGTAATTTAGGCATTTTGCATCAGAACGTGCATTATAAACAACAGTTGTCAGTTACCTTATTATTATGTGCATATTTGTTTCTGAGGCAATACTAATGTTTCTTTAATTAATAACGGATTCTATTCTAATAACAGAGGAAAAGATCAGGCACGTTAGTGTACAGTAATGCTTTTGCTTTAATTCTGAAATGAAGAAGGCACATTAAAATAAATCAGGGGACCAAGGCAATTTTTTAGATTTTCAAAGGGCATCACGGCAATGATAAAAAACGTAAAGGGCACCCCAAGGCAATCTTTAAAAAAAAAAATTAAAAAAAAAACAATGAAAAATTAACACACTCCAATTCAGCACATGCCAGTAAGACTAAAGTTTCCTTTATCTGTCTCCGTTTGGGTTTTATTACATGTAGGCCTACATGAAAACAGTATTGCAACACTTATAGTTTATGTCACCAATTAAAAATAAATTAAAAAAACAATGTTAACCTGAAAAAAACATCAAGTTTTATGCATTTGGATGTGGCAGTATTCAGTTCACTCTTTTTTTATTTGCTAGTCGACCCTTTGACAGCATGTTGACGACCACCAAAAGCCCTGGCCACGTAATGTACAACGTACGGTACATTGCAGCGCGCGACACGATGATCGATGCGTCGATGCTATATCCGATGCACGCGCACACGCTGCATGCATGTCTAGGTACAGACTCGACATGTATTATTTACGTTGCATGCGCCCCAACGCCGCGCCATGCTATTTTTAGCTGGTACCCGCGAATGCCTGGCGTAGTGTTTATGTTGTGGGTACTGTTGACACCCACCAAAGTATTAGCAAGGGCCAAGTTCGTACAACGACCAAGCGGCCGATATTGCCTGGTAACCGCTATATCATTTTGGTCATGAGTAGCAGGTAATTTTGACTATTTGTTCCCAAATGGTCGTTGCGTGAACTTGGTCTTAGCAGCGCAGCCACCGGTCGCGCAATCGAGCGTGGCGGCGATATAATTTTTCCCGTGAGAATGTAACATGTACGTAGTAAATGTGTAAACAAAATTAAGTGGGCACAACGGCAATGCAGGGAAAAAGCACAGCAACTCGTTGCCGTGAAAAGTGGCATTTTTAAAGGGCATCACGGCATAGGGTGAGGGCATTGACGGCAATTGCCGTCGATGCCGTCGTGTAATTTCAGGGCTGACTATCGGTGACAATATTTTGACTCGCCCAGCGGGCTACTGAAGGAAGGGTTTTGACTCGCCCGCCGCTGTTTTCACTCGCATTTGGCGAGCGGGCGACCGCTAAGGTCGAACCCTGTTGATTAAAAGACAATATTGCCAATTTGATTGGACAAAACGTAATCACGTGGGGGTGTATTAGCGGATGGTAAAGACAGCAGTGCATATACATGTACATGTATATGTGCCAGCTGCTCTATTTTAGCCGACACAAGATAGGTATTTGAACCAATCAGAGTGACGAAGATTGTTTCGCATCACGCTGACTCCTAAACTTTGAAAGTGATTAATTATGTGTCTCCAAAACGTGAATTTTCCCATTTCTATTTGGCTCGGTATCACTATGAATAACTTTACCCTGAAAATCTGTTTTGCCGTGAAATAACAGTTCTGCCGTGATATAACAGTTCACCATAATTTTACTGCAATTTCATGGTGTCTCTTCCTCTCAGATATTGGCAATAATGTTCAATGTGATTTCAGGGCAAATTCATGGTGCTCTAGAGAATTAATGAGCTACCCCAAAACTGCCACAAGAATTTCATGGTGTTTTCACGGCGAAGGAATCCCAAGAGTATTTTATGGCATTTTCAAGTTGTTGTGTCATCATGAAATTGCCGTGAACTATTTATTTCACGGTAAAACAGATTTTCAAGGCATTTTCAGGGTAAAGTTATTCATAGTGTATGTACTGCCCTTGAGTACTCTCAAAACTGGTCATCATGGGGTAAGACCAGGTGACAAACCTTTAATTAAAGGGGGACTGACATCCTTTACTTAAGGCGTTTTGTAATGAAATATTGTTTTTGAGACCCACCTGTGTCTATTTAATCATTGATTTCTGAGTACAAGTATTTTAAAACAATGTTTGAAGCATTTGGGGGAGGCAACCCGGCCCCTTGGTGGAAGCTTCATTTGCATAAGATATGTGACGTAAGGTCAGGAAGATCCGATGTGTATATACATACATACGTTTCACACACGTTGCGTCGATTTCATTTCTTGCGTGATTTTTGTTTCCGGAACTAATAAAATGCCGGGAAGATGTGTTTCTGCAGGATGCAGTAACACCACCAAAGACGGTGTTAGCCTTCATCTGTTCCCAAGTGACCCAAAATATCGCCGTATTTGGGTTCGACTGAGTTCGACTGACAAGAGTAAAGTGGTCAGGTCCATCGGCTCACACAGTTTTGTGCAGCGATCATTTTGAGCCGAATTTCTCTTCCCGACATGACGTCACGAACAGCTCCTCCGTGCAGGGCGGGAACAACTAGTAAAAGTGGGGGCATTTTTACAAATTTTATTGATCTTTTACTGATATAAAAGAATAAAACGATCACATATTTAACTGTTTGATTTAAATCCATGACAGTCCCCCTTTAAGGTTGTGAGTTTTCGGTTAATTCGGGAACCGGATACCAGAAATTGGAAATCTTCAGATACCCAGTTAAAAATTCATAAATACTCCCGAATATATAAAATATCCAATACGAACACTTGAGTTTCTCTCGTTTTATTACAGTTGCAATAAATGTGGACTTAGTGTAATAACTTCCCACCTCTACTCTATATTTAAAACGACTCATAGCATCCTCTTCCCCACACATACAAAAAATGTATGTGTCCCACACTTGCACTAATCCAATAACTGTGAAATATATATGCACAAATACAAACTGCTGTCGGCAAATGTTACCTAATTCTAAAGCCTTTATCCAAGTTTTCTTCATTTTTTTAAAAACAATTAGAGACTTTCATTTGTGTGGGTTAAATGTTCAGTTGGAATTTTAAAAAGTCATTTACGGCCGGTAATTGGAACCGAAAAATGGAATCGGTTAATAACAGTTTCGGTCGGGTATCCGGATAAACCGATTACTCAACACAGCCTTACAAATTTGTATTGCCTAAAGTAAGCATACTCTTAGCTACGTCATGTATGAGTTTACCATTATTACCAATGATACCTTCCCTTAACCCACAGACATATACAAAAAACTTAATATGTACATCATGTATATTATATTTGTTTACACATAGTTCTTTATAGTTGCTGGAATCTTGGGCATAGCATCTGCAGTGAAAAAGAGCACAGGTTTGGTGAGTATATTCAGGTTTTGGAGAAGGATAAACAAAATGGAGGAGCTATACAGTGCGTATCAAAAAAAGGGTAATCCGAATTCAGGGGGTTAATATGCCAAGGTTATTTAGTTTGACAATTTACATGTAGTGTACCAAAGAAGAGGAACTCCTCAGCTTTCCATTGATACCTTTATTGACCCATTGCTGTCACACATGACCGAGTACATTGTTATTGAAAATGACAAATTCAAATCGCATTTTTGCAAGTTTGGGTAATCAGTGCAAGGCAGGATAATTAGTGAAAGTCAGTATGATAAACCAGATTTTCTTTAGGAATGACTGGACATTATTCAAGAAGAATCTCTTCTAACATTGCCCTTTTATGCACCCACACCTTCAACATGTCCACCTCCCTTTCGACACAAAGCTGACAGCGACGGAGCATGTCCTGCACTGCTCGTCTCACCATAGCCGGATTATTGCGTAAAGCATCCACTTCATTTCGAATACGGCCCTGCAATTCATCAAGATCACGGGGAGGAGTTGCAAACACCTTGTTCTTCAAATGTCCCCAAAGGAAATAGTCACATGGTGTGAGGTCAGGTGATCTTGGTGGCCATTCCACCTCATGGTTGACGGCGATGACTCGTTCGCCAAAAGAGTTCCCTCAGACGATCTCGGACAGCGATAAGGCGATGTGCTGGGGCGCCATCTTGGGCCCACCAGAGGTTGTCTGAAGACCCCACGAACCTGTCGCTCAAAGTGTTCCTGCAGCTGCGGTAAAACGTTATCATTGAGCATCTGCAGATACATGTTACCATTGACATTCCTTTGAAAGAAAACGGTCCGATCAGCTGACCACTTCCACAAAGTCCTAACCAAACAGTCCACTTTTGTCGACTCATGTTAACCTCAACATTGAATTCTGGGGGTGTCTTGCTGGTGCATATTCAAGAACATTATGCGTATTGACCTTGCCGTTCATGGAGAAAGCAGCTTCGTCGCCGATTACGAGATTCCGCAGAAAATTGACATCTCTCTCGGTACGGGCTATCAGCCATCTGGCAAACGCCAGCCTTCTAGCAAAATCTCCTGGCGTAAGTTGATGTCGGATGTGAATCCGATATGGATGCTGGTGAGTCCAATCTCGTGATTCTGTTGAATGTCGCCGAAGGCAATCTCAACCCATTTCGCCTTGCGCTGGTGTCCCTAGGATGCTCAAAAGTTGCTGCCTACTGCTGCAATGTTCCTTCTGATCGCCCGGTGCGCCTCCTGCCAGAATTTCCCTTGTTGCGGTTGAGGCTAGTGCCATACTCTTGATATTTTCTAACATTCGCCCAGATGGTTTTGGCTGCTGGGGCTCCCGTTCTGGGAAACGTTCCTGAAAGCATCGCGAGTTTGCTGCAAACTGTGAGTTTGGTGAAATGTTGTAATCACGAAAACTCGCTGTTCAGTCGTTAGTTGTACCATCTTTCCAACTACCTGTCCCTAAACCCAGGCCCTTCTTAAATACCCAACTTGAAGAAAAGGATGTCGTAACAGACGATTACCGCACCAGCTTAAAAATCTTACATAATCATCTAGGCAGTCAAGTGATGCGTCCATTTCAGACTGCCTTGAACTGATTACCCAAACTTGCAAAAATGCGATTTGAATTTGCCATTTTCAATAACAATGTACTCGGCCATGTGTGACAGCAATGGATCGATACAGGTATCAATGGAAAGCTGAGGAGTTCCTCTTCTTTGGTACACTACATGTAAATTGTCAAACTAAATAACCTTGGCATATTAACGCCCTGAATTCGGATTACCTTTTTTTTGATACGCACTGTATAAAGGAGAAATATGCATTGTTGTTTTTGCTGTGGTTGTGGTTGTTGTGAACCTGGGTCCACGGAGTTGAAAGCCAAGGAAAATTTACCATTTCACCATGCAACCTGGTCCTCATTATATTGTGGACATGTAAAGTACAAGTATATGTCATAAAATGAACAACTTCACCCTGACAATACCCTGAAAATCAGTTTTGCCTTGAAATAATAGTTGACCGTAATTTCACTGCAATTTCACAGTGTCTCTTCATCTCAGATATTGGCAATAATGTTCACGGTGATTTCACGGCAAATTCAAGGAGCTCTCAAGAATTAATGAGTTGCCCCAAAACTGCCACGAGAAGTTCATAGCATTTTCACGGCGAAGGAATCCCAAGAGTATTTCATGGCATTTTCACGGTGTTGTGTCATTGTGAAATTGCCGTGAACTATTTATTTCACGGTAAAACGGATTTTCAGGGTAAAGTTATTCATGTACAAGAATGATCCACTAAAAATGTACTGTAAGTTGTTGTTCAAGTTGGGAAAAGTCAGGACTACAAAACATTTAGAGAAATTCTGTCCGAAGTGGGTCTTATGAGTTCATGTCAAGAAAATGGGTGGATGGGCATGGATCGGAGATATGCCATTGAATACAGTGGATGGATGTACATGGTAGGCATGTCCATACATGCACTCCTTGTCCAATTAGGAAAAAAAATTGTATACCAATATAATTGGTTAACTGATTGTGATTACAGGTTGTTGGGTGCATAGTACATGGTCATGTTCACCTTGACCATATTAGGCAGCATTTTTGCAATCGATGAATTGTTGAATTGATTGTTTGGTACATGATCATGATGTACGTCCATCTTTTCAGCCAATTTGGCAGCATATTTTTTGATGTGTATAAATTGATGGTTTACCACAGGTTATTGCATACATGGTCATGTCCATCTTGGCTTGTTTGTCAGCGTGTTGTGTTATTGGATTTAGTGGTGACGCTATCACTGCTGACATCTTTACCTGTCCTTACCAATGGTATGGCTACTCTTACGGGAGAGACTGTTCCTCATCACATGTAAGTGATTCACCCAGATCCTTGTCATTTCATTGATGAACACACAATTAACAACATTTCTTACACTATGAACAACTTCACCTTGAAAATATCCTGAAAATCCGTTTTGCCTTGAAATAACAGTTCACCGTAATTTCACTGCAATTTCACAGTGTCTCTTCCTCTCACATATTGGCAATAATGTCCACAGTGATTTCTCTGCAAATTCACAGCACTCTCGAGAATTACTGAGCTGCCCCAAAACTACCACGAGAAGTTCATGGCATTTTCACAGCATTTTCACGGTGAAGGAATTCCAAGAGTATTTCATGGCAATTTCATGGTGTTGTGTCGTCATGAAATTGTCGTGAACTATTTATTTCACGGTAAAACAGATTTTCAGGGCATTTTAAGGGTAAAGTTATTCACAGTGTTAGTTTTACCATTTATTGTGCCTTGGCTCTAAAACTAGTCCATTAGAATTATAATGCAAACGGTAATGATGGAACACCATATCACACACAAAACATATAAGGGACGCTTGTAGTCCAGATCATTGGAACAACCTCTTTCCTAACAGTTTTGAGCAGCACTGATACTAAAATTGGTAAAGATCCTTGTGAGAAGGTTGCGATCTTATAAACAAACTTTTTAGCAAAATGGCTGTCAAAAGTCTATTCATTCCAGTACCTCATATTCTTTGGAGTGGCCCCTTTAAAGGAAGCAATGGTAAAAATATTTTCCCCAAACTGAAACCATAATAGCATGACCATTGACCTATCACCATTCATAAACGATGGCCAATCACAGTGCCTGTGACCTTATAAATGCAAGACAAACAAAGGACTATGCTACACTACAAGAATTTGGATGCTATATATGGAAGTCTATATAGTAATTAGTGCATAGACACTCATACATTACACAACAACAATATGCATTTTTTTCCCTTCCCCTAGTGTTGGAGACATCAAATCCATTTTTCCGCACTTGTGACTCGGCTTGGACTTCTGGGGTTTTGGACAATAGTTGAAATTTCAGTGAAGAAAGTGTTTTCTACTGTTATTAAGTGTATTCTAATGTCGCTTCCTAGCTTCCTTATTATTATTATTATTATTATTATTATTATTATTATTATTATTAATATTATTATTATTATTATTATTATTATTATTATTATTATTATTATTATTATTATTATTATTATTATTAGCTGTGAAGTCAAAAGTTCAGATTAAAAAAGATTTCAGTACATCTTGTGGAGAGATTTTTGTTTGTGTTGTTGATAAATAGTTTTTAATAGCATAGTTTTTAAGCAATTAAACTTCACATTACCAATCAGCGATCGATGAACAACAGTGTATAACATGACAGTGTATTTATATTACAGCTTATTGAACATTTAATATTTCTACTCTCCCTTTCATACATGTATCTTCAACCTCATTTGTTTGTCTACTCTGGAAATTTATTGCATTTATTATTCTTATTGTGTTACATTTATGTGTTGATGTTTATTTTGCAATGATGCATGCATTCTACCACTGTGCTGCAACCTTCTGTAACTGGACTCGGACTTGCCAATTGGGATTTGGACTTGAGCCGGACTTGGATGCAAATGGACTCAGACCATGGTTCAAACTCGAGACCTTATGGACTTGGCTCGGCTCGGACTTGGATCAGGTGGACTCGACAACAACACACTGCCTCTACCAGGTTTTGTGGTGTATGTTCACTTATATGCAATTTGTTTTGTATTTGTTTTTTCTAGGCAGCCCGTATTGGTATCGATGTGTGTCTTGTGCTGATTGGCATTGCAGAGTTCATTATCTCTATCGTTGGAGCCAGTCTGACTTGTTCTGGTTTGTGTAGCAGCACCCCTCCCCAGACCATGGTATGTATATACATGTAATATCAAGAGTAAGGAATATCCCTTACAGAAATTTCATGAAGCTTGCCGGCAAGCTTGCAGGGTTCCAAAAATGCAAGTTTGTGGACAAGCTTTACGGCAAGCTTGCAGACAACATTGCAGCAAGCCTGTAAGCTTGCAGGGGTTCCAAAAATGAAAATTAGGGCAAGCTTGCTGCAGACAAGATTGTAAGCTTGCTGCAATCTTGCAAGCTTGCATGAATATGCAAACTAAACTTACAGACACCTTGCAGCTTAATGGAGCTTGCAGATATTTCTATTTGCCAAGAACTAAATATTAAGCTTGCACATAATATGCAAGCTTACAAAAGCTTAAATACAATTTTGTGCTGTAATTTGCTGACACACATGTATGTCGATCTACAAGCTTTCTGATGAAAACATCAGCTTTCCATAGGCTAACTTGTAGGTTAGTAAAATAAAACTACAGTGGCTATTCATATATGACATCTTTGGTGGATAATAATTCAGCTTGTATGTAGGCTAATCCTGAGGGATACATTTTGATTGTGACCATGCAGGGAATCATTTTATTGTAAATCAAATATGAATCATCGTTTGTTTTTTGGCAAAATATTATCTTTACATATGTGCAATAACATTTTTGAAATAATTACAATAACAGTATAGTCAAACGATAATAATACAACCATTTAAGAATGAACAATCAAAATTTAAATGTTCATGTTATGTCAGTATATTTGTGCAACAGCATATGAAGTATATAATCTCTTTTTGGAAAATGTTGAAATGTTGTAGCTTCATCAGGGAGATAGGGGCTGGTTGTCATCCAATCTTTGATCACAGTAGCAGCATCAGTCATATGTAGTTTATCGTAGAACAACTTAGTCTGTGTATTCAAAGAAAGGAGACAAATATTAGAAAAGCCAGATATTTCTCCTTCCACCAATTTAAATTTGAAATGTGGCTATTATATATTTGCACAGATACAATTACATGCAGGTACATGCTCTTTCCTTGCCGCAAACTTGGCAAGCTGGCAGCAAGCTTGGTAAGCTTGCCACAATCTTGCAGCGAGTTAGTACTAACCTTGCAGAAAATAGCGCAAGCTCATATAAGCTTGCGGCAAGCTCTTTATGATTGCGGCAAGCTTGTGGCAAGCTCGTGGCAAGCTTGCGGCAAGCTCTATTTTCTGTAAGGGATACAACACGGATGATAAATAAGGCGTAGGCTATGATGGTGGGAGTATAGATATAGTGGCTGTGATACCGTTTGTGTAAGAGCGCTATATAAATGCCTTCATTGTATTGTATTGTATAGTGGGATTTGCGGTGACACTATGTATTGAAGAAGATCAGAGCATACTGATCAAAATATTGAGATAATGTTGAGTTCTTCTCGGAACCCTGACTTCTCAAAAGTGATTATTTCAATACACGGTGTCACTTCAAATCCCACTATAACTGATAATGTTGGCTATTTGATATAACATTTATAGGGGCAGTATCATCACGATCAGAGCAGGCTTTCAACAGGGCATGGAATCGGTGTCCTAGTTTAAGAAGAATATACAGTGACTGAAATTAACTAGATCATTTATGCAGGTAACGGTAATATGACCTTGTGGGGTATTATTTTCAGTCACTGAGTTAATCTAAAACTAGTACTCCGATTCCATGCCCAGTTGATCGTGATGATATTGTCCCTTTAAAATCACTTTAGATAGAATTATGCTTGTAATGGATGACTGATGATGATACTTACACCAACTTAATTAACCTTTGAGATATTAATTACAAATTTCTACTACAGAAAATATCTCACCTCTGACGACCTCATAAATGCATTTCCAGTACACATGCACACACAATTCGCTCATGAAAACAAAACCCCATTACTTAACAACCAAGACTGCATTCCTGCAAGCACAGGAGCCCACACCAAAACTCCTGCGCTGGACAGCACACATGTTTTCTTATCTATGTTCTCAGAGTTTCTAATTTCCAATACCATGTCTGATTCTGCTTCAAAGATAAAAAAGATCTTGCGGAGGTCCTCCGTTGCTGGTAGACATTGATGACCACACCAACTGTCACTGATGCCAGGTCTGTTCTCGGGGTAAACCTTTGAATGACCAAAAATTGGAGGACCTTTGCATTCTGGCAAGTCAACCTGTGTCAGTAGGACTCGCATACCCTGGCGCAAGATCAACAAGCCCCATCATCCATTCAGTCTGCCAGGGCTTCTTCAATATCTGGCCTGGAGTTGTCGTTACTAGCAATACCTATGCCGGATCAGCTGCGGGAAGTAACCTGGTTTATTCCTACAATACACCTATTCCAGGCTTCCAGACTCCTCAGAGAAATCAGGACTATAGGCCTGTCAGCCCCACGAGTTTTCACCAGAATAACAAGGTTTTTACTTGCAGCAGCACTACGACAACAACACATCTTTAGATATATCTCGACAATTGGCTGATAATCAACCCATCCCACCTGATGGCCACCCTTCAGTCACTCAAGAAAACATTTCAGCTAAGGAAGTAGGCTTCATCATCAACATCATCGAGAAAACCTTCCCTGGCTCCCTCCCACTACTCGACGTTCTGTGGGACCTCCTTGGTCTTCGAGACAGGTAGAGCCACCCCATCACCAGAATGATGTACAGCTCTGAAGTAAAGCATTCTGCACTTCGATCCTTACTTCTAAGGCCTTTCCAGCAAGAGCCTGGCTCCGCCTCTTGGGGTTAACGGCTAGCCTTGTCGACATCATTCAGTGATACAGGATGCATGTGCATCCTCTGCAACTTCACCTCCTACATCACTACTGCCCACGGAGGGACTTGGTCAACAAGTCATTACCTATCAAGCCATTCATTCAACCCATCTGGAATGGTACCGGTAATTGTTACAGAAGAACTTGCTCCAAAGCACTGTGTTCCCTCGACTCTCTCCTTCAGTGACTCTCACTACAAATGCCTACAAGATGGGATAGGGTTTTCATCTGGATGCTTGCAAGGAACTTGGTTACCCTCAGAAGAACATCATCGCAGGTGCATTGTCGAGGAGCTGAGCCATCCCCACAGAGTGGTCTCCATCGACCAATGGTGCAACAGATTTTTAACATCTCAAATACCGCAGCAACGCTCTACCAACTGAGCTAACCAGCCCCTATGTTGGTGTGCGGTCCACTTATGCCGATTATCTATTGCTCTATGGGGCCAGGTCAGAGGCCAAACCATATCTGCCGAGTAGCCAGGGATCAAGCCCCGGTCAGATGCAGACAACCTGGGTAATGGCAGTAGCGGGGATCATGCACACAACGGGATACAAGCCTTTTGTGGTTGTACACAGAATAAATATATATAGAAAGGAACTGACCTGAAATTTTTTTATAAACGGAAAGCGAGCAAAGAAATATATATATATATATGGAGCACCAGCAAGTCTGCCACATGCGAAACATCCCGTGTCTCAGATCAGCCAAAAATGACGTGTCTCGGGCTGCACCAGTTACGGTATAAAGCAGTGTCTTGGGCTAAAGTGAAAGCACATCAAACTAGGAGCATATGACAACATCATGGGTTCACTTCCACGGTGTGCAGATCAAAGAAATCAAGCAAGCAGCCTGCTGGAAGAATGTATAGCTTCCACTTTCACTACTCACCTCAGATAACACTGCCCCTGTGACATTATCTCAGTTTGGTTTGGATGGAAGAAGGGGAGAGTCTTCATGTGGGCTCCTGTCCGCATTGCGGGCATGCAGTGTGGGTTGTTACATATAGCAAGGCTTTGTTTTCTTCAGTGAATGGTGGGTGAATGTGCATTGGAAATGCATTTGTAGGTTCGGAGTTGGGTATTTTCTTCCTACATATTTGGGGGGAAAGCCCCTTGCCCGAATCATTGATCTTTCTGAGAGATGCAATTAGACTTGCTCATTGTGAAGTCACTGAGCATTGAATGTTATAATCATTGAATGTTTAATTTTGCTAATTATCATAGCAGGTGTATTACCAGACCAATCCACAGGCTGTGATGAATCCACCTCAGAACGTGGTCTACCCCCCTGGCAGTAAGTGATCATTTTACATTGCCTATTAATTGTTATCACTGACCTGGATATGGCCCTATAGCATTTGTCTTGAACATGTTTGTCAGTAGGTTGGGCACAAAATCTTTTTCATTGCATTCACTTTTACTATTTAATTCTTGATCAAACTTGTTTTGTTTATTGACCCAAAATGTAATGCAGGGCAGCATTAAAATAAGTGTGATGAAATGAAGTGAAATCAATCAGACTATAATGCTGTAATTGATTCATCTCAAATATTTAAAATAGAAAGATCAGAGTTAAAACACATCCAGTCTGTGATTTAAATCCAGTCAGACTTGAGTCACAATGATGACTTGATTCGAGCCACTGCTAGAAAATGACACAACACAAGTCATTAATTGCCACAACACGACTGGAAAAGAATCTTGTCACAGATGATCCAAAGCTTCTTAAGAGTTGAGTCCTCAAAAGATGCCATGCAGATTTGTTTACAAAAAAAAAAAAAAAAAGCTAATTAATGCAAAAAAAGTCTTTGGTTTCTGGTCATTTGAATGTAATGCTTTTCCTTTCAACTGTATGATGAGTACATACAAATGTACTTGAGTATATCCAAACGTACATCGGTTATGTTGGCAAAACTTCTTCTATGAGTATGCTCACCTTCTTGGAATCAACATTTACATCAAACAATATTCCTATTCTGTTTTACTATGGAAATAATTGTGTTCTTCAGTTGAATTAATTGAATTGGGTGAGTATTTTATTGTGATATTTTTGTTCTATTTTCAGCTAACGTGGCTGTCTACCCAGCACAGCAGTATGTGGTTCCTCCCCAAGGACAATATGTTGTGCAGCCTCAAACTCAGTTTCAACCTCCTCCCCAGGGACAGTACCCTCCTCAAGCAGAGCCTCAGGCAACCCCCAAACCTGATGAACATCAGTACAAGTACCAGCCTCTCACCAAGTAGGTACCCTACCATTATCGCCCAGTCTGGGTCACCATTAGGTAAAGATGTATTTCTTGTGATTTTTTTGTCATTTTAACAGCACTTAACTATCACTATTTTAATGGACATTTGATATTTTTCATCAGTACATTACTTGCATGAGGAAATGAAAACAAATGATGTAAAATTACACATTTCTCAAAATACTCATAGGAAACATTAAATAGATATTTATTGAAAAGAATTAATGGTGGTTATTAGAATTAATCCCATCATAAATTCATTTTGGCACAGCTATTTTGAGACAGGGCTTTCTTGTGGCAGGGCTTTCTCATGACAGGGTTGTCTCGTGACAGGGTTGTCTCGTGACAGGTCTGCCTTGTGGCAGTGGCTGTCTTGGAAAAGAAATGCCTAGTGCCAGGGATATCTTGGGAAAGAACTGCCGTGGCAGGGATGTCTTATGAGACTGAAACTTCCACAGGTTAATGTCTGTACATCTGTCTGCATTTGTTTTAGTTATGGCTGCATTTAATACAAAAACTTACCAATTGTGTACAATCCTTTTAACTCTTTTTATCAAAATGTATTACATGTATCGCTTTTGGTAGATATAATGTGTGGATCCTTTTTCATTTTTGCCATGAGAGTCAGAATCTGTTTGCCATGTTATATAATGAATAATAGAAATACTTGAAATCTGAAATCTTGTAATAAAAGTACTGAAAAGTTATAGCAGATAATATATATACACCTAATACTTTATGTTATAGAATAAATGTGTCGATAGATATAGATATAGACAGATCGATCCATTCTTTTGTTAGGGTTAGCTGATAGCCATTCAATATTCTAAATGAAATCTATCTATATGTATATTTTTAAAATGTGCCTCTTTTTCTAAAATAATATTTTATGTAAACCCAGATATATTCTGTACATTTTAAACAACTTTTTTTGACAGTGTAAAGATTTAGTGTACTTTTTAACATTTTGAAATAATGTTCATGCTCACTCTTGACACATGAGGGCGCTCTTTCGTGAGATCACAGTAAACTCAGTGCCACAGCAGCTCCATAAGTGTACAAAAACAGAACCTCAAACCTTGCCCACTAAAGTAGTTGTTACGTTACTACATAAAACTGCATCTTGGAGACCAAATTTACACACGATCAGTTAACACAAACACTCAGAAAACACAAAGTTCAGAGAACTGACTTATTAAACGACCACTAATACAGTCAATTTGTATGCACAAACCAATCATAATGTATAATCTAATCTAACTATGACTTCACAGATGTGCTCATGAATATGCAAAGTTTCATTAGCATAAAAGTGCTTACAAAGGATGAAAACACCCTCAAATTGGCAATAAAATGGTAGCAGAGTGAAGTCAGCATTGATTCAGAGATGCACATAAAGTTACAAAATTTATTTTGCGCATGCCCTTTAAGAGAACACAAAGTAAAATTGTATTGAGCAATGTTTGCATTTTTGTTGTTCAATGCTCAAATTCATAAATATTTCGCTTGGATCTAGAATAGCGGTCATATAATGCAGGTTTATAGAAAGAATTACAAAATGTCAAATGTACATGTACATGTGATGGCTTCTCCTGAAGTCTAGGTGCTGCCACCAGTAGCTGCTGCCACAATTAGCTGCTGCCACAATTACATATCCGTTGATATACAAATGTAGATAATTAGTCTGTTTTAGCTAAAAGCTAATTAATATAAAATGTAAAATAATAAACTCTGGATTTATAGCGCACGTATCTACCAATCTGTTGCTCATCACATGTACCCATTTACCCCAGGGTGGAGAGAAGCAATAATGGTAAAGTGTCTTGCTCAAGGACACAAGTACCGTGGTATATGACCTGAAGTATAAAAATGCAAAATATATGTTATTGACGTTAACGTACGTTTCGAACCTAGCATGTTCTTTCTCAAAATATAAACAACATAAAGGGTAAGAAGAAGTTTTAGTCAGGTGTGAAATGAACACAAAAGAAGAAGATATAAAAAAAAACGGACAAAAGGGGATTAAGTATGAATAGAAGTATGTAGAAGCAAATATAAAATGTTTTAAACATTGTCGTTCATTGTGGATCCTCTTTGGAACATTGGGTAAAGATTACAAAATTGCCCGAATTGTTTTTTCCACATCAGGCTAACTTAATATGAAGTTATCAATCATTATGTATGATTGTGCTCTCATCATTTCAGGACGAAAACAGCAAACAAACACCAACAGAGCTATCAACCCCAATCACTATGAACACAACTTCACCTCGAAAATACCCTTAAAATCCGTTTTGCCTTGAAATAACAGTTCACCGTAATTTCACTGCAATTTCACAGTGTCTCATCCTCTCAGATATTGGCAATAATGTCCACGGTGATTTCACGGCAAATTCATGGTGCTCTCAAGAATTAATGAACTGCCACGAGAAGTTCATGGCGTTTTCACATCGTTTTCACAGCGAAGGAATTCCACAAGTATTTCATGGCAATTTCACCGTGGTATTGTGTCGTCATGAAATTATCGCGAATTATTTATTTCATGGTAAAACTGATTTTCATGGCATTTTCAGGGTAAAGTTATTCATAGTGTATGTTGGTCAGTAACTGTGCTCACTCCAAACATTTAATTTAAAAACAAATACGGGGGATTCACAAGAATTAAACAAACAAACACTCTTTATCTCATGTGTCTTTGAAGACTTTAATTAAACTCACTTTGTGATTACAGTGTAGTAACATAATTATATTGTGTACAAAGCATTTTACGCCCTATTATGTACATTTTGGGTAGTTTATATTTGTTTACAATTGTATATCTGTTGGCTTTTTTGCATGTATTTTTTTTTATAAAGAATATAAGATAGAATATATTTTATTGTTCTAAGATTAACAGTAGAATCAGAACAGCCGTGGTGTGTTTTGCTAAATATTCAAGAACCTTTTCGAATTTGTGCAGTTTTGTAGATGCATATTTTATCCAGATGATTGCCTCGATCTGGACAGATAATTCTATATGTAATGCACATACATGTACTATAGAGACATAATATCATTTTAGGCCATTAATTTGTAGATTATAATTGCTGTTTACAACCAAAATAGTAACAAGCATGGTTTACATTATGTCCTGAATTGGTAAATGCAACACTACCGTGAAATTCATTGAACATTTCATCACGTATTGGTTACAACCAAAATAGTAACAACCATGGTTTACATTTTATGTCCTGAATTGGTAAATGCAACACTACCGTGAAGTTCATTGAACATTTCACGTATGACTCACTTTATGACTACAATTCAATATACATAATATTCACTCTATATAAAACATTCATTGACCTATTATGTATGTTTTGGGTAATTGATATTTGTGTTACAATATTATACGTTTTTTATATTGCCATTTGTTTGCTTTTATTCCATGTATTTTGTTACAGTAATACATGATTGTTCTAAGATTAACAGTACTTGTATTAGGGCTGTGCCGGGTATCCGGATACTCGACCGAAACGGTTATTACACGGTTCCATTTTTCGGTTCCAATTACCCGTAAATGACTTTTTAAAATTCGGACTTAACATTTGAGCGGTGCAAACAGAAATCTGTGACTCTTGAACAATGCACTTGTACAATGCATTTGTACAGACAGTTATCTTTAAATTCAAGAGATTACACTCCAATAAAGAAAAGATCGATAGTATGGTATCCTCTGTATTATAAAAGTCAATTTGTTACCATTTACAGTACATGTATTTGAACACCACCGGAGGCATGTTTTCAACAAAAATTAAAATGGGTATCTGGGTATCCGGTTCCAAAAATATCCGAAAACGCACAGCCCTAACTTGTATATCATATAATTATATGGTATTATCAATGATTGTTCTAAGCTTAACAGTACTAGAATCAGAGCAGATTGGAGTGATATGGCATGACATTCTGGACAAAGTTACAACACGAGCTGCTGTGTTTTGTATGTGCTGAAGACGAGATATTTGAATCTGCGGGAAACCGTAAAGGAGAGCATTCCCGTTATCGAGCCGTGATGTGACAAACGCTTGTGTACTGAGCCGCAATAGAAACTTACCACTTTTTCGACCTTAAATTATCAGTAATCACAATGCACAAATGTAATAATATGTGCACATATTTTGGCAACGTGACCCTCTGACGTTTCGCGGTGAAGTGGATACAGATGGGATCGAGTACAGTGGACAAAACGTGGACATTTCCTCAATAAAATGCCAACATTTCTAATCCAAATTGTTGTGTTGTCTTATTTTGAACCATTTAAATGTTATGCTATTCCAAAACAAGTGGTTTATAGTCTTACTTATCATCCTCACCATGCAAAGCTACAAGTTTTACCTATATATTAACAGAGCGAACAGATCTAGAGTTGCATGTTATCTCAGCATGCTCCAATTGAGAAGCACTGCCCCAGAGCAATTTGATCTCGGTTTGGTCATTATTATTATCCATGGAACGGTGTGCTGAGGTAACCACACCCCTGAATTTTGTAATACGAGACCGGAGATCTCTCATCTAGGGCCATAAACTGTCTCTAGATGAGATCTCTCATCTAGGGACATATGCTGTCACACATGAGTGCTAGTGCTGTACCCACAGTTTGTGTTCAAGATGGCAAGTACTACGAGCAGACAGCTGGGACCTCCATGGGGTTCTATCCCCTGACATTTTCATGGAAGAGTTTGAGACTTCTTCCCTCCACAGACCTCCGACCTCCAACTGAACATGTGGCTCCGCTATGTGGATGACACCTGAGTTGTATGTCCACACGGCCGAGACGCACTTCAGGACTTTCTACAACACCTCAACGAGCAACATCCTAGCATCAAGTTCACAATGGAAGTAGAAGAAGGCAAGATCTCGTTCTTTGATGTGGGTATTTCCAGAAACCTAGACGGCTCCCTATACCACAGCGTTTATAAGCCCACCCACACAGACCGTTAACTCAACCAGCGCTCCTTCCATCACCCTAGCATCAAGTCATCGGTCAACCGCACCCTTGTGGAACGCGCCTACAAGCTATGCGGCCAGGACAGTCTACCCAAGGAACTACGGCACAGACTATCCTCCAGCGCAACGGCTACAAACCCAGCAAGATCAACACTTCGAAGCCTGTTCCAAACCCCGACCGCAAGGTCTCCCCCAATCTAACCCTTTCCACTTCTCTCCCCTACCTAGTTTGACGTCACACAAACTTCAGCGCATCCTCCTACAAGCAGGCATCCAAGTCTACCACTCAGCCCCCAGCAAATTACAAGGACTTCACCACACCCACAAGGATAAACTGGATCCCAGCAACAGAGCGGGAGTCTACCGGATCCCCCGTGAGTGTGGCAAAGTCTACTCATCGGCGAGTAGTATACCATGTCACTATAGGGCACAGTTGACCTTTGACCTTTGACTTCCGGTTTGGAGCTCTCACTATAGGGCACAGTTGACCTTTGACCTTTGACTTCCGGTTAGGACCTTTGACCTACTCTCACTATAGGGCACAGTTGACCTTTGACCTACTCTCACTATAGGGCACAGTTGACATTTGACCTACTGAATTATAGGGTACAGATAACCTTTGACCTATCTGACGTCATCGTTTTGCGAACGGGGGTACGGGTGTAGGCATGTTTGGACACGTTTGAGAGACGTCATGTTCTAAATTTAGTAAAGCGTATGATTGGATAATTGAAACAAAAGCATATGCATCTCATTGGTCGATAAATAATACATATAGGAGTCATACGAATGAGAGCTAGAGCAGTGATATGAGTATATGGGGGGTATAATGTAATCTATTGGTATCACTAATAAATAAAATCAATAACAAATAACCATGAACACATGTAAACAGATCGTCAGCTGATTAAATATTTTGTTGCTTAGGGTATGAAGGCAACTAGTCACTGACATGATCAGTGAGTGTAATCTAATACTAGGGAAAAGACATACAATAGTATGGCCAGACAGCCAGTCTGTTGAACTGGACATAGGGGTGGCCATTGACAGGATTTATTAAGATTAATGGGTACTATAAGAAGGTGGACCTGTACATAAGTTAATTGGATAATAGTATCTAATACTAGGGAAAAGACATACAATAGTGTGGCCAGACAGCCAGTCTGTTGGACAGGACATAGGGGTGGCCATTGACAGGATTTAATAAGATTAATGGGTACTATAAGAAGGTGGACCTGTACATAAGTTAATTGGATAATAGGACACCTGTTTTCCGGTGTAATACTGTGTGGTCTGTAAGACTGTGTGGTCTTACAAGATTGTAGCTTCATACTGACCCGAAAAACGGTGACGTATCCGTCTATACGAAGGTGTCAGGATACTTGTTCATTAATACGAGAAATACGAGAGGAGAAGCAAGTCGTACATAAATATCCCAGCAGATGGACCGAACCATGGAAGAAAACGATATGTTTAATTCGCCCGATCCATCGCCTAGTCAACTAGAACATATACAGGATGTAGCCGACAACCACTTGGGAGTATACTACCCTTTTAACAGTCCACCCCCTAGCCCCGCTACATTGCGAGACATACGTGAAATGGAAACGTTAGCTTTGGAACAGGTAAATGACACGACAATAAGAAGTGTTTTTGTTAAAACGTGTGTGAAGACACACCCAAAAAAAACAAAAAACAATTAAAACAATTTAAAAAATAAAAATAAAAAAATAAAAATTATAATAACTATAATAAAAGTAAACATTTTATTTTTCGTTTTGTTTGTATTGTGATGTAGATACAGCAAAGAGAGGGAGGTGACGATGGAGAAAAGGGGGAACAAGGAGGCCGTGGTGATAAACGACGTCGTGACAGCGAAGACGAACCGGGGCCTTCGCACCAAAACATGAGGAGGGACATAGAGCCTGGAGAAGACCAAGAACGGCAGAGGGAGGAAGACATCGCTGGTCCTTCGAGATCATTTAATGAGGCGTTCCACGTAGAGGATGAAGGTGACAGCGACAGTTGTGACGACCCTCCATTTACTGAAGCGAGTCAAGACGGTGGTTTTGGTGATGTGAACGATATGGACGACGATTCCTACGATTCTCCCCCAGAGGCTCCCCGGTGGGAAACTATTGGCGATCCTCACGACTACTATAAACTCGTGGCAAGAGAAACCAAGCGTGTTAAGAGATTTAATTCACAAGGTGATATATACACAGTTAGATTTAGGAATATTAAACCAATTAACGGTATCCGTTCTGTGATTAACACGCTCGGAACTGTATTTCAGTCCCTTTTAGATAGGTTATTCAGTGAATTCGATGCCATGGACTTTGTGTCAGTTAGCATACGATTGCCCGGGTTAGAGAATCCCTTTTGGCTACCCTTTGCGAGGAGAGGTTTGCTTACCGTTAACGATTTGTTACGGAGATTGGAGGCAATCCTCCAATCGAATACAAACGTCTCGCTCGATGGTAACGCCACTATAACGGTAACAAGGGTAGTAATGGATAGGGGAGGGTCTGGTAGGCGGCTGGATCGCGGGACCATGAATTTAGAAAAGTGGTTGTTGCGAAAGAAGTGCGTAGTAATGATTAACAATAAAGACGATTTATGTTGCGCTAGGGCGATCGTGACCGCTAGGGCAAAGGAAGATCAACACGTACAGTATGATAACATAAAGCGAGGGCGTATTGAGCAGACTCAGTTAGCTAAATCACTACACAGGCAGGGTCCCTGTGGTTTGGAAGAACTAAGTAAATTTCAGGATGTTCTTTCAAACGAGGGGTATCAACTGATAGTCCTGTCTGCCTCGCTGTTGAACGGTATGTGGTTTAAAGGAAAAGAAGCCCCTCACAAGTTGTACTTGTACTTGTATGACAATCACTACGCTACGATCACGTCGATGAAGGGATTTGTATGTAGATCATATTTCTGTGAGGTATGTTTTAAGGGGTATTCGAACAAACAGGATCACAAGTGCGAGAACAAATGTCATTGTTGTTTTAAGACCTACCCTGAATGTCCTTTTGTTAAGTGGGTACATTGTAATGACTGTAACAGATATTTCATGAGTAGCGAGTGTTATGACAATCATAAAGAGAAGACCGCCGTGAAAACCATGATAAAAAAGAAAAAGAAAATAACAGTAGGGAAATCAACGTGTTCCGAAATAAGAAAATGTAAATGTGGAAAGATAATTCGTAACGGCGGGCGAATGGGTAAAAAACCTCACCAGTGTGGGGAAATTTATTGCGGTACTTGCCGGGAATATCAATCGGCGAACCACCTATGTTATATTAGACCTATTCCTAAAGACAAGGCTGTCAGGTTCAGCTTAGATGACATTGTAGGGGATGAGAGGGGAGAAGGGGGAGAGGATGAAGACTTGAATGAGTTGGTGGTGAGAGAGAGCGGGAGGAGGCAGAGAGGGTGGAACCATGCGCCGCGGTGGGTGATGATAAGGAGGACGGCGAGCTTCAGCGTTTTGTTTTCTATGATTTCGAGTGCAGACAGGACGATGAGATTGGTACTAATCCGTTGGGTCCTGTGTACAAACACGTACCGAATTTCTGCGTTGTACATACTGTATGTACATTCTGTTTGGGCGTCGTACACATTTCCGAACGTATGTCCTGTCGTCACTGTTGTAAAAACGATCGTAACGAACGTATCTTTCAGGGGCCCGACACGCTGCAAAACTTTTGCCAGTGGTTATTTAATGAGCGTGCAAAGGGGGGTGCAACGATATGTATAGCGCATAATTCTCAGTCGTACGACGGTCAGTTTGTACTGTCTTACTTGTTTCAGCAGGCCATCACACCAGAAGTGGTGATGAATGGAGCAAAGCTTATGTGTATGAAGGTTGGAAATCTAAAGTTCATCGATTCGCTGAATTTTTTTTCGATGCCTTTGTCTAAGGTTCCCTCCACATTTGGATTAGCCGAGTTGAAGAAGGGTTTTTTCCCTCACTTTTTCAACACCAAAGCCAACGCCGCGTACGTAGGTCCAATGCCTGATAGTCGTTTCTACGACCCCGACGGTATGTCTACCTCGAAACGTGCAGAATTCTTGAAGTGGTACGAGTTAAACAGGGACAAGTCTTTTGATTTTCAAAAGGAAATGCTCGAATACTGCCGGAGCGACGTAGACATTTTGCGAAGGGGAAGTTTGAAATTCAGATCCATTTTTATGACGCAGACGGAAGCAGACCCCTTTGCGGCATCCATCACCATTGCTAGCGCGTGTAACATTGTTTTTCGACGAAATTATCTACAGCCAAAGACCATAGCTATAATACCTGCGCAGGGGTACAGAAAACACGACATGCAGTCAGCGGCGGCCCTCAGGTGGTTGAAGTGGATCGCGCACGCGCGTAACATTACCATTCGGCACGCAGGGAACGGTCGAGAACAGAAAGTTGCCGGGTACAGAGTAGACGGTTTACACGATCGTACGGTGTTTGAATTTCACGGCTGTCTTTGGCACGGGTGTCCGCGTTGCTATCGTCGCAGGGACGTGACCACTCATAACGCCGCGTTTACCATAGGGGAGCGCTATGATAACACGCGTAGGCGTACCGAAACCATACGTAATGCAGGATATGTGGTAGAAGAGATGTGGGAGTGCGATTTCAGGAGGGCTTGTAAGACGGATCGGAAAATGTGCGAGTTCGTTGGAGCCCTAGAAAACGGTGATGACGTCGAGCCTTTGAATCCTAGGGATGCCTTTTATGGGGGTCGAACCAATGCAACGAAATTGTATTACAAGGCGAAACCCGGGGAAAAGATTATGTACGTTGACGTGTGCAGTTTGTACCCGTGGGTGAACAAATATGGTAAATATCCTATCGGTCACCCCGTGATTATCACTGAAAACTTCGCCGACATAAGTACTTACGATGGGTTTGCCAAAGTTGACGTATCACCGCCGCGGGGGTTGTACCACCCCGTCCTACCTAAAAAGGGGGCTGGTAAACTAATGTTTGCGCTATGCGGTAAATGTATTGAAACGCAACAGTCTACAAAGTGCGAACACTCGGTAGAAGATCGCAAGCTGCGGGGTACGTGGCAGACGGACGAGCTGAAAAAAGCCTTATCCTTGGGGTACAGCCTGATCCGTATTCACGAAGTTTGGCATTTTAAGGACATGGCCCAATACGATCCGAAGAGTAAGACGGGAGGGTTGTTTGCGGGATATATAAATGCATTTCTGAAACTGAAACAAGAGGCCAGTGGGTGGCCTAAATGGTGCGATACTGATGCCAAAAAAGATCAATACATATCAGATTACGAGAGACGCGAAGGTATCAGGCTGGACCCAACATGCGTAGAGCGTAACGAGGGGTTGAGGGCCGTAGCAAAGTTAATGCTAAATAGTTTCTGGGGAAAGTTTGGGCAGAGGGAGAATATGTCCAAGACGAGGTATATCGTAGACTCCGAGGAATTCTTTGGTTTGTTTTTGGACGACACCAAAACTATCAATCACGTCAACTTTCTCAGTGACTATGTTGCGCAAGTGCAGTGGGAGTTCAAGGAACACTTTGCAGTGCCGTTGAGTAACATAAACATATGCATCGCGGCGTACACCACAGCGCAGGCAAGACTGAAATTGTATTCTTTTCTAGAACGATTGGGAGAGAGGGTGCTTTACTATGACACGGACAGTATCATTTACGTGTCCCGTGGCGATGCGAACGAGTACGTACCCCCTCTGGGGTTCTACCTAGGCGATCTGACCGACGAGCTAGCTAAAGATTACGGGGAGGGTAGTTACATAACGGAGTTTGCTTCGGGGGGGGCCCAAGAACTATGGGTACACGGTTTATAGTACAAATACTAAAATGAGAGTTAGCACATGCAAGGTGAGAGGTATCACCCTTAATTATCGAAACACAGACATTGTTAATTACTCCACCTTGAAGGATTTGGTACGTGTCAACGAACACGATGACGCTGAAGAGGAGGTCGGTGGGGCGGTAATAAACAAAAAGCGTACCGTCCACGACCCTCACAAAATTGTGCGAAACCCAGGAGGTGAAGTAATTACGCGTCAGTCCACAAAAGATTATAGAGTGGTGTACACTAAGAGAGTGATGGTAGACGATTTTGATACGGTCCCCTACGGTTATTAAACGGTGGGTCAACTTAATACAGATAGATAGATAGTAATATTCATACCGTAGCGTTGATAACAACTAGAGTTTAGCCCACGCTAAAGTGTATAGGTACGATCCCTCACGACTATTAAACAGAGGGTCAACAGATTTGTTTTTGTATTTAAGTGTTTAGGTATTTGTTAATCAACGTATAATAAAAAGCTTATGAACTGGAACGTGCCAGGGTCAATCCCTTCGTTGTCACATACATACATGTTTTGAATGGACGTAGTAAACAAAGACCATCTTTATTTATACCCATTATTTTGTTATTTGCAAGCGCGTGTATTGTATCTAAAGGGGTGACCTTATAATAGGTATCCTCCATACGTATACCTTTATGTATGTTATACATTAAATATTATTAATTATATTATATTTAGTTTTTAATGATTGAGTGTTTAAAGTTGTATAAATTTGACCGTGTAACCTTTAATATAACCAATGTGTCATAATGAAGTAAATACATTTTTAGTCGGTATAAATACAGCAGATTGTAATCGCCGTAAACTACAAATGTGTGGAAGAAACTTTGTTTTCATTGTGTGATTGTTTATCTCTCTTGGGGAAAATAGGGTGAGGTGTAAAGGGTGAATTTTGAGGGAGGAATAGTGTTAAATAGCTTTACCTCGTACGATTCAAGTCATTTAGACTGATGGACGTGCGACTTAAACATCCCTTTACTTGCATCATCTCGGGTCCCACGGGGTCGGGAAAGACTATTTTTACCAAGCGCCTGTTTACTTCGCAAGGTATCATAGACCCATCTCCAGATAATATCATTTGGTGTTACGGGGAATATCAAGATGCTTACGACCATTTGGCTAGTCTGGTTCCTGAAATACGATTTGTGGAGGGGTTTCCTGATGATCTACTTCAGTCCTTGGACCGTACGCAAAGAAACATTATTGTGATAGATGATCTTATGTCAGAATCGGGCAACAACAAAAAGGTCTCCGAACTTTTTACTAAAGGCAGTCATCATAGAAACCTGTCTGTTATTTTGATATTACAAAATTTATTCTATCGAGGGAAGGAAATGCGAACAATAAGCCTAAATTCGCACTATATGGTCCTGTTTAAAAATCCAAGAGACGCCTCCCAAATTAATCATCTAGCTAAACAGATGTACCCCAATAAATCAAAGTACATGGTAGAAGCTTACCGAGATGCTACTCTGACCCCCTATGCTTATCTCTTTATCGATCTCAAACCCACAACGTCAGAGGAGATGAGACTCCGAACGAATATATTTAACGGTGAATTTCCAATCGTGTATGTACCAAAGATATAAATAGAGAGTGTTTGATGATCAGTCATTCATTTGAAGATGTCGAAGCGACTGAATAACAACGCTTCATATCTACACGTGCTGGCCAAGGGCACCCCTAAACAACGTCAGGGTGTGATCCAGGGGGCCAACAAAGAACTCATTACATGTCTGTGCGAGTGCGCCCTCAACGTTCTGAATGGTAATATCTCACTGAAGCAGGCTGACAAAAGGAGACTTAAAAAATACAAACAAAACCTGAGGTCTCTCGCCGATAGAAAACTGAGCACCCAGAAGAAAAAGAAAACCCTGAATCAAAAAGGAGGGTTTCTCGGGGCTCTACTTACTCCAATTTTAAGCGCCCTCGGAGGTCTTTTGTTTAAATAGATATGGAATACGCTAAGAAAATGGTACTGGTCCCGCAGGAGACTCTGATAAAGTTACAATCAGCCAGGCGTTTGGAACAAACACCGACGACCCGCGTGGTGCACGGTATAGATACGGATATGAGGCAGCTACTCGAACGACAAGATCTGACCGATGATCAGAAAATCAAACTTTATCATCAAACGCTTCAACGGTACATAGAGCTAAATAGACAACGGATGACCCCCTTAACAATGACCTTACAAACAGAAAGTATCAAAAGTGATGAACCACCCAAGCTGGAGCGTGAATTTCCTCACCAGAAACAACCTGGTGTAAAAGAAATACTAGTTAAGACTCCCACCAAAATGAAAATTCCCCTGAAGGAGAGTCCGAACGAAGACGATTATGTACTCCCCCGACTGTTTGCCGAGGCTCCCCTTCTCCCTACTACCCCGAAGAAAAAGAAACGTAGAAGCACGCCCACCCTTTCTAAGCGGAAATGGACTCCATATTAAGCCACGCACTGGCACGATCCAGTCATTAATGACATTAGCCTTTATCATGGATTGTTGTCCCCCAAAGTCAGGCTGTAGATTTAGAAACATTTTCAAGAAAATTCGATGCGTGTCTGTCTGCTGTAAGAGCACCTTGATTATCGAAAACTCGGAATTTACCGATGGAGGCGTACCTAAAAAAGATATTTTACAACCCCCAACACCCCGCCGCTTTTGGTGGGGTGGAAGCTATTTACCGCGCGGCGCAAAAAGACAGAGTCAACATCAACAGGCAACGGATCAAAGAATGGTTGAGCAAACAACCCACTTACACACTACACAAACCGATTCGTAAGCGGTTTAAACGGAACAGAGTCATGGTGAATGGAATTGATCAACAGTGGCAAGCGGACCTGGTCGATATGACGTCATTGTCAGAATACAATAGTGGCTATAAATATATACTGACGTGCATCGACGTGTTATCCAAGTACGCGTGGGCCGTCCCTCTCAAAAACAAGACCGGGCTCACTCTGATTGATGCATTCAAACAGATATTGAAAAATGGGCGTAAACCACACCTCCTTCAGACCGATAAAGGTACAGAATTTCTCAATCGAAATTTTCAGAACTTGCTGAAAAGAGAAAAGATTCGCTTTTTCACCACTCAAAATGAAACAAAAGCCAGTGTGGTTGAAAGGTTCAACAGAACTCTAAAGACAAAAATGTGGAAATACTTCACCGCCACCAATACGCATGCGTACTTGAAAGCTTTGCCGAAGTTACTCTCCGCCTATAATCATTCCTATCATCGAAGTATCAAGACTACTCCCGCATCCGTGACGATCCACAACGCCTATGACGTATGGCAAACATTGTACGGTTCACACGTCGGGGTAATTCAAACTAAATTCAAGTTTAAAGTGGGTGACACGGTACGGATCAGTATGACTACCAGACCATTTCGCAAAGGTTACCTCCCAAGCTGGACAACCGAACTTTTTACAGTCAGTGCTAGAATACCCCGGTACCCTCCCGTGTACAGGTTAAAGGACTATGACGGTGAAGAATTAGATGGAACTTTCTATGAACAGGAATTACAACGAGTTGTTGAAATGGGTGATGTGTATGCGTAGAGAAAATACTGGATACAAGAAAGCGGAGTGGAAAGACTGAATATTTTGTCAAGTGGGTCGGTTATCCGATAAGTTCAACAGTTGGGTGACGAGTCTACGGACCTTATAAAAACAATACCACTCCAACCGACCTTCATACAAGTCTCAAATGATACATCATGGCGGACTCGTTCTACGTCACGCTCCCGAGCAACAGCTCCATGGATACTCATCCAGATAATACGTTGACTCATTTCTATGTGACTCTTCCGACACCACTCGTATTTGTGGGCGATTGGGAAGTAGGAATGGCGGAATTTACGTATCCACACCGCTGGTTCAATGTCATCGACACTAAAATTATGTATGGGTGTTCAGCCGGAGACACAGCACCTGAGTTCCATTTGCACTTTCTACCTCCCGGTTACTACCCAAACCCTGTGGAAATGTTGGAAAATATTACACCACCTGCCGACCACGACGGACTTGTCAGTATTAAATATAATAAATACAACCAAAAAATAATTATCAAGACACAGGATGATGTGACCATCAACTTGTTCACTAAAATAAAAGACCTGTTCGGATTTAATGAGAATGAAGCAATTGTTATGGGAATTCAAAAAGGTTCTCGAGTCGTAGACATAAACCCAGTTCATTCGATGTTCATATACTCTAACATTATAGAACATCATATCGTAGGTGACACGAGGGCGCCATTGCTTCGCATTGTAAACGTTGAAGGAAAGCCCGGGGAAACCACTACCAAATTGTACGATAGTCCACATTATATTCCCTTAAAACAAAAACTTATTGACACGATCGAAATGGATATAAGGGACGATACGGGGCGAGCTATCCCATTCGTGAGTGGTAAGTTGATTGTGAAGCTTCACTTCAGGAAACGGCGCTCGTCATATTTTAATTGATCGCCATGAGACGCTTCGTCCCCGACAGTAAACATTATGAACATTACTACACGCAACAAGTTGGAAGGGGTCTCCCCGTGTTTACGGGACCCCGGACCCAAAGAGGCTACGGACTAGGTGGAATTCTTGGAGGACTTTTCCGATCAGCCATGCCCTTAATCAAACAAGGTGCTAAACCCTGGGCCGTGAGGTACTCAATACGGGTATCGGGATTGCACAAGATGCTCTGGGGGGAGAAAATATCAAGACAGCGGCCAAAACAAGATTCCGCCATGCTGGACGTAATCTAACCCAAAAGGCAATTCGTGGTTTGGAAGCGAGAGCAACGGGAAGCCCCCGACGTGGTATAAAAAGGAAAACAAACGGCAGACGATCCACTTCTGCATCTGGCAAGCGAGCGAAAAGATCGTTTGACATTTTTGATTAGTGCTCTTATCTACGAGACCTTGTGAATCATCATGGCGTTGTTACACAGTCACTCGTGCGAATGCACAAAATCCCGAGTTGGTTGTTTTCACTTCCACCCACCCAAACGAGTATCGATAAGGGACAATGGGTAGAATATCACCCTATTTCTACCATTTCCGATGGGGGCCCCATTGAATTCTTTATTTCCGGATCGGGTGATGAATACATGGACCTCAACCAAACCCAACTTTATATCCAGGCAAAATAACAAAGACAGATGGTACCGATCTTACTGACGCAGACCAAGTCGGCCCCGTGAATCTGTTCTTGCAGTCTTTATTCAATCAGGTAGACGTAAGTCTGAACGACCGCCTCATCTCCCCCTCCACACCCACCTACCCATACCGAGCTATGATAGAAACCCTACTGAGTTACGGAAGTGACGCAAAGAGATCTCAACTCACGAGCTCTCTGTTTTACAAGGATACACCTGGTAGGTTTGACAACGGTAATCCCTTGGCAGAGGATGGAGAAGTTAACGAAGGTCTTAAGAAAAGACACAAATTTACCAAACACAGTAATGTGGTGGATATGATTGGTCCCATACACAGCGACATTTTCTTTCAGGACAGGCACATGTTGAACGGTGGACCTTAAACTGAAACTCATCCGCAGCAACGACTCTTTCTGCCTCATGGCAACGGGAGCCAACCCGACTTACAAAGTAAAAATTCAAAATGTATCTGTATTTGTCAGAAAAGTGAAAATAAGTTCCGGGGTCATGCTGGGACACATGAAAGCTTTGGAAAAGGGAACCGCGAAGTACCCACTCAAGCGTAACCTCTGCAAGATGGTGTCTGTCCCACGGGGTAACTTGTCACTTACGCAGGATCATGTGTTTCTCGGGCAACTTCCAACCCGCATCGTGGTGGGGTGCGTGACCAACGAAGCATTCAACGGGCGGTATGGTAAACATCCCTTCAACTTTCAGCATTTCAACGTGAACTATTTAACCGTACACGTAGATGGAGAACAGATTCCATACACGCCCTTGAAACCTAACTTCAACACTCCAGGAGGAAACTACATCAGAGCCTACCAAACCCTCTTCTCGGGTACTGATAAAATGTACCAAGACGAAGGAAACGCTATCACTCGCGAGGACTACATGGGCGGTTACGGACTGTACGCATTTGATCTCAGTCCCGACCTTTCTGTTGGAGGACACTTGAACCTTGTCAGACACGGTAACCTTCGGCTGGACATTCACTTCTCAAATCCTCTAGATAAGACGATCAACGTTATTATTTACGCAGAATTTAATAACATATTGGAAATAGACCAGGCTCGTAACATCATTTTCGACTACACGGGCTAGGCTACACCATGGATACCAGGGAGATCGGCGATATTTTGAAACGTGACCGTTTCACCAAGCATTATTTCAGAGGAGTTTTTGCCTGCGATCAACTTTCGAAGCAATATATGCCACGGCCCAGTGCACTCGTCATTAACACGGATCCCGCTGATAAACCGGGACAACATTGGGTGGCAATCTACATTACGCGGGATGGTGTTGGTGAATATTTTGACTCCTACGGGAAAGCCCCCACCGTACCACAAATTGAATATTTCCTTCGGAAGAATGCGAAATACGTCATCTATAACAAACGACAAATCCAGGGAACATTTTCAACCGTGTGTGGACAGTACGTCATCTTCTTCCTTTTACATCGATGTCGAGGATTGAGCATGGACAAGATTATAAACTTTTTCTCTCTGGATACGATGGACAATGATTTAAATGTCAATGCTTTTGTTAAGAAACACTTTCCCCGTATTAAAACGGAAGTGTATGACGAACACTTTATTTTAAACCAATTATCTAGGGGTTTATTACCTCGAACTTCTTCCGTCATCTAAGATTTCTTGTTTTGATAAATAGCAAAACTACTTAAATACCTAATTTGATTCATTATGAATGCGTTTTGGTAACGCCATTTCACAATTGTGTTGAGTTCCTTTTACCGTAAGATTTGTTTTGCAACATGTAGTTAGTATTAATTTGTTTTCTTTAACGTCATTTACTATTTGTTTACTTTTAATGATTTTCGTTTACCATAAGTTTCGGTTTTTAATTTTTATTTTTTATTTTTTATTTTTATTTTTTTAATATTTTTTTGTGTGTTAAATCTAAGAAACTATAGTTTGTAGCCTATTTAGTTATAGTTTGATTTAAATGATTTGACAAAATTTGTTTTTTTCTTTCTTAGTGCGATGATGATGATAATGAATAAACTACTTGTAACTGTATATTGCCCGTTGACCACTTAAGGAATTCTGGTGAATTCCGGTTGGTTTTAGGCGCCCCCTTGCGGTCTTTTATTTATATATGTGTTTCGCATCTAACCACTTCCCCTTTCCCCACTAACACCTTACCCAGAACTAATTTATATTCTACATAATCACATCAAATTAAAGTACACAATTAGACACAAAGATTCATTTTCAAATGTATTTTATATCCTTCTATCACCAAATAGTGTTGTGCAAACAATAATAACAAGAATTTAACGAAACATGTAAGAATTTAACAAAGCAAGTAAAAACCAAACAATTATGAATTAAATGTTTTAACCATTACTAATTTAATACATTGTGACATCTAGAGTCAGAGTACACATACAATTCTCTTTGCACAATTATAACTCAAGAAACAAATCAACGTGAGGGTTTTAAAAATAAAAGTCAGAGTAATAATAATTATCACAACATTCTTTTTGCACAATTATAGTAACAACAGCAAAGAAAAAGTATCGAATGAGTCTTTTAATGCCCAGTACCATAACAAATATCGAACAAAACAGGGTGGCTGTTTTCTTTGTCTACTACCCTTCGTTTCACATGTATGTCAACGTACTTGGTAAAAAGACGATTCCTGGCATGAATGGTTGGGTAATGGGAAACAATACGTTCATTATCTTTTGCTTTTAAATTCCACTCCGATCTACATTTACCTAATTCAGTCTCAGCAATTTCATTCAACGCTAGGTCAAAGTATTTGCAAACCTTCATTGACATTGGATCCATGAGACAATCGTGATTGGTTTGAGTCACATCGTCTTCTACCGGCAAGTTACAACCGTAACAATATCTCACGCTAAACTGATCAACTTTCTTTAAAATACAAGGAACAAATATCGATTGGATGAGATTGAACGAAAGTTCCTTACAGGCTTCACGTTCTTTGGAATCGTCAGCTTCTCCCTGCATAGTGTTCTGGCATGGTGACTCATCCTTTGGCTCGATCTCATCTACGATCAGCTCATTACCATCTAAACTACATGGGGAATAGAGGAAGAAAAGAAGAAAAAAAATCCTCAATAATTCCATGATACCCGGTGTAAATTCGATTGTATAAAGACAGATATTATAAATGAATCAGATAAAAACAGAACAAACCGTACAATCTAAATTATCCGGAAAACCACACCATACGGCGGGGTGACGGTTTCACCTGCTGAGGCTTTGGGTCTTCATGGTGTTGCTTCTGCTCCAGCTCGCGCGTTAAGTTTTGGGCAAGGTCCACTCTTCCAATGTCGTTCAACGCCGTTACAAGATGATCTGCCACTTCACGTTGATTATTGCTTGATTTTTTTAAATGTCATTAACATTTCAAAAATCTGTTCTTCAATTCCAGTATGATAGCGTTTCAGTTGTCTAACTTTGTCGTACGAGATGTTAAGAAAAGTAGCGAGCTTCTCCCAATCTGCTCCTAGATGACTACCGAGTCTTCGCAGCAACACCTCCGTGATTACAGCGGGATCTGTATCCGATGACTGAACTCCAGACGCGGACGATACGTCGTCTTCAGCAGCCTGTTTCAGCTTATTCTTTTGCTCCTGTGATTAAAATAAAATAAGATAATAGTTTATTTAACATAATACACACATGTTACCACCAACAAAAATTAAAATTGCATGTAAACAGTATCATTTTAATAAATAAATAATAATACACACCTCGACCTCTTTTGCTGCGTCGCTGATTGCCGGCATGTTTGCTACCAAGGTCTCCCATTCGTGAATGTTCAAGTTGATGCCCCTTTGAGTAGTCCATAGATTCTTATCCTTGCGTTGAAAGTACTCCCGAATCTTGACGTACACCTGACCGTTAAACGACTCCACAACAACATGCCTAGTTCCCGTAAGATGAAACCGACATGTAATGGATGGTTCTTCCAGCTTTCGCTTGGACGGTGTAGTATCATACCGGTACTGCGAGGGGACGGCGTGGTCTTCTGCCCTGGTAATCATGCGCTGGTGTAACCGCTGAAGACGGTCCGTATCCATATTTTCCGCACACTTCTGTTTTTTAGATGTACACTGTGGATTGTACTCCCGAACTTCGTGAAGACCACCGGCCGTATCGTATGAAAATGATGTTGGTTTCTGGTAGCTGGTCATTATGGATATGTGGTCGGTCGGATGGATGTTAGAATCGGCTGATATAAAACACTGAGAATTTCAGACTGAGATGAACTCGGGAGCGAATGACGTTGTAGGCTCAGGAGGGCTCGATTTATATCCCGAAGAACAAACCTTACACAATGTCTTGTCCGGACTTGTTCGTGACGTCACACGGTGACTTCATTCATCACGTTGTCAACACGTCTTTGTTCTCCCAGACTTGCCGGTGCTGTCCAATGGTCATCAAGGTGATACCAATAGATTACATTATACCCCCCATATACTCATATCACTGCTCTAGCTCTCATTCGTATGACTCCTATATGTATTATTTATCGACCAATGAGATGCATATGCTTTTGTTTCAATTATCCAATCATACGCTTTACTAAATTTAGAACATGACGTCTCTCAAACGTGTCCAAACATGCCTACACCCGTACCCCCGTTCGCAAAACGATGACGTCAGATAGGTCAAAGGTTATCTGTACCCTATAATTCAGTAGGTCAAATGTCAACTGTGCCCTATAGTGAGAGTAGGTCAAAGGTCAACTGTGCCCTATAGTGAGAGGAGGTCAAAGGTCCTAACCGGAAGTCAAAGGTCAAAGGTCAACTGTGCCCTATAGTGAGAGCTCCAAACCGGAAGTCAAAGGTCAAAGGTCAACTGTGCCCTATAGTGACATGGTATACTACTTCGGCGAAACAGGACGGAATCTCCCTACGGGACTGAAAGAATACCGAGCTCATGGCCACACAGGAGATTTTGAGAAGTCGGCCATCGTCAAGCACTCCCACATCAAGGACCACCAAATTGACTGACAGGCAGCTCAACTTATCACATCCATCAACCCATGGCACCCCAGACGCATCATCGAGGTCGTTAAACACGATACTGTTCCACATGACATCGGTTTCCACATCAGCGATATTTGGCGATCACAGGATCTTCTATATCCAAAGTCCACAACCCACCCCAGACTGAGGGATCTCCTAGATCCTAAGTCAACCACACTCCATCCCCCTGTGCTTGTTAACTGATTCAGTTCAGTGAGCACACACTCTCCTCTCCCCCACCCCTAGGATCCCAGTCCCAACAGTGGCCGCCTGCACGACTCGACGCACTAATCCTCCATCCAGCCATCGTGTGATCCTCCAGCAGCCTACTTAAGCAGCAGCATTTCCCAGAGTCCGGCATTCTCCTGAGGACGATCAGAGCTTACTGATCGAAACGTCGAGTTGTAACCTCCAGTTCTTTTCAGAAGTATATACTACTCAATAGAGAATTTCACATGGTGTGACCGTAATTAGTCTTACTTATCATTTATATAGTTGAAGAGGCCAAGGGTCAAGTGTCATTTCATACACAGGAACCATGTCCGAATTTCCTTTTGTGTTGGCTGTAGACCTCAAAACGAGGCTGGGGAATATTGTTTTTTACATCAACTTTCAGTTTGAACCGGAAGACAAGGTCGAATTTGGGTCATGTCTGTGTATTTTTCCGATAATTCAATAGCTTTCCGATGTTGTCTAGATTGTAAAAATCCATCGTGTAGTTCGGGAGTTATGATTTATGTAATTCAACACCCGATGATGCATCATGACTTCACTGTTTGGGTGCCATCAGGCGTCACTGTTTGGGTGCCATCTTGACGTCATTGTGTGTGCCGTCTTTATGTTGAGGTTCAAGTATCTGTCGAGTTTCAAGGTTCAATTCTGCTTCAAGTCAAAGTTTTTGTCCGGAGAAATGATGGAAGGAAGAATACGACTAGAGCTCAAGTGTTTGTTGGGACAAACACACGGTGTTCTTGTGAACTTCCGGTTCGGTCAAATTGTCATTGATGACATCACAATCATATATTGAAATTATCCAAAATTGTGTATTATAACATCAATTTCTGCTTCAAGATATCAAGTTTGCATTAGAATATGTTCAATTTAAATTTCTTGTTTTGGTCCGGAAAGGTACATAATTTCATGTTAGGTATTTTTTCTTGATTCTCCGAGCCATAACTTCTGGTTCAATCAGGTGATTGCGTTTTATTGCATTTAATATTATTCAGTTGACCTTGCCAAATTTCATGAAATTTATGTTTCGCGTTATTCTAGAATTTGTTTTCTATTTTATTTTTATTTTTTAAGAAATGATGACATTACCAACAATATTGGTAAATGAAATTATACTAATTTATTATCCGCCACGGTCACATTAACCCTAACCACCCCATATCCTGCAAAATCCTCCAAGGGGCACTTTTTGTGGAAACTTAAACACTATTGCAAACTGGTACTTTCACCTCTTCAAATGGGACAAAATTACTACCTGGCAAAAAGTACAGGCCATAAGTGCTGAATATGAAATGTATTGTGCATTTTGAAGATAAGGGCATGTTTCCAAAAGTGCACTGATTGATTTTGGAGGATTCATGAAGATTCCTAGCCAGAATTCCTACGGGGTTAGGGTTAATGCCTATGGGGTTAGGGTTATGGAGTCCTTCCCGTCTTGCACCTTGCCGTCAGATTCAAATAAAGGATTTCATGATGTCGAAGAAACGCCATCATCGTTGACCAATCAACTTCTTTCTCTACACTAAGCTACTTCATTTTGTTCATGATCGTCTCACATTTATCTTATCTTAACTGATTCTTTCAATGTGCATACATATATTTTAATTAACTTGTTTAATTAATGAAGTAGTTAATTAAGACAGACCATTATTTTTGCTTGGTTGAATAAAAATATGTAGGCCTAATTTTAATATAATCCATGTGTACTCTGCAGCTCTTTCAAATTTAGGAAATAAATGTCTCGAGAGCTGTAATGAGGTATGCTTTTAATTAATATGGAAATAAGTGTAATCTAACTATGAAAATCTATATGATTGTGCAAGGAAATCCGGTGTCCTGACAAATCGGTCAGTGCATAAATAATATAACCAAATAAGCACAGATAATGCTTCAAAATCCATTGATAATTTCACTAATTAATTATGCAAATTAGAATGACATCCTATATTTTTTGGAAATGAAACAAAAATATCTTTATGAATGGTCTTGGGGTGATTTGACATAAAATCATTTAAGTAACACAAAACTATTTAAAAGCATTAAAAACGACATATTTGTCAATTTATTAATTAATTATGCAAATTAGGGTTAAAACTTCTTAGAACATTTTTTCATGATAACTGTAATTGTGTTAACTATTGTGTCAAAAATGAAAGAAATCAAATAAACAACTACAGAAATATGGCAGAAAATGTTGTAATTGTGGCTTATTCCTGGTGCCTCTTTTATAAAGATAACCCGTAACATTTGGTAAAATTTTCGTGATACTTGTCATCTTTCAAACGCTTATAACTTAAAAAGTAGGTGGCCGATTAAAAAAAAAAGTTCCCGAATGCTTAAGTCATGCCCTGAAATATAAGTGGAATATATGATGAAAAATGCCTAATATATTATACTACGAACACATGAATTTTCACGGTATTCATTTAGTGAGAGTTTTTCCATTATTTACATCATTTGTTTTGCAATAACTCAACAATGATTGATTGGTATAACATGTTGTTGGGTACTTGTCCACCTTTGCCACTCTGGTAGCATATTTTACATCAATAGTGAATTGATGATAGGATGACTTGATTCATTTTTCATCAATAAATTGGTTATTTGATTAATTGATTGATTGTTTACAGATTGTTGGGTACACAGTTGTTAACTTAGGCACGTTGTTAACTTAATAAATGGACCCCCAACAACCCCAAGTCTTAATCCACCCCTGGTACCGCTTGCTTTTGGTGGATTCGGTATTGTACATGCTATATAAGAGAGTGGGGTGCCATGGTCGAGCGGTTTAGTGCATCGGATTTGTGTTCTGATGGCTGAGTCGTCAGAGTGTGTGGGTTCGAAGCCTTGCCGCGACCATGGTGCTTGTGTCCTTGAGCAAGACACTTTACCGTAATTGCTGCGAGGGCCGAATTGAACCCAGTCCCTGGGATGTACAACTACAAGCCAGTGCATGCTTAGTGCCGGTCCCAAGCCCGGATAAATGGGAGGGTTGCGTCAGGAAGGGCATCCGGCGTAAAACCTATGCCAAATCAAATATGCGGATCATGATCCGCTGTGGCGACCCCTAACGGAAGCAGCCGAAAGAGGACAACAACATGCTATATAAGAGAAAAAGCAACATTTTATGCATGTCCAAAAAGTGTAATGTGAATAATCAATTTCTTTTTCTCTATAGCGTACATGTAACAAATTTCTTAAATTATTTTTGTGCACCAAGTAAGGTCTGGGTATAATACAACTACTGTGAAAAAATGATCAGTGAAATATTTAATAAGGAAATTATGGCATTAAGAGTGGGCCCAATACCTAAGAAATGTAATGTGAGTTTAACATACTGTATGCTATAGTTTTAGCAAAGGTTCAACAATTTAAGTTGAAAGGGAAGCCACAATATTGGTTATTACCAGATAATCTAATTAACAAATTGATATCTAAAAATTTACTTGGTGTAAAGTTGTATCAGTCATCTCAGAGAAAACAGACCTTTTGTTTTCATCTCGGAGAAAACAAACCTTTTGTTTTCATCTCAGAGAAAACAGACCTTTTGTTTTCATCTCAGAGAAAACAGACCTTTTGTTTTCATCTCGGAGAAAACACCTTTTGTTTTCATCTCGGAGAAAGCAGACCTTTTGCTTTCATCTTGGAGAGAGCAAACCTTTTGTTTTCATCTCGGAGAAAACAGACCTTTTGTTTTCATCTTGGAGTAAACAGACCTTTTGTTTTCATCTTAGAGAAAGCAGACCTTTTGTTTTTATCTTGGAGAAAACAGAAATTTTAATGTTGAATTTACAACAATTTTTTTTTATTTTCTCAAAAACATGAGCAACTATTGTGATGAAACTGTCACAGGTCAGAGAACTTAATTGTTGAATACATCACGACATGGATGGTGTACATTTTAAGCAGTCTTGTCCTTTTAAGCGGTATGGGCCCAATACCTAACAAATGTTTAATAAAATATAATTTTAATTTTAAAATAAATCAAAAAACCAAAATGAAAACAAAAATGTGTCATCAATTGCACAATTTACTGAATGCACTTGTTAAATTACCATGTATCCACGAAACCACACTTCCAATCAGACACAAATGGCAACATTTACAAAAATATAAAAGGTTTTCTTGTAATTAATTGTTGTATTTGCCTCCAAAGTATTCTAAGTTTCTCTAGGCCATGTTTTCTGAAAGGGGAGTTACAGCATTGGTAAAGTCGGAAAAACTCATTTTACGAGTATGCTTACTATCTTTGAATCAAAATATATATTAAACAACTAACCTGTGAATGATTCAGCTTATTACGTTTTGTCATTCACAAGAAAATAGTGAACATTTATTTGTGTATTCATTCTAATGTGGAATTTATTCGAAATGGAAATTATAGAACATCTTGAAATTATAGAACATCATGAAATTGAAAGCACATCAGACAAAATAATTTCTATGAAATCATAAGCGCAAGTAAGTTTCACATTACAAATAAATGAATTGGATATATTTTTTGTAAGTTACAAGTCTTTACATTAGCTTTAAATTAATTCAATACGTTTTTTTCCCTCAAAGGCCTTTTTACACTTTTGTTGATTGCCCCAGACCCAGATTCAAGTCATCCAAGGTATTAAACGGTCAGTAATAATTATTTATGTTAGATAATAGTTTATAACAATTCAAATGAGTTATAAAGAAATTTATATTAACGCACTTGTTTACTTGTTCACACCCCTAGAACTATTAAATTGTACTTTATTTTCATTTAAGTTCCATTTCAGATACATTATTTCCTCTTCATTGCAAAATCAACAAATATACAGGTCTACATGTACACTTGGGCAATCTGCAAGCAATCTCATTGCCAGCAACTTTTATTGCCTGAAAATTGCCCCGTGTGACAAGGCCTTTAGTTTTAAAATATAAGCGTAATTAGTGAAAAGTTGGTACAAGTATCAATCATGCTGAAAAAATATCTTTCATCTGAAGTGCTTTCATCTTTCAATGTCAAATTTTGTTTGTCCAAAATATAAAAAAACAGCACAACCTGTAAACAATTTTGTTTTCGTTTTCCTAAAAATGCGAGCAACGGTTTTTATAAAATTTGAAAGCAAACAAAAGAAAAAAAATTCTCTCCCCTACCTCACTTCTAATAAAATTCAAGAAACCTAAAAAACATTTGTTTTTTCCCCTGGTGTTTTGTAGTTGGGTCTTTGATATTATCAGGCCTGGAATTACACAGAGGCCATGGTATCTGTTACCCTGGTCTTGGCCTTAAAAATGTTCCCATAGACATACTGATACTCCAATGGAAGTGTACTTTACTCGGGAATATTGGCCTTGCCCTCTACAAGAATGAAATTCCATGCTTATGTATTCTAATCTATTTGGATTTAACAGGCAGCCCGTGTTGGTATCGATGTGTGTCTTTTGCTGACTAGTTGGCATTGCAGAGTTCATTATCTCCTATCGTATTTTTTGCATAAGTTTCCAACCTTGCATTTTTAATCTTGCATTATGAAAACCCTAAAATAAGATATGAATGCTTCATAATTCTCCATTATTTTCTAAACGATTTACAGATGTCTCACGGAGCCTCATCTAGAACCATAAAATTATGGGGCCCTTGACCCTGAGCCCCAACTCCACGTCTTTCAAGTGTGGTGGTGGATGGGTGGATGAAGAAGACGCACAGTGATCCTCTCCCCCCCCCCTGTTTTCGAGCTGGATTTAAAACAAAAACAAATAATCAGGAGCTCGCAATCAGCGTGATGTGGTCAAATCCTGGATCTGACACAACCTACATGTCTCCCCACCCACACATATACACAATCAGCGTGTGTCCCCATGATGTGGTCAAATCCTGCACGGATCTGACACTACCTACATGTACATGTCCCTCCTCCCACACATATACACTTCTAAAAGTAGCGTTCGACGCCCATCATTTCTCAAAAATTATGACTGTAATTGTTAAATAAATATGAACAAAATCTTTTCAGAACTAATTACTACTCAGTAGAAAATTTCACATGGTGTCACCGCAATTACTAATTAGTCTTACTTAAAAAATAATAGTATAAACATTTACACACAAAAAACATCATGGTTTTTTTCAACCAGGGTCTTTGAAGAAGAACGAGGTAAACCCTGGGTGCGAGTTTGCCCTATGACTAATGACAAATAATGAGGGCGCGGAGTTACATGATAATAATGTACATTAACCGCGCTGCACAAACACATTCACACAGTACCCACAACCGCAACATATTAAAGGTACACACCGCCTTTGTCGCGCGAAATTGGGCGATAAAAAACGCCCCTTAATATTTCATTGTTTTACATGCATAGTTGGAAAGATCTTTCAAAAGTAGACTATAATTGTCCACACAAGTACCCCTGAACAATGCGTCGTTTTTCTGTTATTGTACAAAAACCAATGTCATGTGACTTTTTTTAACCAAAATTTGTCCAGAAAACTCACGAGGACAAAAGTGATAGTCGCACTTTCAGACGTTTAAAAAGTTTATTACTGAACCAAATTCAAGAATAATTATTTTTTTATAGTTCATTGATACATGACAAAAGTGAAATGATTTTGAAACAATGGGTGAAAATTATCAAAATCGACAAAAAGGCGAAAGTCTTGGCACTTTCCCGAGACACCGGGAACCGAACCAAGACTGTACCAGTATGGCCATGGGCGCCAGCGCGGCAAAGCGCCTGAGGCGTGAGCCTGCTGGTTAGGCCATAAATATATCAACACTTTTCGCGTGGAAGCGTAAAGCAGGGTCTCGACCACTGTTGTGCTTTTCGTGTCGGGTATTTTGAATTATGATACTGCCAGCGAGTTTAGTTTTGGAAACAACAATGACGCATTCATTCGGAACATCGTCACAGCCCCTTCATCATATCAACACCAATAACAAAGTGACAAAAACTGTTCAGTTTGGAAGGCCATCCGTCAAAATCAATATGAGGCGCCAAGTGTAAATTTATTATTTAACGCTATTATTTCATTATTTCAATTTTATTTACAAATAATACATTTTGCACCACACAATGATATATATATAATTGTTGGAACGCTTTTATTATAAATTATACATATAATTGTACGGACCTTTTTCATTATATGTAAATAATGTCGACGGAAAAGTTTTATATGTAAATAATAAATTTTGCACCACGCAACTATATATAAATAATTGTTGGAAAGCTTACTTCGTACTCGTACTCGTACTCGTTTTAATATGCACCATGTCCATCATATCCACCATTGTTTTGTTTTATAGGTATGAGAAAACATCACTGCCAGTATTTTTAATTGCATCAACACCATGTAGAGCTCAGCCTGATTCCATTTCCAGTATTCACAGCTACAAAGCATTGCCAAGGTAGAGTAAATCTTGGATTGATTCAGATTATTTTTTGTATCCCATAATCTTTGTGTATATAGAAAACTTTGTTTATGTAAATATTTGTTTTTCTATCAAACAAAATCAGATCTACAGAGACAATTTCTAATTTAGAAAAAATGAAGTTGTGCATTCAGGTTTTTCCCCCTTGTGCATGCTTAATGTTAACATGTCCATATTAAAGGGACAATATCACGATCAGAGCAGAATTTCAACAGGGTATGGAATCGGTGTCCTAGTTTAAGATGAACACAGTGACTGAAACTTACTAGCTCATTTATGCAGCAGCAATGATAATATGACCTTATCATGTGGGATATTATTTTCAGTCACCGAGATAATATAAAACTGGCACTCCGATTCCATGCCCTATTGATCGTGACCAAAGGGAAAGTACAACATTGGTTATAATTTGAAGTGTGTGTGTGTGTGTGTGTGTGTGTGTGTGAATGATAAGTGTACTGTAGCAGTCAAAGTAGCTTTACATGTGATATTCATGGCTGGCTATTGTGTTATTTATGTTTTTGTGGTCAGTCTCATTTCTCAACTGCTAGAGTACTATCAGTTCAACGTAATCTTTCTTTTGTAAGATTGTATACATAATGTTTCTTCATGTTTGGTCCATAGATGAGATGAAGGGAGATGGAGACAGACGAATGCTCAGTTCATCATATCACCTACGTATGTGAATGGGTGTCAAACGGAGGCCTACCACACCCCACTTACTAGCAGACATTCCACTGAATAAGAGTTTTCTCAAGAAGATTACCTACTATATCAACTTCAGGTTTGTTACGGGTGCCATCCAATCAAAAGTTTCTAGGAAGTATAAAGGACATGTCCTACTTTCAAGACCCTCTTTCTGCCAAAAATTGCAATTATAATATGAAAATGTTTCAAGGCAACTGACAGCCCTCAACCCCCCCCCCCCCCCCCAGCGGCGTAGCCAGGACTTTTTCAGTGGGGGGGCACAGGGGGAATTGCTTTTCAGTGGGGGGACCCAGGGGGTATGGGTTTTTTCCCTTTTCTTTTTCTTTTCTGTTTTTTGGGGCACTATGAGGATTTTTCGTGGGGGGGCACTGGAAATTGGTGGGGGGGGCACGTGCCCCCCCAGGCCCCCCTCCCCCCACACCCAAACAAATTACTCTAGTAGTATTCTGTACTACCTTGAAAATGTTGAGATTTTGAAGCTTTACATGGTTGAAGAACAGTAGGAGTAAGAGTAATTATATTTCAAGAGTAGTAAATAGCATTGGTTCTGAGAAGAACTGGCAGTGACATTACTTTATGTTTCAATCAGTGTACTCCGATTGTCTTTAGGGAGATGAAGATGATCAGAGTATACCGATGGAAACTTCAAGTCGTCTCACCACTGGTTCTTCTAATAAGAGCCAACACTATTAAACTGTAGAGATAGTTACATGGTGATAAACCTTACTCCTGTACAAACATGTATTCTTAGATAAATATGCATAATGATATTGACACTAGCCCCAACACATGCTTTTCAATAACAATGCTAGATGATAAATCAACATGTAAAAACACTCCTATAAATAGTTTGTCAGGGTTGTAGGTAGCCAGATCAACCTATTCAGTATTATTTAGGGGAATAAAGTCAAAGTTGATTTATGGTAGAAGGGGACTACATGTATAGTAACTGGATTAAACTTGGCTGCAAATTCAAAGGACAGGAAGTGGGGGTTAAATTGATTGGGCTGGAGACATTGAAGCATGGAGGAGCATATAAACATTTCCCCTTTCTTTGTTTTTCCAACTTTACCAAGGAAAAGTTACCCTGTGAGAGAAGAGTCTTTACACTCCTGATATTCCCATTTCCAGGTTGTAAATAATTTTCCCTACATGGAACATAATAGAAAGTTGGCTAATAATTGTGCATTTCATCTATGTTCATGTATCAGGTATCACAGAGTCTACTCAAAGCACAGCTGTATAGTAGTTGGGGAGAAGAAACAATACAGCTTATGTCATAACTACTACATGATAAAGTTGCAAGAAAGCTTGCATCCATGCTTTCCTCTTCCCCTGCCTCAGCAGAACAGTTGTCAAAAGTAAATAATTCCCCAAAGGCCACAAGTTGTAATTAGCCAATTGACAATTCAAACAAAATTAAATGTAATTACATCCACTTGATCAAATCTGATAATTGCTTGCCCTTTTCATTTTGTTTATGGAAAACCTTCAAATTCTAGATTTAGATGAAGCTAACATTGGTATTTATGTCTTTGTATTAAGTCTTGTACAAAAATAAATTTAATTGATGGACTGCATGTTTATATACCGATACCGAGAGTGATCTTTATTTATAATATACTTCACTTTCAACTCAAGTTTATAATAAACAAAAATATAATGATAAATTGACAATGAACACTGTAATCAAGCATCTCCTTATTGCTTATAAATTGTCTTTTTAAAATTTGAAAACAAATTCTACATTGTTTTTTACATTTTCAAGGTTGTACACATATTTGGCAAAATGTCTGTAGCTGCATCCAATCTATAGAATTACAAGCTAAAGATCAGATGCCATTTTGTACATAAATGTTTAGACATTGAAATAATCAAGAGTTGTATGGGTGCTTGTAAATTGCTAATAAAACAATGAAATACATATTTGTTTTAACTGTCCATTTGGTTTCATGACTTGTCTTTTGTGGTTCCACTCCTCCCTCCCTCCCCCCCCCCCCCACAATCAATTGAAACCACTTTGCTGACCTGTTTATGAGTGTACAGTACATGGTCTTACACATGAACCAACCATGATCCTTTGTTGACAAGAAAACAGAATCAATCTGCATAATAAATGTACGCTCTGTATGTACGATTTAGTGACAGTTCAGAATGGGTGACATTCAGGGGATGTCATTGGAATTGTCATTTTTTGAATAAAATGCCCCCCCACAAGTTCTTGGTGATGGCATGTACTGCCACTGGTGATAAACTAACACATTTGTTTTCTAAAATTCTTTGGACTATCATTGCAGCACTATAGAATCCAAGAACTACGGAGGGGGAGGGGCAATAAAAGTAAGGGGCCCAGACATGTTTGATTCCAAATTACCAATTCCATTGACCGAAGACTGGTGCTTCATTATGTCGAGAATCACACCCAGCATCAATTCTGCATAGCTGAAGTTGCAAGATGTTTCTGTCCTCTTTCTGAAAAAGATTTAAGAGTGAAAAGAGGAGTAAGGGCTTAGATTTAAATAAATTAAAACATTGTTTAACTGACATGGATTGGAAAGGTGGTTATCAGATAGACCCCTTCTCTTGGACTGAAATGCCAGAACTGCTAGAGCAAAAAATAATAACAAATTATACTAAACCTTATTTTGGTTTGGTAATAAACAACCATTAAAACTAAATGAAATGTTCATCATTGGTATTTGATAATAAACATTAACTTTAACACTGTAACAAGTTAACATTTATGATCTCATGAAAAATAGCATAAAAACTAACCTGTGAAAATTTGTTAAAAATAGGTTTGACAAAGTCATGTGTTTGACAAAGTCATATCTGGTAACTTCTTGTATTTTTTACATAATTCTTTTTTTTTCTTTTTTTTTCTCTAAGATAAAAGCACTTTAGACAAAATAATTTGGTCATTAGGCCTATGTGTCCCAACCAAATCAAAATGTTTGATAATATTTTGCAAATATGATAATCTAAACCAAAATTGATGCTTCCCTTTCACCATTTTTCCTGTCAGATATGTATATGTATTAATCAGGGGTTAGGGCAATTTCACATAATTGCCAGGGGACATTGTCATGATTGTGTTCATCATGTACACATGTACATCATGTTCTGTCAACCGATGGCAATGCAAACTAACAATAACATTGATCATGATTGAGATGCTCACCCAGAATCCAGCATGTCCAGATAGATGCTGCTAAGCACCGGTTTGTTCAGTCTATGCCTTTCTCCATGGTTGATCCAAGGTCTATCAACCCTAATAAGCATTTTTCCTCACTTTTTTGGATGATCTTGGACGTCGACGTGCACCTGGTTGCAATCTAATCCAGGGATCCTGTACTGTGATCGTTCGTGTGTTTACAAAGGATACAAAATGTACAGACTGGAACCTTGTTCCTCTTGTTACAATCACAACGGTGTGCAATGCAGAGGTACCAGTCTAAATACAATCTGCAATAATTATTTGCCGTACAGATTTCACGGTCGTGTCGACTACTGGAAATGCGTATACGTGACCTTTGACCTTATTGTTATTTTTTGGACATTTCTCGGTAATTACATGATACCCAGATTTTGTTTTTTGAAGAAAACCTTCCAAAAAGGATTATCTATCATTCTATCGATCCCATTTTTTGCACTTTTAGGGCGGTGTGTACCTTTAATGTGTGCAGTTTCAGCGGTGTTAACGTAGGCATACTTTAGCCGTGGGACTATGTTCCTTCCTCCATGTTAATACTGAACTCCCAATCTTCAAGCACCAACTAGATGTACGTGTTCGCCTTCCAATCGATATTTTACAGCTCATCAGTAAAGCATTGTCGTGTCAAACTGGGTAAATATGAACTTGTGACTTTTAGTATATCCTAACACAGCCTTATTATACTAAGGCTAGTATATTCCTTCCCTCGGCCGGCCATATACGTAGTCGACCATACACAGTGCAGTGTGAATGCAGTGGCCGGTGTAGAATTATAGTCCTATATTTGCAGATGATAACTACGCAAGATGCTGCTACCTGTTCAAGTGTTATGACTGATCAAATGTCTGAGAGTACATCATGTAGACCTACCTATCACTATAAATTATTAATATGTAGTTATCACCTGTCAATATATGGGGGTATCAACTATCATCATTGGGGTATGAACTATGGAGTTGTACTCGAACAATAGTAGTAGTATCAAGTGTATAATACGTCAAACAGGCAAATGGTATAAAGACTAAAGAGAAACAAAATTGGCAGTGATAACAATTGATGTTGATGTGAAAATGTTGATGGTACTGTGACAGGTAGAATTGACGTACCCTATTTTATATATTGCGCCCTCGCTTGACCCTTAAAAGTTGATACCATCTAAGAAGTTGCTTTGTCTTGTGGTCATAACCACCACAGCTTCTGTTTGGGCCACATCATCAAAATATTGTGCTGTCCATATGTATACAGTGTACACTTAATATTCAAGTTCTTCATTGCACCTCATAATGGCTTCCCACTGATTAGACTGGGGTTTTTTTCCTTTTGAGTAAATGCAGTCACACCATTAAAAGAACAAGACCGCTTAAAATGTACACCATCCGTGTCGTGATATATTCATTTTGAGCTGTCACATTTTGGCGTCGTAGACAGGATGGTGTACTAAACACTGCAACCCCCAGTCTAGGAGGAGGTGACGCAGCCTGCATACCCCATGACCTAGAAAGCATAAAAGAGCTGCAAAAATGACGGGTGGTGATGACATACAGAAGCTGCGAGAGGAGCTGGAGGATATGAAGCTGGCTTTCATGGCGGAACAGGAAAAACAAAAGGCGTAAGCAGCACCACCCCACCAGCAGCTACAAAGCAGATCTATGTTGCTGCTGGGAGGAGGCTTGACCGGTTTAGGGGCACCCCAGAAAAGCCAAGCGACCTATCCATAGTAGAGTGGGTGAGCGATGTGAAGGGCCAGCTAGCTGCTAGGCAGTTGAGTAAGGAAGATAGCAGCGCCTTCATCCTTGACCATCTAGCTGGTCAAGCTCGTCAAGAAATCCTTGGGAGAGGCGAGGAAGTAAAAGGAGACCCTGAGGCAATATTCAAGGTCTTGCTTAAAGTTTTTGGAGATGGAGACACTCTTCCGCAACTTCAGCAGAAGTTCTTTGCTTACCACCAAGGGTCTGGAGAGGACCTTCTCACGTGCTCGCTAAAGTTGGTGGAGTTATTCGATAGAATACAAAAGCTGGATGACTCTATCGGCGCAGCTCGGGAGACAACGTTGAAGGGACGGCTGGCTGAAGCCGTTCGCGATGAAAGCCTGAGGCGGGAACTGCGCCGTCTGAACATTGAGTCACCCAATTTGACCTTCTTCGATGTTCGAGACCGGGCTATCGAGTGGCTGGGTTGCAGCCAAAGCAACCGAAAGGAGGCGAACATCCACGAGGTAGAAGCCGTAAAGAGTGCCAGTGTCATTCAGTCCCTGCTAGAGAAGCAAGCAGGACAGTTGCAGAAACAACAGCAGCAGATTGACACTCTCATCAAGGCGATGAGCCAGGCACAAAGCAGCCGATGGAATCAGCGAGGCCCACGTCGGTGCTATAACTGCCATTCCACGCAGCACCTCAAACGAGACTGCCCTCATCCCCCATCATCCTCAGCTTGTGGATACTCTCCTTCGGCAGGACGACCCCCTCAAGGCAACAATGGTGCCATTTTCCAGCCCCAGCAGTTTGTCCCCCAGCAGTCTCCAGACCAGCAGTTCAGCCTTCAGCAATCGACCCCCCAGCAACAGTTAAACTAGATACGCCTGTCATCGAGAGCCATACGGCAGGCCTATTAGAGTCAATTGACGGAGGCTCCATCTATAAGAGGGCGGTAGGGCACTGCCCAGAAGCTATTGTCCAGCTAGGGACATCGGAAGTGCGTTGTCTACTTGACACGGGAGCACAGGTCTCGACAATCACTGAATCCTTCTTCAGAGAACACTTTTCTCCAGAGGACTTAGTAGATGTGACCTCGTTCATCAGCATCACCGGTGCCCAAGGCTTGGCAATACCCTACATAGGCTACGTCGAGTTGACAGTAACTGTATTGGGCCATTCATTCAGGAATATGGGTTTTCTCGTCGTGAAGGACCCATCTGGCACATCCATTGCACAGCGCAAGAAGACAGTCCCAGGAGTCATTGGGTCTAACATATTCAGGGATATCCGGGACAAGTTAAGCTCTGAGGCTGGCTGTGACTACTTAAAGGCGTTGCACAGCAGGACTGATGGTGCTGAGTGGGCACATGTCCTCGCCCTCTACGAGGAAGTTAGAAGTGCAACTCTCCATCGGTCAGTATCAGGCAAGGTTCGCACCACTGATCGCAAGCCAATTTTAGTCCCTGCCAATTCCCTCCTTGTGATTGAAGGCTCCGTAAGACCTGCTGTCAGGAATGAAGTTTACGAAGCTTTGATAGAGCAACATGATGTAGATGTTACCCACCTCCCAAAGGGCTTTGCTGTAGCTCCCACACTAGTGTCCATAGACAGCAGCGGCAGAATACCCATTCAAGTTGCTAATTTTAGCAATAGTGACCTGTATTTACCCCCAAGGACTCCATTCGCCACATTTAGCAGTGCAGTCCCAGAATACAGCAGTGAGACCCTTTATGCAACAGGACAAGAAATACAGATAGAAACAGGGAAAGAATCAGACCACTCTTCAGATGACGTCCAGCAGTTGATGTCTCGAATAAGCATTGGAGAGAGACTAAGTGAAGCACAGCGAGAAAAGCTGCGTGAAGTAATCGCCAGTCACAGTGATGTCTTCAGCAAGGATGATGATGAAATGGGGTACTGTGATAGAATTGAACACAGGATCATCACTACAGATGATATCCCAGTGCGAGTACCACACCGCCGTATCCCTCCACACTTGTGGAATGAAGTGAGGGATCACCTGCAAAAATCCCTGAACCAAGGAATTATCCGGGAGTCATCAAGCCCCTATGCTTCCCCCGTTGTCCTCGTCAGGAAACACAATGGAAATCTGCGGATGTGCGTTGATTACAGGGCACTCAATGCGAAAACCCATAAAGATGCCTACCCCCTTCCACGTATTGATGAGGCACTCGATGCACTGAACGGAGCCCAGTATTTTTGTAGCTTGGACCTTGCACATGGCTTCTACCAAATCCCAGTTGAAGAGCGAGATATAGAGAAGACGGCATTTCGTGTTGGCACGGGTGGCTTGTACGAGTTCACTCGTATGCCATTCGGTCTCTGCAATGCCCCAGCGACATTCATGCGTCTTATGGACAAAGCTTTCGGAGACAAGAATTTCCAGTCCCTGATAGTATATCTTGATGACATTCTGGTGTTTGGCAAGACGTTTGACGAAACACTTGAACGTCTCCAGATGGTTCTGGACCGTCTCCTCGAGTTTAACCTGATGGTGAAGCCTGAAAAGTGTTTCTGGTTTGCCGAGAAGCTCAAGTACTTGGGCCATGAAATATCAGCCAGTGGAATTGCTCCAGACCCAGGAAAGATAAGTGCCGTAGCTGAATGGAAGAGGCCAAGTACTGAAGGGGAAATTCGTAGCTTCCTAGGTCTTGCGAGTTACTATCGGAGATTTGTGAAAGGATTTGCTGAGGTAGCCGCCCCCCTTCACGCGCTGCTTGGAGGTCCCAAAAAGAAGAAGGGCAAGAGAGCCACTTCATCAGGGGCATTGATTACTGATGCCTGGAATGATGCTTGTGAAGCCTCCTTCAACCAGCTCAAGTCACTGTTGACATCAGCCCCACTCCTTGGCTACCCAGACTTCAAATCTCCCTTCATTCTAGAAATTGATGCTAGTCACCTAGGTCTTGGTGCTGTCCTGTCCCAGGAACAGGACCATAAACGTGTTGTTCTTGGCTATGCTAGTAGAGGTCTTCGAGGAAGTGAGAGGAACATGGACAACTATAGCAGTATGAAGCTCGAGCTGTTGGCATTGCGCTGGGCCATTACAGTGAAGTTCAGAGATCTCCTTCTCGGTGCAAACTTTGTCGTTTATACTGACAACAATCCCCTAAGTTACCTCCAGACCAACTCTAAATTGGGAGCAACTGAAACCAGGTGGGCTGCAGAGCTTGCACAGTTCAATTTCACTATCAAATATAGATCTGGAAAGAGCAATCAGAACGCCGATGCCCTTAGTAGAAAGGTTACACATAGTGCAGACTCACAAACTGCACGGTTTGAACAGATGTCTGCAGAAGAGACCTTTTCCCCTACCTACATGTCGACCCATATCCCCAGGACCATACGCTCACAAATCCAGAAAACCCTGGTTGATGCGGGACTAGATGAAGTTCGTGCCAGACCTGAAGTTACAGCACCGACTGCAATGTCAACTCTACCATCAATCCCTGCTGAGGATCTAGCCACACTCCAAAAGAAAGACAGATACCTTGGTCGACTCTGGCACTACTGGGAGAATAGACAACAGCCGTGTCTAAGCCAACTCATGAAGGAAGAGAAACTGACCCGCAAGCTGTTTAAGTTTTGGAAACAGCTAGAGATAAGAGATAATGTGCTCTACAAAAAGAGAAAGGAGGCAAGCCGTGATGTTTCCCAGCTTCTACTTCCCTTGGTCTTACGGGAGCAGGTGCTGGATGCAGTCCATGACCAGGTGGGACATCAGGGAGTGGAAAAGACACTTGCACTCACACGCAGCAGATGTTTTTGGCCAGGGATGATAACCGACATTGAGCTATACTGCCAAAATTGCCAGAGGTGTACCTTAGCTAAAGCTGGAAAGAAACTTCATCCAACGATGGGTTCCCTTTTAGCCAAGCGACCGCTTGAAGTTCTTGCCATGGACTTCACTGTCCTCGAGCCGGGCACAAACAATGTAGAGAATGTACTAGTTCTCACCGATGTCTTCACAAAGTTCACACAGGCAATACCTTGCAGAGACCAGAAGGCAAGGACGGTTGCTCGTGTTTTAGTACGTGATTGGTTTGTCCGTTTTGGTGTTCCCCGCAGGCTACATAGTGATCAAGGCAGAAATTTTGAAAGTAAGGTCATAAAAGAACTCTGTGAGATGTATGGTATCACCAAGAGTCGTACCACCCCATACCACCCAGAAGGGAATGGCCAGTGCGAGAGATTCAATCGTACTCTGCATGACCGACTTCGCACCCTTCCCCCAGACCAGAAACGTCGATGGCCAGAACACCTACCTGAGCTAATTTATGCCTATAATGCGACCCCCCACTCCTCGACGGGTTATTCCCCCTACTACCTCTTCTTCGGGCGTGAGCCGAGATTGCCAGTGGACCACCTTCTTGGAGTAGGAAGTTGGGAAGATAACGAAGATCCTGGGTTAGATGAATGGGTTTCAGACCACCACACCAGGATGAAGTTGGCATTCCAGATGGCATCTGATAAGACCGAGAAAGAGGCACTGAGGAGGCAGACTAGGAATAACGAGAAGGCAGTAGATGCAGATCTACCTATTGGTGCTAGAGTGTTCCTGCGTAATCGAGGAATAAAGACAAGGCACAAAATCCAAGATATATGGGGAGAGAGACCACACAAGGTGGTAGGCAGACCTAATCCAACAGGTCATGTTTACGTTGTAGTTCCACTTGACGGAGATGGGCAGGAGAAAACCATCAACAGGAGAGACCTGTTGGATGGACGGGCCTTGGTGCAAGATGTGGCACCAGTAGCTGGTCGCCAGGCGACTAGAGATGATGCACCAGTCTCTTCAGATCACTCTGACGAGGAGGAGGATGATGGTGACGTTCTCTTGTTTGTGGAGCATCGAGATGATGAGGCCTCTGAAATGCCAACCATTGAGAGAATAGAACCGGAGGAACAACCCACTGCTTCACACAAAGCAGCGGAGCAGCACCAGCTAATAATGCATCCTACACAGGCGCTAACTGGTCCGGCTAATGTAGTTCCTGAAGCTGACTTGCCAGAAGTAGATTCCCCACGAGAGCCAATCCCTGAAGGTGATGCATCTTGTGATGTCGCAATAGAACCACTTTCAGAGAATCGCCGCACTAACCGTACCGGAGCAGGGCGACACACTAATCTCCATCACTTACCCAGATCTGCTGTTCAGTCAGAGATTCCAGTGCACCCAGTTCCAGCTGTGGATCCACAAATCTTGGCGGACATCAGCCGAACCCAACTGCTGCTCGCTCAGATGTTGGCAGGAGTCCAACAGAGATGATTTGCTCTTTTTAAATTTAAATAAGATTACTTAAATTTTTCATTTTTTCATTTTTTCCTATATTCAATTTAGTTTACTTTATTTGTCGAGGTTGTCGAGACGCCAACCTTTAAGCAGGGGAGTATGTGACAGGTAGAATTGACGTACCCTATTTTATATATTGCGCCCTCGCTTGACCCTTAAAAGTTGATACCATCTAAGAAGTTGCTTTGTCTTGTGGTCATAACCACCACAGCTTCTGTTTGGGCCACATCATCAAAATATTGTGCTGTCCATATGTATACAGTGTACACTTAATATTCAAGTTCTTCATTGCACCTCATAATGGCTTCCCACTGATTAGACTGGGGTTTTTTTCCTTTTGAGTAAATGCAGTCACACCATTAAAAGAACAAGACCGCTTAAAATGTACACCATCCGTGTCGTGATATATTCATTTTGAGCTGTCACAGTACCAAACATTCTGAGAAGTTTATTCAGTTTGACATTGTGTATTTTCCACATTAGAATGAAAAATGTTATAGGGCCTATAACAAATTATTAATACATTTTAACATTTAAATTTTTTCCTAGATAACAACGAAATGACCTGAAACTTTAAAAAAGATTCTCCAGGCTCTCGAAACCTCACAAATAGGCATTTCCAAGAATTTTAATTTAATTCCAATACACTAACAAAAAGTAACAGGTCTCTGGATTTTGTCTAAATACAGTCATTTGGGGTCATACCAATCTATTTGTGAGGTCTCTGGAGCCTGGAGAATCTATTTGAACAAGAAATAAATAAAAATGATTATATACATACACAGTCAAACAGAAAACATGTTTTTCACAAAAAACGTTGACTCAGCACTTTTTGGTGGAATATATAATCCATTTTTTTGGATGGGCAAAGTTTTTTGGGATGAAATTTTGTTTGTCTTAGAATATTAGCAGAACATCATTTAAGGGTATTCATAATTTAAAATGCCAACTTTTCCAAAATTCACTACACCCTAATGTACAGCCCTATCTTGTGTTTTACCTATTAGGGCCGGATGAACAGCAAACTTGATGGTACTAGTATCTGAGTCAATTCCCCTCCCTCTTTTAACAATCTGGCCCTGCCCCTACATTAGGCACAAATACATTTAGTAGCCTCACCTTGCATACAAATTAAAAAAATAATATAGCCTAGTTCTACATCAGAAAATGTTTCACCATCCTGCTGTTTTGTTTTTAAGACAATCAGAACAGTTTATTTTTTAACCTTTAATAATTTGGTTCACCCATAAAATAGTCAAACTACACTTGAAAATGTTTGATCTTTATCCTATTATCATTTTAGACAGAGTGATACTTTCAATGTTGAACTAAACTTTCTTGATTTTGTACAATTGTGCAGATTTGTCCCACAAAATAGGCAAATAACATGGCACGTCTCAAAATTAATTCCCTTCTTCTATTTCCATTACAAACTGACACAATGGAGATCGACAGTAAGTTTTTTTCATGTTTGTGTCCCATGCCCCCATTTTTCACTCAAATCTAACTCCCAAAAAATAGGATGGACCCAAGGTGGATCCAACTCTGCATTCTGAGGTCCATTCTGAACCCACATGCAAAAATGTCATGCTTTTACCAAAAAGTGCAGTTTTCTTCTTGAAAGTAGCTTTACCAATACTTGTAAATCTATAAATAAATACATTATAAGTTTTACGAATTTATTAATTCCAGCTGGATTTTGTGCCAAAATAGATGTCATTAGCTAATTCTGTCACTCTTGATTAATGCAGAATTTAAAAAAAATAGGGTGCCAAAGCTACCGTGATCTACTGTGATCAACCGTGATCTACCGTGATTTACCGTGGTGTACTGTGGTTTACCGTGATCTACCATGATGAATTCAGCTCAGCAGCCAGTGGCCTACCCAGGCACCCCACAACAACAAACAGTGGTAAGTCACATGGACAAAATGGGCAATCACATTGGTTGTGGTCATGGTCCCTGAAAAATGGTGGGGAAGGCAAAATTTCATCTGCAATTTATATTATTTTGATTTGGTTTACTTCGTTTTTCAATTAATCAATTTGAATGTATGGGTAATTCCATACATTTTTTTGTTCAGACAACGAGACTTGTTTAAAAATTTTGTAAAGAAGATTTCATCATCTAGATAAAGGTAATGGCAAGTTGACACTGTAGTACAATCAAGATGATATTTGACTCAAATAAGATGATTCACCTAGAATTGTTGTTTTTTTCCAACATAAACTTCTCATTGGTATCAGGCATAACGTCAGTTAGCAAAACATTCACATAAATATGCTTAAAAAATAACTTCATCAGTTGGCCCATATGAGATATTCATCAGTCAAAAATGATTGACCAACCAATTAATGCTAACCCGTTTATAGGTACTGCAGTGACCAGCAATCATTTAAAGTTATATGTCACAAATTAATTATTCACTTAATTACTCTTTATCCACTTTATTACTGTTTATTCTCTGAAATGATTTTAGTAAGTAACAAATTTAAACTTTATTTTAAGGGAAGAACATTGGCAAGACTACTGTACTTATTGTGTACATTAACCCTAACCCCCTTGGTATTCTGGCTAGGAACCTTCCTTTAGCCTAACCCCCTATAGGTATTCTGGCTAGGAACCTTCCTTTAGCCTAACTCCCTATAGGTATTCTGGCTAGGAACCTTCCTTAACCTTAACCCCCTAGCTAGGTATTCTGGCTAGGAACCTTCCTTAACCCTAACCCCCTATAGCTATTCTGGCTAGGAACCTCCCTTAACCCTAACCCCCTAGCTAGGTATTCTGGCTAGGAACCTTCCTTAACCCTAACCCCCTATAGGTATTCTGGCTAGGAACCTCCCTTAACCCTAACCCCCTAGCTAGGTAATCTGGCTAGGAACCTTCCTGAATCCTCCAAAATCCATCAGTGCTCTTTTGGAAACATGCCCTTATCTTCAAAATGCACCATGCGTTTTCGTCGATCTTTCATATTCAGCACTTATGGCCTGTACTTCTAGCCAGGTAGTAATTTTGTCCCATTTGAAGAGGTGAAAGTACCAATTTTCAACAGTGCTGAATTTTTCCCAAAAAGTGATCCTCGGAGGATTTTGCAGGATATGGGTGGTTAGGGTTAAAGTGGGCCTCTATTAGCAAAAGTATAGTTAACCATTCCCAAGTTTTAGATTTGTCATTAAAGGTTTGTCATTAAAAAAAACTAACCCTCCCACTATAGCTGCACTTTAGTGGCAAGTAGCTACAGCAGTCAAAATCAGTCAAATGACTATTTTGACAGTCTGTTGACCTAAATGCGCACACAGGCATTTTTGACTTTTTTACTGTCATTTGGACCACCCTGAACAATACAAGACAATGCTTTTACCAGTCAAAAACAGTCGACTTATTTTGACCTGTAAATGTATACTACACGTGAGGTTTGACAGTGTTTGACTTCTAAGTGCACTAGATATACCTTGGCAAGTATATCAACAAATGACCCCTCTTAATTACTTTGACATTTTCATCATCACCAATAAATCACCAATATTTTTGGTGTTTTGTATAAATCTTTTTGCCAATACTTGAGTGGTTTTGTCAACTGAAGGAGTGAATTTGCAGAGGCCACAACAAGAAAAGGATCATTGTTTTCCCCCAGTAGACTCGAGACTTTTTCTGAATTCGAGACAAAAGGGTTTCGGGGGAAAAAATCTTTTTACAATATTTAACTGTGAGTTGCAGAAATGTATGATGTTTAGTTTCCTATGACATAACTTCTCTCAAAATGAGATTAGGGTAAACTATTAATATTTGCTTAGAGTCTCACTTTAACATCCTTTTTGGGGGGCATTAAAGTCCCACTTTAGCTTGACATCCTTTGAAAGTTTCGGCTCAATGCAGTCAGTTCAAATAATTTATTTGTGACAAAAAAAATCAAATAATAATCACAATTTGTTTTGCAGAAAATACTGCCATTACTATTCTGTTTTTATTTTTAGTTATTTAGTTGTTGTTTTTTTGGTCCAACGAATCATGAGTTTGCAGATTTACTGAATACACTAAATGAACAAGCAAAGAAAACAGTAAATACAACTATATATACATGCACAGTTGCACAAACACAAAGACTGCATCTCATTCCGGTCAGATTTTCTGCCTTTTCAAATACATATAATATTGGTCTATTGTTAACACCATACAGTATGGGTTTTTTGAACGATAATTCATCATTATAAATCTAGGTCACCATATACATGTACTGTACTTGTTCAGAACAATCTGCGTGTATGCATGGTGCAGTTTTATATTATAACCCTAACCATGCTAAATGCAACACGATGCAACAGTTGTAAAATTCAGATGGACGTTGTTGCATTCAGCACTGGAATGTGTTTGTATAACAAATAGTCTGTGTTGTGTCTTGTTGCATTTAGCATTGTTTAACATGTAAATAAAGAAGGAAATAAAGAAAGTTTCTTTTGATGTAAACATTAGAAAACAAAATAACCAGAAAAGAGAAAAGGTGTAAATAAAGAAGGAAACAAAGAAAGTTTCTTTTGATGTAAACAGTAGAAAAGAGAAAACATGTAAATAAAGAAGGAAACAAAGAAAGTTACTTTTATGTAAACAAAGAAAACAGAAAGAACCAAAGAGAAACGGAAAACATAAAAGTACAAGCATGTAAATAAAGGGAAAAGACAATGATGATTACCATAGCAGAGAAGCACAAAGCTTGTGCAGCTAAATAATCCACATTGTTGTATGTTGTTGCAGAGCTGTGCTTGAAAAACCATAGTCCAATTTACTGAACCATTCACTGCTAGCTATAGGTGCAACAAGATCCCACATACATGTATGGATCTTGTTGCACCTACAGGTAGCAGGCCTTGACCATTGACCACTGTTGCATGTTGTTGCATTCAGCAGGGTGATAAGAAAGTTACCCTAGCATGGTTAGGGTTAATCAAATACGTATAGGCAGCAGCTGCAGATTAAAGGGACTATACATGTACCATCATTTTTTCCATCTTTTTATTCATTACAAATTTCTAAAATGTATTTTGTTGCTGTCTACATACATTTTAAAGAAAACTAGACATGCCAGGCACATAGCCAGACATTTGTTCAAGGAAGGGATGACAATTAGTACATGTGGAATATCTTAATAAGCAATGATTGGCTGGCAGAGGTTACAGATGCACATACTGTAGTACCATACTGCATAAAGTGTTAGCGCATTATCAAATTCACAAATTATTGTCTGAAACCTTACTTTGGTACAAGGTTACCAGTCTGAATTTACAAAAAACTGCTATTGTTTTAATGCATTTTTTTTCTTCAAAAACTTGATTGCCTATTGTGATGATACTTGCACAGATGTTAATTTTATGATGTATTTCTTGAAGACTAGATGTTGAAAAAATAAAACATGCTTCCACCAAAAATATATCGTATGTACAGGTTATGTACCTTATTCCCTTTATATCTCCTCAATAACTATATCATGTATGATTTTATACCTTGCATGAATGTATAAACATTAAGGCCAGTTCATTTACTTCACACAAATGCAAAATATGTGAATCAAATTTAGTTATGATGCATTTATAGAGGATTGACCTCACAATTAAATATGGAAACCTCAGCGAATCATTCTTGGGAATCACAATTTTGTGAATGATTCCGCTAGACTATCAAGTAAACTGCTACTCAAATTACACAATTTGGTACACAAAATTCAAGAATTGCTATTGAGAAGTATTGAAAATTAGCATTATTGGTACACAGAAATATTTATGCCTTAAAATTTTGCAATTTTATAAAAATGCGCAATTATTTTAATTGTTCTCTGCATGCCTGTTTTTGCACAAAAAAAATCACTGGTGATATGCTATCCGAATTCCTTTTATCCATAAGGTAATGGTGCAACCAGGCCAGTCAGTCGTGACCAGCCCAAACCAGCCCAGGCATGGTAATTGGAAGGGACTGAAGGTGACTGGATACATGCAGCTTGTCCTTGGTATCTTGGTAGTGCTGTTGGGCATCATCAGCATTGTGATCAAGACCTGGTTCTATGAGATAGGAACTCCAATTTGGTGTGGCATCTGCGTAAGTGGCAACTTATCATATGAAGTACTAATTTATAAAAATGTAATCATTTTAACATTTCTTGGCTGCTTATACATGTACCAATTTATAGAGACCATAGCGGCCAGAGGCAGGGCCGCGCAATCCAAATGCTCCCCTAGCTGCTGCACTTTTAAGTGCCCTCCATTTTGCAAGATATTTTTAGATATATCTGATATTGTATTTTTACAAGATATGATATAGAAATCTATTAAAATTTACCATAAACCATTTGACAGTGCATTATATATAAAGAAAAGACTGGTCTCTAAAGTCGACAGTAAATGATTAGTAATTCAGCAATAACCAAATGGTTAAAGTGTACATATTATATGAGACTTTTTTGGTATGAAAGCTGATTCGAGGTTATTAATCTTCAAGGCTGATTTGAGGCTATTAATCTTTGAGGCTGATTCGAGGTTATTAACCCTAACTCCCTAGCCTTAATTGCCAGGTACCTTCCTCAATCCTTCATAATCCTCCGAAATGTGTTTGTGCATGAAACTCACTGCCTCAATCCTTCACAATCCTCCAACTTGAGTTTATGCATGAAGCTCACTGCCTCAATCCTTCATAATCCTCCACTATCAAATGCACGACCCTCCTCAATCCTCCATAATCCTCCAATTGGTGATTTTCGAGCATGCCTCATTCCTCCAAAATCCTCCAAATCCTCCGGAGGATACAAGATTATGTTTCTGTCAATCCTTCACAATCCTCCATAATCCTCCACATTCATCCAAAGTAAATTTCCATTATGCCCTCAATCCTCCACAATCCTCCAGGATCTCTTTGAACCATGCTTCCTCAATCCTCCACAATCCTCTAAGTACTATCAAATGCACGACCCTCCTCAATCCTCCATAATCCTCCAATTGGTGATTTTCGAACGTGCCTCATTCCTCCAAAATCCTCCAAATCCTCCGGAGGATTATAGAGGATTTAGGAGAGTTAGGGTTAATCTTCGAGGCTGATTTGAGGCTATTAATCTTCGAGACTGATTCAAGGTTATTAATCTTCGAGGCTGATTCGAGGTTATTAATCTTCGAGGCTGATTTGAAGCTATTAATCTTTGAGGCTGATTTGAAGCTGTTTATCTTCCCATGAAAGTAATTTTTCTGAGATGCTGTCCATTTAATAAATTCCAGTTTGAATTTACTTTTTCCTAGATTCTGTTTTAAAATGAATACAACAAATCTGAATGAATTTTTGTAACAAATTTGAATCTTTCGATGTAATGCATCTTGATTAACCCTAACTCCCTAAGCATTGTTACTGAACAATAAAAATCGTTCAAAATCCTCCAACTACTTTTGTTGTCTAGGGAGTTAGGGTTAAAAGACAATATTGCCAATTTGATTGGACAAAACGTAATCACGTGGGGGTGTATTAGCGGATGGTAAAGACAGCAGTGCATATACATGTATATGTGCCAGCTGTTTGCCAGCTGCTCTATTTTAGCCGACACAAGATAGGTATTTGAACCAATCAGAGTGACGAAGATTGTTTCGCATCACGCTGACTCCTAAACTTTGAAAGTGATTAATTATGTGTCTCCAAAACGTGAATTTTCCCATTTCTATTTGGCTCGGTATCACTATGAATAACTTTACCCTGAAAATGCCCTGCGGAAAATCTGTTTTGCCTTGAAATAACAGTTCTGCCGTGATATAACAGTTCACCATAATTTTACTGCAATTTCATGGTGTCTCTTCCTCTCAGATATTGGCAATAATGTTCAATGTGATTTCAGGGCAAATTCAAGGTGCTCTAGAGAATTGATGAGCTACATGTACCCCAAAACTGCCACAAGAATTTCATGGTGTTTTCACGACGTTTTCACGGCGAAGGAATCCCAAGAGTATTTTATGGCATTTTCAAGTTGTTGTGTCATCATGAAATTGCCGTGAACTATTTATTTCACCGTAAAACAGATTTTCAAGGCATTTTCAGGATAAAGTTATTCATAGTGTATGTACTGCCCTTGAGTACTCTCAAAACTGGTCATCATGGGGTAAGACCAGGTGACAAACCTTTAATTAAAGGGGGACTGACATCCTTTACTTAAGGCGTTTTGTAATAAAATATTGTTTTTGAGACCCACCTGTGTCTATTTAATCATTTTTTTTCTGAGTACAAGTATTTTAAAACAATGTTTGAAGCATTTGGGGGAGGCAACCCGGCCCCTTGGTGGAAGCTTCATTTGCATAAGATATGTGACATAAGGTCATGAAGATCCGATGTGTATATACATACATACGTTTCACACACGTTGCGTCGATTTCATTTCGTCCGTGATTTTTGTTTCCGGAACTAATAAAATGCCGGGAAGATGTGTTTCTGCAGGATGCAGCAACACCACCAAAGACGGTGTTAGCCTTCATCTGTTCCCAAGTGACCCAAAATATCGCTGTATTTGGGTTCAACTGAGTTCGACTGACAAGAGTAAACTGGTCAGGTCCATCGGCTCACACAGTTTTGTGCAGCGATCATTTTGAGCCGAGTTTTGAGCCGAATTTCTCTTCCCGACATGACGTCACGAACAGCTCCTCCGTGCAGGGCGGGAACAACTAGTAAAAGTGGGGGCATTTTTACAATGGTAAAATAACACTCTCAAAACCAATAAAAACACAAAACACAAATTTTATTGATCTTTTACTGATATAAAAGAATAAAATGATCACATATTTAACTGTTTGATTTAAATCCATGACAGTCCCCCTTTAAGGTTGTGAGTTTTCGGTTAATTCGGGAACCGGATACCAGAAATTGGAAATCTTCAGATACCCAGTTAAAAATTCATAAATACTCCCGAATATATAAAATATCCAATACGAACACTTGAGTTTCTCTCGTTTTATTACAGTCGCAATAAATGTGGACTTAGTGTAATAACTTCCCACCTCTACTCTATATTTAAAACGACTCATAGCATCCTCTTCCCCACACATACAAAAAATGTATGTGTCCCACACTCACACTAATCCAATAACTGTGAACAATATATATGTACAAATACAAACTGCTGTCGGCAAATGTTACCTAATTCTAAAGCCTTTATCCAAGTTGTCTTCATTTTTAAAGAAAAAATTAGAGACTTTCATTTGTGTGGGTTAAATGTTCAGTTGGAATTTTAAAAAGTCATTTACGGCTGGTAATTGGAACCGAAAAATGGAATCGGTTAATAACAGTTTCGGTCGGGTATCCGGATAAACCGGATACTCAACACAGCCTTACAAATTTGTATTGCCTAAAGTAGGCATACTCTTAGCTACGTCATGTATGAGTTTACCATTATTACCAATGATACCTTCCCTTAACCCACAGACATATACAAAAAAATTAATATGTACATCATGTATATTATATTTGTTTACACATAGTTCTTTATCGTTGCTGGAATCTTGGGCATAGCATCTGCAATGAAAAAGAGCACAGGTTTGGTGAGTATATTCAGATTTTGGAGAAGGATAAACAAAATGGAGGAGCTACATGTATAAAGGAGAAATATGCATTGTTGTTTTTGCTGTGGTTGTGGTTGTTGTGAACCTGGGTCCACAGAGTTGAAAGCCAAGGAAAGTTTACCATTTCACCATGCAACCTGGTCCTCATTATATTGTGGACATGTAAAGTACAAGTATATGTCATAAAATGAACAACTTCACCCTGACAATACCCTGAAAATCAGTTTTGCCTTGAAATAATAGTTGACCGTAATTTCACTGCAATTTCACAGTGTCTCTTCCTCTCAGATATTGGCAATAATGTTCACAGTGATTTCACGGCAAATTCAAGGAGCTCTCAAGAATTAATGAGTTGCCCCAAAACTGCCACGAGAAGTTCATGGCATTTTCACAGCATTTTCACGGCAAAGGAATCACAAGTGTTGTGTCATTGTGAAATTGCCGTGAACTATTTATTTCACGGTAAAACGGATTTTCAGGGCATTTTCAGGGTAAAGTTATTCATGTACAAGAATGATCCACTAAAAATGTACCGTAAGTTGTTGTTCAAGTTGGGAAAAGTCAGGACTGCAAAACATTTAGACAAATTCTGTCCGAAGTGGGTCTTATTATGAGTTCATGTCAATAAAATGGGTAGATGGTCATGGAGATATGCCATTGAATAGAGTGGATGGATGTACATGGTAGGCATGTCCATACATGCACTCCTTGTCCAATTAGGATTTTTTTTTTGTATACCAATATAATTGGTTAACTGATTGGTGATTACAGGTTGTTGGGTGTATAGTACATGGTCATGTTCACCTTGACCAAATTAGGCAGGCAATCGATGAATTGTTGAATTGATTGTTTGGTACATGATCATGATGTACGTCCATCTTTTCAGCCAATTTGGCAGCATATTTTTTGATGTGTATAAATTGATGGTTTACCACAGGTTATTGCATACATGGTCATGTCCATCTTGGCTTGTTTGTCAGCGTGTTGTGTTGTTGGATTTAGTAGTGACGCTATCACTGCTGACATCTTTACCTGTCGTTACCAATGGCATGACTACGCTTACGGGAGACACTGTTCCTCATCACATGTAAGTGATTCACCCAGATCCTTGTCATTTCATTGATGAACACACAATTAACAACATTTCTTACACTATGAACAACTTCACCTTGAAAATATCCTGAAAATCCGTTTTGCCTTGAAATAACAGTTCACCGTAATTTCACTGCAATTTCACATATTGGCAATAATGTCCACAGTGATTTCTCTGCAAATTCACAGCACTCTCGAGAATTACTGCAGAGCTGCCCCAAAACTACCACGAGAAGTTCATGGCATTTTCACAGCGTTTTCACGGTGAAGGAATTCCAAGAGTATTTCATGGCAATTTCACGGTGTTGTGTCGTCATGAAATTGTCGTGAACTATTTATTTCGCAGTAAAACAGATTTTCAGGGCATTTTAAGGGTAAAGTTATTCACAGTGTTAGTTTTACCATTTATTGTGCCTTGGCTCTAAAACTAGTCCATTAGAATTATAATGCAAACGGTAATGATGGAACACCATATCACACACAAAACTTATAAGGGACGCTTGTAGTCCAGATCATTGGAACAACCTCTTTCCTAACAGTTTTGAGCAGCACTGATACTAAAATTGGTAAAGATCTTATAAACAAACTTTTTAGCAAAATGGCTGTCAAAAGTCTATTTATTCCAGTACCTCATATTCTTTGGAGTGGCCCCTTTAATTAAAGGAAGCAGTGGTAAAAATATTTTCCCCAAACTGAAACCATAATAGCATGATGACCATTGACCTATCACCATTCATAAACGATGGCCAATCACAGTGCCTATGACCGTCCAAATGCAAGACAAACAAAGGACTATGCTACTCTACAAGAATTTGGATGCTATATATGGAAGTCTATATAGTAATTAGTGCATAGACACTCATACATTACACAACAATTGTTTCCCCTTCCCCTAGTGTTGGAGACATCAAATCCATTTTTCCGCACTTGTGACTCGGCTTGGACTTCTAGGGTTTTGGACAATAGTTGAAATTTCAGTGAAGAAAGTGTTTTCTACTGTTATTAAGTGTATTCTAATGTCGCTTCATTATTATTATTATTATTATTATTATTATTAGTACTAGTACTAGTACTAGTATTAGTGGTGGTGGTGGTGGTGGTGGTGGTGGTGGTGGTGGTATTATTGTTATTGGTATTGGTATTGTTATTGTTATTAGCTGTGAAGTCAAAAGTTCAGATTTAAAAAAAAATTCAGTACATCTTGTGGAGAGATTTTTGTTTGTGTTGTTGATAAATAGTTTTTAATAGCATAGTTTTTAAGCATTAAACTTCACATTACCAATCAGCGATCGATGAACAACAGTGTATAACATGACAGTGTATTTATATTACAGCTTATTGAACATTTAATATTTCTACTCTCCCTTTCATATCTTCAACCTCATTTGTTTGTCTACTCTGGAAATTTATTGCATTTATTATTCTTATTGTGTTACATTTATGTGTTGATGTTTATTTTGCAATGATGCATGCATTCTACCACTGTGCTGCAACCTTCTGCAACTGGACTCGGACTTGCCAATTGGGATTTGGACTTGAGCCGGACTTGGATGCAAATGGACTCAGACCATGGTTCAAACTCGAGACCTAATGGACTTGGCTCGGCTCGGACTTGGATGAGGTGGACTCGACAACAACACACTGCCTCTACCAGGTTTTGTGGTGTATGTTCACTTATATGCAATTTGTTTTGTATTTGTTTTTTCTAGGCAGCCCGTATTGGTATCGATGTGTGTCTTGTGCTGATTGGCATTGCAGAGTTCATTATCTCTATCGTTGGAGCCAGTCTGACTTGTTCTGGTTTGTGTAGCAGCACCCCTCCCCAGACCATGGTATGTATATACATGTAATATCAAGAGTAAGGAATATCCCTTACAGAAATTTCATGAAGCTTGCCACAAGCTTGCCGGCAAGCTTGCAGGGTTCCAAAAATGCAAGTTTGTGGACAAGCTTCACGGCAAGCTTGCAGACAAGATTGCAGCAAGCCTGTAAGCTTGCAGGGGTTCCAAAAATGAAAATTAGGGCAATTGTAAGCTTGCTGCAATCTTGCAAGCTTGCATGAATATGCAAACTAAACTTACAGACACCTTGCAGCTTAATGGAGCTTGCAGATATTTCTATTTGCCAAGAACTAAATATTAAGCTTGCACATAATATGCAAGCTTGCTAAAGCTTAAATACAATTTTGTGCTGTAATTTGCTGACATACATGTATGTCGATCTACAAGCTTTCTGATGAAAACATCAGCTTTGCATAGGCTAACTTGTAGGTTAGTAAAATAAAACTACAGTAGCTATTCATATCTGACATCTTTGGTGGATAATAATTTAGCTTGTATGTAGGCTAATCCTGAGGGATGTACATTTTGATTGTGACCATGCAGGGAATCATTTTATTGTAAATCAAATATGAATCATCGTTTGTTTTTTGGCTAAATATTATCTTTACATATGTGCAATAACATTTTTGAAATAATTACAATAACAGTATAGCCAAACGATAATAATACAACCATTTAAGAATGAACAATCAAAATTTAAATGTTCATGTTATGTCAGTATATTTGTGCAACAGCATATGAAGTATATAATCTCTTTTTGGAAAATGTTGAAATGTTGTAGCTTCATCAGGGAGATAGAGGCTGGTTGTCATCCAATCTTTGATCACAGTAGCAGCATCAGTCATATGTAGTTTATCGTAGAACAACTTAGTCTGTGTATTCAAAGAAAGGAGACAAATATTAGAAAAGCCAGATATTTCTCCTTCCACCAATTTAAATTTGAAATGTGGCTATTATATATTTGCACAGATACAATTACATGCAGGTACATGCTCTTTCCTTGCCGCAAACTTGGCAAGCTGGCAGCAAGCTTGGTAAGCTTGCCACAAGCTTGCGGCAAGCTTGCAAGCTTGCAGCGAGTTAGTACTAACCTTGCAGAAAATAGCGCAAGCTCATATAAGCTTGCGGCAAGCTCTTTATGATTGCGGCAAGCTTGTGGCAAGCTCGTGGCAAGCTTGCGGCAAGCTCTATTTTCTGTAAGGGATACAACACGGATGATAAATAAGGCGTAGGCTATGATGGTGGGAGTATAGATATAGTGGCTGTGATACCGTTTGTGTAAGAGCGCTATATAAATGCCTTCATTGTATTGTATTGTATAGTGGGATTTGCGGTGACACTATGCATTGAAGATCGGAGCATACTGATCAAAATATTGAGATAATGTTGAGTTCTTCTCGGAACCCTGACTTCTCAAAAGTGGTTATTTCAATACACGGTGTCACTTCAAATCCCACTATAACTGATAATGTTGGCTATTTGATATAACATTTATAGGGGCAGTATCATCACGATCAGAGCAGGCTTTCAACAGGGCATGGAATCAGTGTCCTAGTTTAAGAAGAATATACAGTGACTGAAATTAACTAGATCATTTATGCAGGCAACGGTAATATGACCTTGTGGGGTATTATTTTCAGTCACTGAGTTAATCTAAAACTAGTACTCGGATTCCATGCCCAGTTGATCGTGATGATATTGTCCCTTTAAAATCACTTTAGATAGAATTATGCTTGTAATGGATGACTGATGATGATACTTACACCAACTTAATTAACCTTTGAGATATTAATTACAAATTTCTACTACAGAAAATATCTCACCTCTGACGACCTCATAAATGCATTTCCAGTACACATGCACACACAATTCGCTCATGAAAACAAAACCCCATTACTTAACAACCAAGACTGCATTCCTGCAAGCACAGGAGCCCACACCAAAACTCCTGTGCTGGACAGCACACATGTTTTCTTATCTATGTTCTCAGAGTTTCTAATTTCCAATACCATGTCTGATTCTGCTTCAAAGATAAAAAAGATCTTGCGGAGGTCCTCCGTTGCTGGTAGACATTGATGACCACACCAACTGTCACTGATGCCAGGTCTGTTCTCGGGGTAAACCTTTGAATGACCAAAAATTGGAGGACCTTTGCATTCTGGCAAGTCAACCTGTGTCAGTAGGACTCGCATACCCTGGTGCAAGATCAACAAGCCCCATCATCCATTCAGTCTGCCAGGGGTTCTTCAACATCTGGCCTGGAGTTGTCGTTACTAGCAATACCTACGCCGGATCAGCTGCGGGAATTAAGTAACCTGGTTTATTCCTACAATACACCTATTCCAGACTTCCAGACTCCTCAGAGAAATCAGGACTAGGCCTGTCAGCCCCACGAGTTTTCACCAGAATAACAAGGTTTTTACTTGCAGCAGCACTACGACAACAACACATCTTTAGATATATCTCGACAATTGGCTGATAATCAACCCATCCCACCTGATGGCCACCCTTCAGTCACTCAAGAAAACATTTCAGCTAAGGAAGTAGGCTTCATCATCAACATCATCGAGAAACCTTCCCTGGCTCCCTCCCACTACCCGACGTTCTGTGGGACCTCCTTGGTCTTCGAGACAGGTAGAGCCACCCCATCACCAGAATGATGTACAGCTCTGAAGTAAAGCATTCTGCACTTCGATCCTTACTTCTAAGGCCTTTCCAGCAAGAGCCTGGCTCCGCCTCTTGGGGTTAACGGCTAGCCTTGTCGACATCATGCAGTGGTACAGGATGCATGTGCATCCTCTGCAACTTCACCTCCTACATCACTACTGCCCACGGAGGGACTTGGTCAACAAGTCATTACCTATCAAGCCATTCATTCAACCCATCTGGAATGGTACCGGTAATTGTTACAGAAGAACTTGCTCCAAAGCACTGTGTTCCCTCGACTCTCTCCTTCAGTGACTCTCACTACAAATGCCTACAAGATGGGATAGGGTTTTCATCTGGATGCTTGCAAGGAACTTGGTTAACCTCAGAAGAACGTCATCGCAGGTGCATTGTCGAGGAGCTGAGCCATTCCCACAGAGTGGTCTCTCCATCGACCAATGGTGCAACAGATTTTTAACATCTCAAATACCGTACGAACGCTCTACCAACTGAGCTAATCAGCCCCTATGTTGGTGTGCGGTCCACTTATGCCGATTATCTATTGCTCTATGGGGCCAGGTCAGAGGCCAAACCATATCTGCCGAGTAGCCAGGGATCAAGCCCCGGTCAGATGCAGACAACCTGGGTAATGGCAGTAGCGGGGATCATGCACACAACGGGATACAAGCCTTTTGTGGTTGTACACAGAATAAATATATATAGAAAGGAACTGACCTGAAATATTATATAAACGGAAAGCGAGCAAAGAAACTGGTGCAGCCCGAGACACGTCATTTTTGGCTGATCTGAGACACGGGATGTTTCTCATGTGGCAGACTTGCTGGTTACGGTATAAAGCAGTGTCTCGGGCTAAAGTGAAAGCACATCAAACTAGGAGCATATGACAACATCATGGGTTCACTTCCAAGGTGTGCAGATCAAAGAAATCAAGCAAGCAGCCTGCTGGAAGAACGTATAGCTTCCACTTTCACTACTCACCTCAGATAACACTGCCCCTGTGACATTCTCTCAGTTTGGTTTGGATGGAAGAAGGGGAGAGTCTTCATGTGGGCTCCTGTCCGCATTGCGGGCATGCATTATGTGGGTTGTTACATATAGCAAGGCTTTGTTTTCTTCAGTGAATGGTGGGTGAATGTGCATTGGAAATGCATTTGTAGGTTCGGAGTTGGGTATTTTCTTCCTACATATTTGGGGGGAAAGCCCCTTGCCCGAATCATTGATCTTTCTAAGAGATGCAATTAGACTTGCTCATTGTGAAGTCACTGAGCATTGAATGTTATAATCATTGAATGTTTAATTTTGCTAATTATCATAGCAGGTGTATTACCAGACCAATCCACAGGCTGTGATGAATCCACCTCAGAACGTGGTCTACCCCCCTGGCAGTAAGTGATCATTTTACATTGTCTATTAATTGTTATCACTGACCTGGATATGGCCCTATAGCATTTGTCTTGAACATGTTTGTCAGTAGGTTGGGCACAAAATCTTTTTCATTGCATTCACTTTTACTATTTAATTCTTGATCAAACTTGTTTTGTTTATTGACCCAAAATGTAATGCAGGGCAGCATTAAAATAAGTATGATGAAATGAAGTGAAATCAATCAGACTATAATGCTGTAATTGATTCATCTCAAATATTTAAAATAGAAAGATAAGAGTTAAAACACATCCAGTCTGTGATTTAAATCCAGTCAGACCATGAGTCACAATGATGACTCGATTTGAGCCACTGCTAGAAAATGACACAACACAAGTCATTAATTACCACAACACGACTGGAAAAGAATCTTGTCACAGATGATCCAAAGCTTCTTAAGAGTTGAGTCCTCAAAAGATGCCATGCAGATTTGTTTACAAAAAAGAAAGAAGAAAGCTAATTAAGGCAAAAAAAGTCTTCTGTTTCTGGTCATTTGAATGTAATGCTTTTCCTTTCAACTGTATGATGAGTACATACAAATGTACTTGAGTATATCCAAACGTACATCGGTTATGTTGGCAAAACTTCTTCTATGAGTATGCTCACCTTCTTGGAATCAACATTTACATCAAACAATATTCCTATTCTGTTTTACTATGGAAATAATTGTGTTCTTCAGTTGAATTAATTGAATTGGGTGAGTATTTCATTGTGATATTTTTGTTCTATTTTCAGCTAACGTGGCTGTCTACCCAGCACAGCAGTATGTGGTTCCTCCTCAAGGACAATATGTTGTGCAGCCTCAAACTCAGTTTCAACCTCCTCCCCAGGGACAGTACCCTCCTCAAGCAGAGCCTCAGGCAACCCCCAAACCTGATGAACATCAGTACAAGTACCAGCCTCTCACCAAGTAGGTACCCTACCATTATCGCCCAGTCTGGGTCACCATTAGGTAAAGATGTATTTCTTGTGATTTTTTTGTCATTTTAACAGCACTTAACTATCACTATTTTAATGGACATTTGATATTTTTCATCAGTACATTACTTGCATGAGGAAATGAAAACAAATGATGTAAAATTACACATTTCTCAAAATACTCATAGGAAACATTAAGTAGATATTTATTGAAAAGAATTAATGGTGGTTATTAGAATTAATCCCATCATAAATTCATTTTGGCACAGCTATTTTGAGACAGGGCTTTCTTGTGGCAGGGCTTTCTCATGACAGGGTTGTCTCGTGACAGGTCTGCCTTGTGGCAGTGGCTGTCTTGGAAAAGAAATGCCTAGTGCCAGGGATATCTTGGGAAAGAACTGCCGTGGCAGGGATGTCTTATGCCGAGACTGAAACTTCCACAGGTTAATGTCTGTACATCTGTCTGCATTTGTTTTAGTTATGGCTGCATTTAATACAAAAACTTACCAATTGTGTACAATCCTTTTAACTCTTTTTATCAAAATGTATTACATGTATCGCTTTTGGTAGATATAATGTGTGGATCCTTTTTCATTTTTGCCATCAGAGTCAGAATCTATGTTTGCCATGTTATATAATGAATAATAGAAATACTTGAAATCTGAAATCTTGTAATAAAAGTACTGAAAAGTTATAGCAGATAATATATATATACACCTAATACTTTATGTTATAGAATAAATGTGTCGATAGATATAGATATAGACAGATCGATCCATTCTTTTGTTAGGGTTAGCTGATAGCCATTCAATATTCTAAATGAAATCTATCTATATGTATATTTTTAAAATGTGCCTCTTTTTCTAAAATAATATTTTATGTAAATCCAGATATCTTCTGTACATTTTAAACAACTTTTTTTGAGTGTAAGTATTTAGTGTACTTTTTAACATTTTGAAATAATGTTCATGCTCACTCTTGACACATGAGGGCGCTCTTTCGTGAGATCACAGTAAACTCAGTGCCACAGCAGCTCCATAAGTGTACAAAAACAGAACCTCAAACTTGCCCACTAAAGAAGTTGTTACGTTACTACATAAAACTGCATCTTGGAGACCAAATTTACACACGATCAGTTAACACAAACACTCAGAAAACACAAAGTTCAGAGAACTGACTTATTAAATTACCATGTATCCACGAAACCACACTTCCAATCAGACACAAATGGCAACATTTACAAAAATATAAAAGGTTTTCTTGTAATTAAATGTTGTATTTGCTGCCAAAGTATTCTAAGTTTCTCTAGGCCATGTTTTCTTAAAGGGGAGTTACAGCATTGGTAAAGTCGGAAAAACTCCTTTTACGAGTATGCTTACTATCTTTGAATCAAAATATTAAACAACAGTAGTATTATAAGAGTAGTTCGCACCTTTTTGTGGCGGTGGAAGTCAGTGGAGGTTACCCCCTCCACTCCCATCGAACTACCTCCACACCTTTCCCCGCCCAGCGAATTACCCTCCACCCTGTTTTCCTCCCAAACAAACAACCAAATAATAAAAGAACCATTCATAATTCTATGACCCTCCTGCCCAAACTAACGAACTGGCGGAAGCCGTTATTGCTGACGACGGGTGGGTGACCGTCGAATTACAGTCACCAAGTGACGGAACGTACTATCACGCAATCTTAAAAAAAAAAAAAAACGAATCAAGATGATTATTTATTTATTATACACAAGATGATTATTTATTTATTATTTTTTAATGGATTTGTGTTCAAAGTAATAATTGAGAATTCGGGTTGGGCTGGTGGGTTTTGGGCAAGTCGGAGCGAACCAAGACATGTTGACGTGGTGAAAGAAACTGTTAAGAAGTTGTGGTGATCATGTTGAAACTGCCCGTGTGACGTCACGGACAAGTCTGGACAAGATGTTACGTAAGAGTCGTAAAGTGTTTTTGATTGGTCAGTCACATAAACACCGCATGTTGGAATTTATAAAAGATGAACATTTTAAAGTCTCAGACTCATTCCTTATTGCTGACGATAAAGACGAACTTCTTGCTACATAATTTCGCGTACTCCATACTTATTTTGTACACGATGGCTGAACTTCCCAATGTAACTGTGCAGTCGATATCTACAGCACCACCTAGCTCTCCACTGTCCCTGATCAATGTTGGACCGTTTTTTAATAACTTGTCCGAACTGATTGACACTACTATTAAACAATTTAATGAGTAATTGATCTTTACATATCAAAATGTGATTAAGTTAATGTGTGAAACCCGTAATTTTTTATTTATTATTCTTTAGGTGTTGTAGATCAATCAGTTTAGTATTGAATGGAATTGTTAAAACCCTTGTAATGTTTGTGTATTTGGATTTGTCTTCCAAGAATTTGATTGATGTGAAATAAATGTTTTAAAATTTGAACCGTTGCTTCTTTGGTGTCATTGATTCTGTGTGTATGTAATGATTGCGATTATTGTTATTAAACTTGGATGCTTGGTTGTGTTAAAGTTTGCCGAACTACCTCCACACCTTTCCCCGCCCAACGAACTACCCGTATGACGTCACGGACAAGTCTGGATGTTAAGAAGCTGGGGTGATCATGTTGAAACTACCCGTGTGACGTCACGGACAAGTCTGGACAAGACATGATGTCGGGCGAACCAATACATGTACGGACAAGTCTTGTGTGATGATGGCCATTATTGACGTGATAGTTGCCCAAGGAATCGTCAATGGACCAGTCAGAATATGTCGGTTCGACTAAAGAAACATGTATTGTATTAATAACTTTTTACATAATTCAAAATGTAATGAAAATAACTGAAAACGTAATAACAACTAGAGAGTTGCGTGTTACTTTGATCACATAATATCGTCAAGCTCATGTGTCTTTCTCGTTTTTTAAATGAAACCCTTGTCAATAGGTCTGAGTTTGATATCACGGAGTGCTGATACCATCAGAATGACAAGTCCTGCTCCATCCATTTTCCAATATCCATTAAACTATAATCGTTATGGCGAATCTCATATAGAGCAAATGCCACATCAACTTGCAACCTTATTAATAGCCGTGAGAATGACGTCATAGTAAGCCAATCGGAAAACGACAACAACTTAGTAGTTGGTTGTCAAAGATATTGTGATTGGTTTAAACTTACCTGTGTGCGGGGACATACCTTGATATTAAATTGGTAATAGACTGGGATTTTACCAGCGACTCTGTATGACAGTTAGTAATTGTAAATGAAACATATTTGAGGATCATTTCTACCTGATTAAACCAACCCACGCTGCATCGACAGCCATAATTAAACCCCATAATATGGTCGAATCCTGGATCTGACACTACCTACATGTCCCTCCTCCCACACATACACAATCAGCGTGCGTCTCCATGATGTGGTCGAATCCTGGATCTGACACTACCTACATGTCCCTCCTCCCACACATATACACAATCAGCGTGCGTCCCCATGATGTGGTCGAATCCTGGATCTGACACTACCTACATGTCCCTCCTCCCACACATATACACAATCAGCGTGCGTCCCCATGATGTGGTCGAATCCTGGATCTGACACTACCTACATGTCCCTCCTCCCACACATATACACAATCAGCGTGCGTCCCCATGATGTGGTCGAATCCTGGATCTGACACTACCTACATGTCCCTCCTCCCACACATATACACAATCAGCGTGCGTCTCCATGATGTGGTCGAATCCTGGATCTGACACTACCTACATGTCCCTCCTCCCACACATATACACAATCAGCGTGCGTCCCCATGATGTGGTCGAATCCTGGATTTGACACTACCTACATGTCCCTCCAACCACACGTATACACAATCAGCGTGTGTCTCCATGATGTGGTCAAATCCTGGATCTGACACTACCTACATGTCCCTCCAACCACACGTATACACAATCAGCGTGTGTCTCCATGATGTGGTCAAATCCTGGATCTGACACTACCTACATGTCCCTCCTCCCACACGTGTACACAATCAGCGTGTGTCTCCATGATGTGGTCGAATCCTGGATTTGACACTACCTGCATGTCCCTCCTCCCACACATATACACTTCTAAAAGTAGCGTTCGACGCCCATCATTTCTCAAAAAATTTCAAAACGGATTTGAAGCAAATTGGAGGTTAAATTATGACTGTTATTGTTAAATAAATATGAAAAAAATATTTACACAGAAAAAACAGATCATGTTTTTTTCAACCAGGGTCTTTGAAGAAGAACGAGGTAAACCCTGGGTGCGAGTTTGCCCTATGACCAATATGCAGATGAGGGCGCGGCGTTACATGTTTACATTGACTGCGCTGCACAAACACATTCACCCACAACCGCGCAACAGTACATAATTTTTATACATAATGTGATGTCAGCTATCAGACACCCAGCTATTTCAGCGGTACTTAGACGTGGGCCTATATTTATACCAAACTCCCAATCTTCAAGCACCTACTAGATGTACGTGTTCGCCTTCCAATCGATATTTTACAGCTCACAGTAAAGGATTGTCGTGTCAAACTGGGTAATTATGAACTTTTGACTTTTAGTATAATATATTAAGATAGATATCCTAGCACAGTTATTATATGCTATATTCCTTCCCTCGGCCGGCCTTCATATACTAGTCGACCATACACAGTGCAGTGTAATGCAGTGGCCGGTGTAGAATTATATTAGGCCTATATTTGCAGATGATAACTACGCAAGATGTATTGTTGCTACCTGTTTAAGTGTTATGACTGATCAAATGTCTGATAGTACATCATGTAGACCTATATGTCACTATCATTAATATGGAGTTAGGCCTATCACCTGTCAATATATGGGGGGTATCAATATGGAGTTGTACTCGAACATTAGTATCGAGTGTATACGTCAAACAGGCAAATGGTATAAAGACAGACAAAAGAGAAACAAAATTGGCAGTGATAACAATTGATGTTGATGTGAAAATGATGGTACCAAACATTCTGAGAAGTTTATTCAGTTTGACATTGTGTATTTTCCACATTAAAATGAAAAAATTTATATAACAAATTATTAATACATTTTAACATTTAAATTTTTTCCTAGATAATGAAATGACCTGAAACTTTCAAATAGATTCTCCAGGCTCTAGAAACCTCACAAATATGCATTTCCAAGAATTTTAATTTAATTCCAATACACTAAGTAAGGTCTCAGGATTTTGTCTAAATAAGGTCATTTGGGGTCATACCAATCTATTTGTGAGGTCTCTGGAGCCTGGAGAATCTATTTGAACAAGAAATAAATAAAAATGATTTTATATACAGTATACAAAAAAACGTTGACTCAGCACTTTTTGGTGAATATATAATCCATTTTTTTGGATGGGCAAAGTTTTTTGGGATGAAATTTTGATTGTCTTAGATATTAGCAGAACATCATAAAGGTATTCATAATTTAAAATGCCAACTTTTCCAAAATTCACTACACCGTAATGTACAGCCCTATCTTGTGTTTTACCTATTAGGGCCGGATGAACAGCAAACTTGATGGTACTAGTATCTGGGTCAATTCCCCTCCCTCTTTTAACAATCTGGCCCTGCCCCTACATTAGGCACAAATACATATCATATCTTAGTATCCTCACCTTGCATAAAAATTTTAAAAATATAGTTCTACATCTGAAAATGTTTCACCATCCTGCTGTTTTGTTTTTAAGACAATCAGAACAGTTTATTTGTTAACCTTTAATAATTTGGTTCACCCATAAAATAGTCAGACTACACTTGAAAATGTTTGATCTTTATCCTATTATCATTTTAGACAGTGATACTTTCAATGTTGAACTAAACTTTCTTGATTTTGTACAATTGTGCAGATTTGTCCCACAAAATAGGCAAATAACATGGCACGTCTCAAAATTAATTCCCTTCTGTTTCCATTACAAATTGACACAATGGAGACAGTAATTTTGTTTTCATGTTTGTGTCCCATGCCCCAATTTTTCACTCAAATCTAACTCCAAAAAAATAGGATGGACCCAAGATGGGTCCAACTCTGCATTCTGAGGTCCATTCTGAACCCACATGCAAAAATGTCATGCTTTTACCAAAAAGTGCAGTTTTCTTCTTTAAAGTAGCTTTACCAATACTTGTAAATCTATAAATAAATACATTATAAGTTTTACGAATTTATGAATTCCAGCTGGATTTTGTGCCAAAATAGATGTCATTAGCTAACTCTGTCACTCTTGATTAATGCTGAATTAACAAAATAGGGTGCCAAAGCTACCGTGATCTACCGTGATCTACCTTGGTCCGCTGTGATCTACAGTGGTCTACCGTGATGAATTCAGCTCAGCAGCCAGTGGCCTACCCAGGCACCCCACAACAACAAACAGTGGTAAGTCACATGGACAAAAAGGGCAAAATTTCATCTGCAATTTATTTTATTTTGATTTACCTCATTTTTCAATTAATCAATTTGAATGGGGTGTCGTGGCCGAGCGGTCTAGCTTACCGGATTCAAGTTCTGGTGTTAGCAACATAATGTGGGTTCGAATCACGGCCGTGACACTTGTGTCCTTGAGCAAGACATTTAATCATAATTGTTTCTCTCCACCCATGGGTTAAATGGGTACCTGTGAAGGCAGAGTTGGTTTGCTCTATATGCGCTAGAAATGGCAGCAATTGAGCTGTATACTCCCCAGGGAGCTGAGATGGTTTCAGGAATGATTTATGAGCCTTATGAGCAGGGATAATAATATAATGCGCCTTGAGCACCACTTAGTTGGTGGATACGTGCGCTATATAAATCCACACATTATTATTATTATTATTATTATTATTATTATGTATGGGTAATTCCATACATTTTTTGGTTCAGACAACGAGACTAGTACAATCAAGATGATATTTGACTCAAATATGATTCACCTAGAATTGTTGTTTTTGTTTTTTCAACTTCTCATTGGTATCAGGCGTAACGTCAGTAAAACACACATAAATATGCTTAAAAAATTACTTCATCAGTTGGCCCATATGAGATATTCAGTCAAAAATGATTGACCAACCAATGCTAACCCATTTATAGGTACTGACCAGCAATCATTTAAAGTTATGTCACAAATTAATTATTCACTTAATTACTCTTTATCCACTTTATTACTGTTTATTCTCTGAAATGATTTTAGTAAGTAACAAATTTAAACATTTTAAGGGAAGATACATTGGCAAGACTACTGTACTTATTGTGTACATTAACCCTAACCCCCTAGGTATTCTGGCTAGGAACCTTCCTTAACCCTAACCCCCTAGCTAGGTATTCTGGCTAGGAACCTTCCTTAACCCTAACCCCCTATAGGTATTCTGGCTAGGAACCTCCCTTAACCCTAACCCCCTAGCTAGGTATTCTGGCTAGGAACCTTCCTGAATCCTCCAAAATCCATCAGTGCTCTTTTGGAAACATGCCCTTATCTTCCAAATGCACCATGCGTTTTCGTCGATCTTCATATTCAGCACTTATGGCCTGTACTTCTTGCCAGGTAGTAATTTTGTCCCATTTGAAGAGGTGAAAGTACCAATTTTCAACAGTGGTGAATTTTCCCCAAAAAGTGATCCTCAACAGGATTTTGCAGGATATGGGTGGTTAGGGTTAAAGTGGGCCTCTATTAGCAAAAGTATAGTTAACCATTCCCAAGTTTTTAGATTTGTCATTAAAAAAAATAACCCTCCCACTATAGCTGCACTTTAGTGGCAAGTAGCTACAGCAGTCAAAATCAGTCAACTGACTATTTTGACAGTCTGTTGACCTAAATGCGCACACAGGCATTTTTGACTTTTTTTACTGTCATTTGGACCACCCTGAACAATAAAAGACAATGCTTTTACCATTCAAAAACAGTCGACTTATTTTGACCTGTAAATGTACGTACTACACGTAAGGTTTGACAGTGTTTGACTTCTAAGTGCACTAGATATACCTTGGCAAGTATATCAACAAATGACCCCTCTTAATTACTTTGACATTTTCATCATCACCAATAAATCACCAATATTTTTGGTGTTTTGTATAAATCTTTTTGCCAATACTTGAGTGGTTTTGTCAACTGAAGGAGTGAATTTGCAGAGGCCACAACAAGAAAAGGATCGTTTGTTTTCCCCCAGTAGACTCAAGACTTTTTCTGAATTCGAGACAAAAGTGTTTCGGGGGAAAAATATTTTTACAATATTTAACTGCGAGTTGCAGAAATGGATGTTTAGTTTCCTATGACATAACTTCTCAAAATGAGATTAGGGGTAAACTATTAATATTTGCTTAGACTCCCACTTTAACATCATTTTTTGGGGGGCATTAAAGTCCCACTTTAGCTTGACATCCTTTGAAAGTTTCGGCTCAATGCAATCAGTAAATCACCACAAATAAATCCAGAAAATATATTTACATTTATTTAAAAAAAAAATTACAAATTAGTTATATTCTTTTACAATTAATTTATTCCCTTCAAATTATTCCATTAATTATCTAAATCACTATAGGCCTAACATAACCATTAATTCATGAAATTACTTTAAAAATCGTATACTTGATCTTTATTACTTGATCACACAATTACTCGACTAACCACCGTATCATTATAATCCTTGACAACTTAGTTATTCCATTCCAATTATTTCATTATTTGTACAAATCACTAATGAAATTACATTATACTTCTACCAACTTTAATCTAGATCTATTTATCCAGTATAATCACCTAACAATTCTAATCTAGACTCGATTCGATCCGCACCACCCTAATACATAGATTAATTTCTCAACAACCACCACCTCACATTCTTGCATAAGCGGTTGCATCCCTGAAGCTGCCGTCATAAAAGTACACCTCCTTCATTATGTTTATAAACCCGCAGTGTATTTTTATAAGTACTACGTTGAGCCAGTTGCTCCTCCCCTTGATAGAAGTTTGTAGTCCGCGTAATATGTGGACAGGTAAGATGCTTACTGTGACCTTTCTGGACGTCTAGCCTCCAAACACATGAAATTCATTGCGTTCTCGTAAGGTAAATGTTGAAACAAGGCAGTCGTTGAACAAGGCAGTCGTTAAAACAGTTGCACAAGGGCCATCTATAATAATTACAAATTACAGTTCACTTGTAATGTTGTAATCAATTAAGACAATTAATGAGTTCTAATTTCAAGTAAATTAAAGCCGTTTCATTTCCATAAATAAACTTCCAAATTGAATTAATAAAAACAACTTACGATTGCCTGAATTCTCAAAATTCCATTCTGTGCCCCTCCGAGCCAAGCTTCTACAGATCTGTACCATCTATGTTGGTGGCCTGGGCATCGGTGGGGAGAAGGATCGACCAACACTCGTGTACTGAAGACCATGTACACACCACAACCACTATCTGGCATACTGACAAACCTCCCACACACACTCCTGCTTTTTTATCTTACAATAGACTGGCTGCTCGCTCAAGCACGGCGCTGCATACCAATAAGACTCCCCCATACAAAAGTACAATTGTAAAGTAAAAGAACAGATAAATGGTCAGTTGTAACAAACAATTATTATTATGCAATCATGACCCTTGAAATAAAATACACTAAAAGACTTTTAAATCACTCAACTGGGTCGAGATGTGACATATTCATTACAAATTTCTAAAATGTATTTTTTTGCTGTCTGCATACATTTTAAAGAAAACTAGACATACCGGGCACATAGCCAGACATTTGTTCAAGGAAGGGATGACAAACATTTTTTTTTTCAAAGTACGTACAATGTACATGTGGAATATCTTAAGCAATGATTGGCTGGCAGAGGTACAGACATCAAGTGTTAGCACATTATCAAATTCACAAATTCATTATTGTCTAAAACCTTACATAGGTACAACGTACCAGTCATCCTTGGAAATCATTCTGTCTGAATTTAGAAAAAAATGCTATTGTTAAACATACAAAACAATGTAAAACATGCTACATTTTTAATGCAGTATTTTCAAAAACTTGATTGCCTATTGTGATGATACTTTTACAGGTTATTTTTATGATGTAATTTTTGAAAACTAGAGGTTAAAATAATGAAACATCTGTATTCTTCCGCCAAAAATATATTGTATGCACAGGGTATATGTACCTCTTTTATATCTCCTCAATCACATATGTATGATTTTTATACCTTGCATACATGTATAGGCCATCTCATGTACCGTACTTCAAACAAATGCAAATGTGAATCAAATTTAGTTATGATGCATTGGTAGAATTGACCTTGCAATTAAACATGGAAACTTCAGCGAATCATTCTTGGGAATCACACAATTTGAAGTCCCACAATTTCGTGCGCATCACAGTGAATGATTCTGTTATTATACTGCAAAGCAAACTGCTACCCAAATTACACAAATTTAATAATTGCTATTAAAATAAGAAGTATTGAAAATTAACATTATTGGTAGGCCTACACAAAAATATTTATGCCTTAAAATTTTGCAATTTTATAAAAATGCAAAAATGCATGCCTGTTTTCGCAAAAAAAACATTCACGAGTGATATGCTATCTGAATTCCTTTTTATCCATAAGGTAACGGTGCAACCAGGTCAGTCAGTCGTGACCAACCCAAACCAGCCCAGGCGTGGTAATTGGATAGGACTCAAGGTGACTGGATTCATGCAGCTTGTCCTTGGTATCTTGGTAGTGGTGTTCGGCATTGTCAGCATTGCGATCAAGACCTGGCTTTACGCCTTATGGACTCCAATTTGGTGTGGCATTGCTGTAAGTGGCAACTTATCATGTGCACTACTAATTTATAATTATAGTTTTAACATTTCTTGGCTGCTTATACCAATTTAGAGCTAGACTATATAGCGGCCGGAAGTGGGGCCACAATCCAAATTCCCCCATAGTGGCTGCAAATTAACGGCCACACTTTTATAAGTACCCTCCGTTTTGCAAGATATTTTTTAGATATTTCCCTGATATTGTATTTTTACAAGATATGATTTAAAGACAAACGCAAATGTATTAAAATCTACCATAAACCAGGGGTCGATTTCACCAAACTCTTCCTATCTTAGGATTAATCCTAGGATTTAAGAAGAGTCCTAGCCATAACATCGATCTTACCTAGGATGAATCCCAAGATCGATTTCACAAAACGCATCTCAAGCAGGACGTATCCAAAATATAATAAATAGGTAAGATGACCCACACACCAGTTGAGACGGGTTTAACCCTTCTTATTTTTTGTGAAATCGTTCTTAGGACGCGTCTCGAGTTAGGAAGAGTTATCCGTCCTAACTCGAGATAAGACGCATCTTAGCACTTTGTGAAATCGACACCTGGTCATTTGACAGTGCATAAAAGACTGGTCTCCAAAGTCGACAGTAAATTGATTAGTAATTCAGCAATATTACCAATGATACCTTCCCTTTAACCCACACACAAAAACTTAATATGTACATCATTTATATATTATGTTTGTTTACACATAGTTCTTCATCGTTGCTGGAATCTTGGGCATAGCATCTGCAGTGAAAAAGAGCACAGGTTTGGTGAGTAAATTCAGAGTTTGGACAAGGATGAAAAATGGAGGAGCTAGGAGAAATATACATTGTTGCTTGTGTTATTGTTGTTGTGATTGTGGTGAACCTGGGTCCACAGAATTGAAAGCTAAGGAAAGTTTACCACTGCACCATGCAACCTAATCCCCATTATATTGTGTGCGTTTGTGTAGCTTCCCTGTGTTGACCTGGGTCTGACTCTGGTGCGTTCGAGTAGGCCTGACGTCAATTCCGCGGCTTACCTTGGTCAGCCTCAAGTAACCTGCTCGCGAATATTCTGAATGGCCGTCATTTTTGTTTTCAGTGCGGCAATTTCGTGAAGTTTGATGTACATTGTTCTTGTACTAACAACAACAATAATAATATTTGATTTATCACAGGTTATTGCATACATGGTCATGTCCATCTTGGCCTGTTTGTCAGCGTGTTGTGTTATTGGTTTTAGTGGTGGCTCCATCTTTGCTGACACCATCAGCTGCATTGACTACCAGTTTAGCGGCTACCCTCATTACCAGAGGTACTGTTCCTCATCACATGTAAGTTATTCGCCCAGACCCTTAATTGTCATTCGATTGATGAACACACAACATCATCCCTTAGTTTTACCATTGTGCCTTGGGTCTGAAACTAGTCCATTAGAATTATGATGCAAACAATTAATACTGGAAGTACACCATATCACACACAAAATGGACGCTTGTAGTTTGGATCATTGGAACAACCCCAACAGTTTTGAGCAGCTCGGGGAGAAGGTTGCAATCTTATAAACAAACTTTTCAGCAAAATGGCTGTCAAAAGTCTGTTTATTCCAGTACCTCATACTCTTTGAAGTGGCTAGATGTTTGCAAACATTGGGAATGGTGCTTGGACTCGAGTGGTTTTGCAGTCTGATTTGGCTTGGACTCGTAGCCTAGTCAGTAAAAACAACACTTGAAATTTCAGTGAAGAAAGTATTTTCTGCTGTTATTCTTAGGCCCTATTGTAATGTTGAATTGTTGTCTCCTGTGAAGTCGAAAATTCCGAATAAAAATGTTTCAGCACAATGTTGTTGACAAATAGTTTTTATAAAGTACTTTTTATAAAGTAGTTTTTATAAAGTACTAAAAGTTCTACTTATGGTTGACTTTTAATGGTATAGTTTTTTTGTAAGCATTACACTGTACATTACCAATCAGTGATCAATGAACAACAGTGAATTTAAGCTTGGGCGATATCGATTTTTTTTCATCCACGATATATCGGCAAACATAGAAAGCGATTTTCAATAGTATTGCGATTATTTTTTCCATTCATGCTTTAGAGCCGATAACCACAGGTATGTACCCCTCTACAGGCATCACAATAAATCACAAATTCGTTTGCAGAGCGTGTATGTACTTCCGAAGTAGTTTGCTTTTGTTTCTCACTTCCAAAAGCTGAAAAAACTGTCCTAATTTTGTTTCCATGGAATTTCTTATTTGACTTACAATGGCGATTTTTTTGTTAATTGCGATATATTTTTTAATCGTGATTTGCCGATATCTCGATAACTTAAAGGTTCTCGATATCGTAATCGAATAAATAAAAAGGTATCGTGATATTCGATATTATCGCCCAAGCTTAAGTGTATTACACGAATATTTCATTATAGCTTGTTGAATATTTAATACTTCTACTGTCATTTCTTCAACCTCATTTATTTGTATAATAATTTTAGAAATGTGTTTCATTTATTATTTGTATTGTTACATTTATTTGCAATGATACTTGCATTCTACCACTGTACTGCATACATTTTCATGAGTTCTGTTATGACAACCTTCCATAACTGGACTTGAAATATAATTCATTTGGACTAGGACTTGAACCGGATAGCTGCAAATGGACTCGGACTCCAGACCTTATGGACTTGGACTTGGATGAGGTGGATTCGACTACAACACTGCCTCTACCAGGTTTTGTGGTGAATGTTCACTTATATGCAATTTGTTTTCTACTTGTTTTTTCTAGGCAGCCCGTGTTGGTATCGATGTGTGTCTTGTGCTGATTGGCATTGCAGAGTTCATTATCTCTATCGTTGGAGCCAGTCTGACTTGTTCTGGTTTGTGTAGCAGCACCCCTCCCCAGCCCATGGTGTGTATATACCGTTGTGTGCCCGGAAGAAGGTCGTAAGGCTCTACGACCTTCTTCCGGGCACACAATTAAGTACAATGTTGTTCCCAGCAGGTGGTAAGCAACAAAATGGCTCCTTTGAAAAAAAAAAGTAGGGCATAACTGTTACATATTTGTTGCTAGAATTACTCCCAAGACATGTTTTTCCATTAATGCGAAATTTAACTTTCCTACAATGACTTATAAATGGCAGCAGAACAACCAAATTTTCACACTCAGTTTTCTTGTAACACAATTTTGCACATTAATTGCTTACAACCTTTTGCTGGTCACACTTTCATTACGTACTTCTTCCGGGCACACAAAGATACATGTAATATCAAGATTAGGAAATACACAACACAGATAATGATAAATAAGATGTAGGCTATGATGGTGGGAGTATAGATAAGTGGGATTTGCGATGACACTATGTATTGAAGAGGATACAATACAATACAATACAATGAAGGCATTTATATATCGCTCTTACACAAACGGTATCACAGCGCTTTACAGTGATACTGATCAAAACGTTGAGATAACGTTGAGTTCTTCTCAGAATTCCGACTACACATAAAGATATTATTTCAGTACATGGTATCACTGCAAATCCCACAATAACTGATAATGTTGGCTATTTGATATAATATTAAAAGGGACATTATCGTCACGATCAGAGCAGGTTTTCAACAGGGCATGGAATCGTTCTCCTAGTTTAAGAAGAATACAGTGACTGAAGTTTACTGGATCATTTATGCAGAAGCAACGATCATGGGGGGTATTATTTTCAGTCACTAAGTTAATCTAAAACTAGTACTCCGATTCCATGCCCAGTTGATCGTGACGATATTAATTTGTCCCCTTTCAAATCACTTTAGATGGAACAATTCGTCGTGTCAGTGCAAAAACGTCGTATGTTCACAATGCAATAAGATCGTATGTACAGCGCGTCGTCAATCTGCATAAATTTACATACATTAAAAAATGTTTGTGCAACAACATCGTATCTCAGCCATTGTTTTTGTGCATTCATCCAGGAACTTGTGACGTACGACCTTTTTGCACTGACACAAACTGGTTTTGCGCAAAAACGTCGTAACTCGGAGATACAACGTTTTTGCACTGACACGACGAATGCTTGTAACGGATGACTGATGATACTTACTACACCAACTTTACACCAAGTAAACTTGGAGATATTAATTACGAATTTCTACTACAGAAAATATCTCACCTCTGATAACCTGATAAATGCATTTTCAATTCATTCATGCACACACGATTCGCTCATGAAATGAAAGCCCCCTTACATAACAACCCACACTGCATGCCTGCAAGCACAGAAGTCCACACCAAAACTTGCGGCTTTTTTCCAGCGTGCTGGACAGTACATACGTTTTCTTATCTATGTTCTCCCAGTTTCTAATTTCCTACACTATGTCTGATTCTGCTTCAAAGATAAAAAAAAATCTTACGGACGAAAAAATGTAGATCTTGCGGAGGGCATCTAGTTGCTTTTAGACTTTAGACCACACCAACTGTTACTGATATGCCGGGTCTGTTCTCAGGGTATACCTTGCAGGATTCTTGAGCTTTGAATGACCAAAAATTAGAGGAACTTAACATTCTGACAGGTCAACCTGTGTCTGTAGGACTCGCATCCCCCGGCGCAAGATCAACAAGCCTCGTCATCCATTCAGTCTGCCAGGGGTTCTTCGACATCTCATCAGCAGACGAACTTATGATAATCGATTATAACATATACGTTAAATAGTATACCAAGAAGACTTTCGATCTCCATCTCAAACAGACATTGGGGATTATTATCTTCACTTGTTCAACTCTGGCCTCTAGATCTACACTGTTCGAGGTGCATATATTGCTTTACTCCACAAAGTGTCCATTAATGGGTCGAATATATCCAACAACTCATCAATCTCGCATCTGATTATGCTAGGGGATAATTGTTAAATGACCACCCAGCAAGAAGCTGATTTGCCCCTTGGGATCTGGGCTCAGTGAACTCCATGCCCTCTCCATAGAAACTGGGCACTATACGATGGGAACCTGGAGGAGTGCCTTTTGATTCCCAAGATTCATTCCTTGATCATACAAGAATGAATCTTGGAGTTTCTCTCCTTCAGATATCTTTTTCGCTAGTTTGACACCTTTCTCAAACATCCAGGAGGACATCCTATGGTGCCATAAGTGAGATCACCATATATATATATATGTATATATATGTATGTATATATATGTATATATATGTATATATATATACAAGTGTATATATATATATATGTGTATATATATACAAGTGTATATATATATATATGTATATATATGTGTATATATATATATGTATATATATGTATATATATATATTTATATATGTATATATGTATATATATATATATATATATATATATATATATATATATATACTTGTAGTAAAACTAGTGGAACGCTGGTAGTTGTAACTCCGAGTTTCACGCGTTATGCGATCATCAGACAACTGATAGTCACCAAGTGATTACTCCTATATATATATATATATATATATATATATATATATAGGCCTACACGCGCACGTACAGGTTACTCGCTCAATGATGCGTGGTAATTACCTATTGTTTGCGGGCCTTGTGTGTAAGCTTGTTTGTTGGCAGTTTGTGGTTTGTTGACGCGGTACTGTTCCTCGTCACGTGTCATCGCTTTTGAAGTTGCAGAGGTAGAACTTGTTTTCATGGCGGCATTTTGATATGAGTTCGGGTCGTTTCTTCAGGAGTATCCTCTTGTCGGCGTTTATGATGGAGAGCTTCTCAGTGAGGCAAAGGTTGCACCGTTTCGATTCACTGTTGTATGCTTGAGATCTACAGGCTACCGACCAGTTGATGGTGAATGGTTTCTTGTTCCTTTTCAATTGCCAAATGTGCTTGGAGAGTTCCGTGCTGTTCTGGTACTTCTCATGCCTGAAAGACTGTGTGGTTGCCGTATCTTAGCTTGAATGGAGGCGCGGTGAGACCTATGTACAGATGAGAGTTGTTTGGTTGCTTAACTTCGGCATTGTAGATGATGTTGCTGGCCTGGCACTTTCCTTGTAGAGGGCATAGGTCTTTCTTGCGGCAGTTGCAGTCCTTACGGTCGGTCCCTTTGTCGTTCGATGAGACTTGTTTGTTGTGTGCCTTGATGATACTGGCGATGTTGGGCATGCAGCTGTAACTGATCTTGACCGTGTTCCTGTTGAATATCTTGTTCAGTTTGAGTTAATATATATATATATATATATATATATATATATATATATATATATATATATATATATATATATATATATATATATATATATATATATATATAAATATATATAAATAAAACGGGAGGCGAGCAATTGGCTGATGCCGGACTCGAACCCGCGACCTTTCGAATACCGTAAGAGTGTTCTACCAACTGAGCTAACCAGCCCCTATGTTGGTAGGCGGTCCACTAGGCGGTCATTAATTCGTCCATTTCTACAAACCAAACTTGTGGGATACAACCAGATTAATCATATGAGATGCAAACTAGGCTGCTAAAGTGGAACACAAGCAGGTCTACCACATGAGAAACATCCTGTGTCTTTGATCAGAGCAGCCAAACATGACGTGTCTCGGGCTGCACCAGTTACGGTATAAAGCAGTGTCTCGGGCTAAAGTGAAAGCACATCAAACCAGGAGCATATGACAACATCATGGGTTCACTTCCAAGGTGTGCAGATCAAAGAAATCATGCAAGCAGCCTGCTGGAAGAACCTAGCTTCCACTTTCACATCATGCTACCTGGGACTTCTACACACCCACAAGGACGAACGGACCCAAACAACAGAGCGGGAGTCTACCGGATCCCCTGTGAGTGCGGTAAGGTGTACATCGGCGAAACAGGACGCAACCTCCCCATCAGATTGAAGGGACACCGAGCACATGGCCGCAGAGGAGATTTCGAGAAGTCCGCCATCGTTAAGCACTCGCACATCAAGGACCACCAAATCGACTGGCAGGCAGCCCAACTCATCACACCCATCGACACATATGGCACCCCAGACGCATCAGAGAGGCCATCGAGATCGTCAAACACGACACTGTGCCACTGGACATCGGCTTCTACATCAGCGACATTTGGCGACCACTACTACGGACTGAAGGATCTTCTATATCCAAAGTCCATAACCCATCCCAGACTGAGGGATCTCCTATATCCTAAGTCAACCACCCTCCATCCCCCTGTGCTTGTTAACAACTGATTCAGTTCAGTGAGCACACACTCCTCTCCCCCAACCCCTAGGATCCTAGTCTCAACAGTTCCCGCCTGCGCGCCTCAACGAACTAATCCTCCAGCATCCATTCATGGGATGATCCTCCAGCAGTCTACTTAAGCAGCAGCATTTTCCAGAGTCCGGCATTCTCCTGAAGACGATCAGAGCATACTGATCGAAACGTCGAGTTGTACCTCCAGTTCTTTTCAGAACTAATTACTACTCAATTGAGATTCCACATGGTGTCACCGCAATTAGTCTTACTTATCATCCTCACCATGCAAAGCTACAAGTTTTACCTACCTGCGGGATGTTCTGCAAGTAGAAGGTGCTATGGGCAGACTCCAAAGTAAGTACTCTGAACAGCAGCTCGATCTACAGCCCAGAAAACCCGCAAACCCACTCTACTAAGAAAATACTCACCTCAGATAACACCACACTTTTTGACATTCTCTCAGTTTGGTATGGAAGAAGGAGAGAGTCTTCATGTGGGCTCCTGTCCGCATTGCGGGCATGCATTATGTGGGTTGTTACATATAGCAAGGCTTTGTTTTCGTCAGTGAATGGTGGGTGAATGTGCATTGGAAATGCATTTGTAGATTCGGAGTTGGGTATTTTCTTCCTACATATTTGGGGGGAAAGCCCCTTGCCCGAATCATTGATCTTTCTAAGAGATGCAATTAGACTTGCTGATTGTGAAGTCACTGAGCATTGAATGTTATAATCATTGAATGTTTAATTTTGCTAATTATCATAGCAGGTGTATTACCAGACCAATCCACAGGCTGTGATGAATCCACCTCAGAACGTGGTCTACCCCCCTGGCAGTAAGTGATCATTTTACATTGTCTATTAATTGTTATCACTGACCTGGATATGGCCCTATAGCATTTGTCTTGAACATGTTTGTCAGTAGGTTGGGCACAAAATCTTGTTCATTGCATTCACTTTTACTATTTAATTCTTGATCAAACTTGTTTTGTTTATTGACCCAAAATGTAATGCAGGGCAGCATTAAAATAAGTATGATGAAATGAAGTGAAATCAATCAGACTATAATGCTGTAATTGATTCATCTCAAATATTTAAAATAGAAAGATCAGAGTTAAAACACATCCAGTCTGTGATTTAAATCCAGTCAGACCATGAGTCACAATGATGACTTGATTTGAGCCACTGCTAGAAAATGACACAACACAAGTCATTAATTACCACAACACGACTGGAAAAGAATTTTGTCACAGATGATCCAAAGCTTCTTAAGAGTTGAGTCCTCAAAAGATGCCATGCAGATTTGTTTACAAAAAAAAAAAAAAAACTAATTAATGCAAAAAAAGTCTTTGGTTTCTGGTCATTTGAATGTAATGCTTTTCCTTTCAACTGTATGATGAGTACATACAAATGTACTTGAGTATATCCAAATGTACATCGGTTATGTTGGCAAAACTTCTTCTATGAGTATGCTCACCTTCTTGGAATCAACATTTACATCAAACAATATTCCTATTCTGTTTTACTATGGAAATAATTGTGTTCTTCAGTTGAATTAATTGAATTGGGTGAGTATTTCATTGTGATATTTTTGTTCTATTTTCAGCTAACGTGGCTGTCTACCCAGCACAGCAGTATGTGGTTCCTCCCCAAGGACAATATGTTGTGCAGCCTCAAACTCAGTTTCAACCTCCTCCCCAGGGACAGTACCCTCCTCAAGCAGAGCCTCAGGCAACCCCCAAACCTGATGAACATCAGTACAAGTACCAGCCTCTCACCAAGTAGGTACCCTACCATTATCGCCCAGTCTGGGTCACCATTAGGTAAAGATGTATTTCTTGTGATTTTTTGTCATTTTAACAGCACTTAACTATCACTATTTTAATGGACATTTGATATTTTTCATCAGTACATTACTTGCATGAGGAAATGAAAACAAATGATGTAAAATTACACATTTCTCAAAATACTCATAGGAAACATTAAATAGATATTTATTGAAAAGAATTAATGGTGGTTATTAGAATTAATCCCATCATAAATTCATTTTGGCACAGCTATTTTGAGACAGGGCTTTCTTGTGGCAGGGCTTTCTCATGACAGGGTTGTCTCGTGACAGGTCTGCCTTGTGGCAGTGGCTGTCTTGGAAAAGAAATGCCTAGTGCCAGGGATATCTTGGGAAAGAACTGCCGTGGCAGGGATGTCTTATGAGACTGAAACTTCCACAGGTTAATGTCTGTACATCTGTCTGCATTTGTTTTAGTTATGGCTGCATTTAATACAAAAACTTACCAATTGTGTACAATCCTTTTAACTCTTTTTATCAAAATGTATTACATGTATCGCTTTTGGTAGATATAATGTGTGGATCCTTTTTCATTTTTGCCATGAGAGTCAGAATCTATGTTTGCCATGTTATATAATGAATAATAGAAATACTTGAAATCTGAAATCTTGTAATAAAAGTACTGAAAAGTTATAGCAGATAATATATATATACACCTAATACTTTATGTTATAGAATAAATGTGTCGATAGATATAGATATAGACAGATCGATCCATTCTTTTGTTAGGGTTAGCTGATAGCCATTCAATATTCTAAATGAAATCTATCTATATGTATATTTTTAAAATGTGCCTCTTTTTCTAAAATAATATTTTATGTAAATCCAGATATCTTCTGTACATTTTAAACAACTTTTTTTGACAGTGTAAATATTTAGTGTACTTTTTAACATTTTGAAATAATGTTCATGCTCACTCTTGACACATGAGGGCGCTCTTTCGTGAGATCACAGTAAACTCAGTGCCACAGCAGCTCCATAAGTGTACAAAAACAGAACCTCAAACCTTGCCCACTAAAGTAGTTGTTACGTTACTACATAAAACTGCATCTTGGAGACACAAACACTCAGAAAACACAAAGTTCAGAGAACTGACTTATTAAATTACCATGTATCCACGAAACCACACTTCCAATCAGACACAAATGGCAACATTTACAAAAATATAAAAGGTTTTCTTGTAATTAAATGTTGTATTTGCTGCCAAAGTATTCTAAGTTTCTCTAGGCCATGTTTTCTTAAAGGGGAGTTACAGCATTGGTAAAGTCGGAAAAACTCCTTTTACGAGTATGCTTACTATCTTTGAATCAAAATATACATTAAACAACAGTAGTATTATAAGAGTAGTTCGCACCTTTTTGTGGCGGTGGAAGTCAGTGGAGGACCAGTGGAGGTTACCCCCTCCACTCCCATCGAACTACCTCCACACCTTTCCCCGCCCAGCGAATTACCCTCCACCCTGTTTTCCTCCCAAACAAACAACCAAATAATAAAAGAACCATTCATAATTCTATGACCCTCCTGCCCAAACTAACGAACTGGCGGAAGCCGTTATTGCTGACGACGGGTGGGTGACCGTCGAATTACAGTCACCAAGTGACGGAACGTACTATCACGCAATCTTAAAAAACAACAACACGAATCAAGATGATTATTTATTTATTATACACAAGATGATTATTTATTTATTATTTTTTAATGGATTTGTATTCAAAGTAATAATTGAGAATTCGGGTTGGGCTGGTGGGTTTTGGGCAAGTCGGGGCGAACCAAGACATGTTGACGTGGTGCAAGAAACTGTTAAGAAGTTGTGGTGATCATGTTGAAACTGCCCGTGTGACGTCACGGACAAGTCTGGACAAGATGTTACGTAAGAGTCGTAAAGTGTTTTTGATTGGTCAGTCACATAAACACCGCCTGTTGGAATTTATAAAAGATGAACATTTTAAAGTCTCAGACTCATTCCTTATTGCTGACGATAAAGACGAACTTCTTGCTACATAATTTCGCTTACTCCATACTTATTTTGTACACGATGGCTGAACTTCCCAATGTAACTGTGCATCGATATCTACAGCACCACCTAGCTCTCCACTGTCCCTGATCAATGTTGGACCGTTTTTTAATAACTTGTCCGAACTGATTGACACTACTATTAAACAATTTAATGAGTAATTGATCTTTACATAGCAAAATGTGATTAAGTTAATGTGTGAAACCCGTAATTTTTTTTATATTATTCTTTAGGTGTTGTAGATCAATCAGTTTAGTATTGAATGGAATTTTTAAAACCCTTGTAATGTTTGTGTATTTGGATTTGTCTTCCAAGAATTTGATTGATGTGAAATAAATGTTTTAAAATTTGAACCGTTGCTTCTTTGGTGTCATTGATTCTGTGTGTATGTAATGATTGCGATTATTGTTATAAAACTTGGATGCTTGGTTGTGTTAAAGTTTGCCGAACTACCTCCACACCTTTCCCCGCCCAACGAACTACCCGTATGACGTCACGAACAAGTCTGGATGTTAAGAAGCTGGGGTGATCATGTTGAAACTACCCGTGTGACGTCACGGACAAGTCTGGACAAGACATGATGTCGGGCGAACCAATACATGTACGGACAAGTCTTGTGTGATGATGGCCATTATTGACGTGATAGTTGCCCAAGGAATCGTCAATGGACCAGTCTGAATATGTCGGTTCGACAAAAGAAACATGTATTGTATTAATAACTTTTTACATAATTCAAAATGTAATGAAAATAACTGAAAACGTAATAACAACTAGAGAGTTGCGTGTTACTTTGATCACATAATATCGTCAAGCTCATGTGTCTTTCTCGTTTTTTAAATGAAACCCTTGTCAATAGGTCTGAGTTTGATATCACGGAGTGCTGATACCATCAGAATGACAAGTCCTGCTCCATCCATTTTCCAATATCCATTAAACTATAATCGTTATGGCGAATCTCATATAGAGCAAATGCCACATCAACTTGCAACCTTATTAATAGCCGTGAGAATGACGTCATAGTAAGCCAATCGGAAAACGACAACAACTTAGTAGTTGGTTGTCAAAGATATTGTGATTGGTTTAAACTTACCTGTGTGCGGGGACATGTTACCTTGATATTAAATTGGTAATAGACTGGGATTTTACCAGCGACTCTGTATGACAGTTAGTAATTGTAAATGAAACATATTTGAGGATCATTTCTACCTGATTAAACCAACCCACGCTGCATCGACAGCCATAATTAAACTGATGAGTAGAAGCATCATTTCTACCTGATTAAACCAACCCACGCTGCATCGACAGCCATAATTAAACTGATGAGTAGAAGCACCATCTAAACAAAAGCCACCAGTCAATATGGAATATTTTGAGAAGCCAATCATAATAGTCTTCTCCTTTGTATTTCTAGCTTTTTGGTTCTTGATTTAAACTGTCAGTCGAACTGCTGACTTGAGAGGACTTGCCTTTGTATGGCAGAATAAGGCGACGGTGGTAATTATTAAATAATTCATCAATTTTTTTCCCTCACGTACTGAAGTTGCCCAGCACAGTTTCAGCTTAATACATTTTGCCGTTAGCCAGAATTGTTTTCTCTCAATATTTTGTTTTTTGAGGTACCAGTCGATACTGGAAAAAAATATTTGCTTGGAGGTTATTTGAGATTCAGTTTAGCCGAGTATTAAATAAATGGATGACGCTATATGACAAATTAATGATTAACTATATTTCGACAATTACACAGAGACAAATATTGCATTGTCTGTTTCAGTTTTAGTAACCTTTATTAGATGTGATTGTTTGTCTAATGTAAGTCATGCTAATTGTAAGGTGACACAAATATTGCACAGTGCAGCGATTAATTAAAAAAGCTTTACAGTTCTTATAAAGGTAAAATGTATTCATAAAATGTTTAAATATTATTGCTATAAACTTTCTTAGTGTAAAGCTGATGATGGTATTAATCTTCCCTAAAGTATTTTTGTTTGAAGTCATTTTGCGAAAGAAATAAATTTCCAGTTCAATTCCACATTTAGAATGAGTACAAAATATCCTAATGTTATTTTCACTGTTTTCAGCGTTACGATTACACCTTAAAATTACCCATATTAAACTATTGGCTTTATTTTGTATCGGATACACAATATGCAATATCGGATATAGGCTACATAAGCTGTAACGATACGTGTTTCTCAACATTGAATTGTATTATTTGCTTTGTAATTGCTTATTTTTTATTTTTACCCCCAACTTCTCAATCTTGTTAGCTGGATGCCTGAGGGCAATAGTCATTTGGTTCGCTTTTCAGATTCACAAGGTTAAAAACCGGTTTCTGGTCTCAGACCCGCGCGTCGGTACTTTTAGTTTTCTGTTTTTGCTATGAAACGATGTACAATTGCAGCCAAAACTGCTGGATCGATTGGAATTCTGCTGTGCTGTGTTTTAAACGACTTTTCACATAAGGGGTATGAACATTTGTGAGGTCTCTCATAGCCACCATACTTTGTGTGCAGGAAATTTGATCTGGTTCCAATAACCGCCTGTACATGCATCACGTTGGCCAAATAAAATAAATTAATTAATGAACAAAAACCCACCAGCCCAACCCGAATTCTCAATTATTAGGCTACTTTGAACACAAATCCATTAAAAAATAATAAATAAATAATCATCTTGTCTATAATAAATAAATAATCATCTTGATTGGTACAAGTACAGTAGCGGAACAAGTTACCGCCGGGCCGGGGGGGCAGAGCGCACGGTCGGGCCCCCCCCCACCCCCCAGGCATCATTCCCTAACCACACGTGATTTCCGAGAGACCCGTCATGATTACACTTCATGTTTTCAGGGGAGCTCAAAATAAAGAAAGGGCCCGGTTGATTTGTGTAAGTTCCAGCTCGGGCCCGGTCCCCCACCCACCCCCACCCCCCCCTCCACCACAATGTTAAAAAAAGATTTAAAAAAATTCTTTGGGAGGGGTCAGCCCCTCCGGGCCGGGGGACGGCTGCCCCCCAGCCCCCCCTGACGGTCCGCCACTGTACAAGTATCAATCATGCTGAAAAAAATATCTTTCATCTGAAGTGCTTTCATCTTTCAATGTCAGATTTTGTTTGTCCAAAATATTTTTAAAAAACAGCATAACCTGTAAACAATTTTGTTTTCGTTTTCCTAAAAATGCGAGCAACGGTTTTTATAAAATTTGAAAGCAAACAAAAGAAAAAAAATTCTCTCCCCTACCTCACTTCTAATAAAATTCAAGAAACCTAAAAACATTTGTTTTTTCCCCTGGTGTTTTGTAGTTGGGTCTTTGATATTATCAGGCCTGGAATTACACAGAGCCTGGTATCTGTTACCCTGGTCTTGGCCTTAAAAATGTTCCCATAGACATACTGATACTCCAATGGAAGTGTACTTTACTCGGGAATAGTGGCCTTGCCCTCTACAAGAATGAAATTCCATGCTTATGTATTCTAATCTATTTGGATTTGTTACAGGCAGCCCGTGTTGGTATCGATGTGTTTCTTTTGCTGACTAGTTGGCATTGCAGAGTTCATTATCTCTATCGTATTTTTGCATAAGTTTCCAACCTTGCATAAGTTTTTAATCTTGCATTATGAAAACCCTAAAATAAGATATGAATGCTTCATAATTCTCCATTATTTTCAAAACGATTTACAGATGTCTCACGGAGCCTCATCTAGAACCATAAAATTATGGGGCCCTTGACCCTGAGCCCCGACTCCACGTATTTCAAGTGTGGTGGTGGATGGGTGGATGAAGAAGACGCACAGTGATCCTCCCCCCCCCCCCCCGCTTTTCGAGCTGGATTTAAAACAAAAACAAATAATTAGGAGCTCGCAATCAGCGTGCGTCCCCATAATGTGGTCAAATCCTGGATCTGACACTACCTACATGTCCCTCCTCCCACACATATACACAATCAGCGTGTGTCTCCATGATGGTCAAATCCTGGATTTGACACGACCTACATGTCCCTCCAACCACACATACACAATCAGCGTGTGTCTCCATGATGTGGTCAAATCCTGGATCTGATACTACCTACATGTCCCTCCTCCCACACATACACAATCAGCGTGTGTCTCCATGATGTGGTCAAATCCTGGATTTGACACTACCTACATGTCCCTCCAACCACACATATACACAATCAGCGTGTGTCTCCATGATGTGGTCGAATCCTGGATCTGACACTACCTACATGTCCCTCCTCCCACACATATACACAATCAGCGTGTGTCTCCATGATGTGGTCAAATCCTGGATTTGACACTACCTGCATGTCCCTCCTCCCACACATATACACTTCTAAAAGTAGCGTTCGACGCCCATCATTTCTCAAAAATGTTCAAAACGGATTTGAAGCAAATTGGAGGTTAAATTATGACTGTTATTGTTAAATAAATATGAAAAAAATATTTACACAGAAAAAACAGATCATGTTTTTTTCAACCAGGGTCTTTGAAGAAGAACGAGGTAAACCCTGGGTGCGAGTTTGCCCTATGACTAATGACCAATATGCAGATGAGGGCGCGGCGTTACATGTTTACATTGACTGCGCTGCACAAACACATTCACCCACAACCGCGCAACAGTACATAATTTTTATACATAATGTGATGTCAGCTATCAGACACCCAGCTATTTCAGCGGTACTCAGCCGTGGGCCTATATTTATACCAAACTCCCACCAATCTTCAAGCACCTACTAGATGTACGTGTTCGCCTTCCAATCGATATTTTACAGCTCACAGTAAAGGATTGTCGTGTCAAATTGGGTAATTATGAACTTTTGACTTTTAGTATAATATGATAGATATCCTAGCACAGTTATTATAGGCTATATTCCTTCCCTCGGCCGGCCTTCATATACTAGTCGACCATACACAGTGCAGTGTAATGCAGTGGCCGGTGTAGAATTATATTAGGCCTATATTTGCAGATAACTACGCAAGATGTATTGTTGCTACCTGTTTAAGTGTTATGACTGATCAAATGTCTGATAGTACATCATGTAGACCTACATGTCACTATCATTAATATGGAGTTAGGCCTATCACCTGTCAATATATGGGGGTATCAACTATCATCATCGGGGTATCAATATGGAGTTGTACTCGAACATTAGTATCGAGTGTATACGTCAAACAGGCAAATGGTATAAAGACAGACAAAAGAGAAACAAAATTGGCAGTGATAACAATTGATGTGAAAATGTTGATGGTACCAAACATTCTGAGAAGTTTATTCAGTTTGACATTGTGTATTTTCCACATTAGAATGAAAAAATTTTATATAACAAATTATTAATACATTTTAACATTTAATTTTTTTCCTAGATAACAATGAAATGACCTGAAACTTTCAAATAGATTCTCCAGGCTCTAGAAACCTCACAAATATGCATTTCCAAGAATTTTAATTTAATTCCAATACACTAAGTAAGAGGTCTCAGGATTTTGTCTAAATAAGGTCATTTGGGGTCATACCAATCTATTTGTGAGGTCTCTGGAGCCTGGAGAATCTATTTGAACAAGAAATAAATAAAAATTATTTTATATACAGTATACAATCAAACAGAAAACATGTTTTTCACAAAAAAAACGTTGACTCAGCACTTTTTCGTGAATATATAATCCATTTTTTGGGATGGGCAAAGTTTTTTGGGATGAAATTTTGTTTGTCTTAGATATTGGCAGAACATCATAAAGGTATTCATAATTTAAAATGCCAACTTTTCTATAATTCACTACACCCTAATGTACAGCCCTATCTTGTGTTTTACCTATTAGGGCCGGATGAACAGCAAACTTGATGTACTAGTATCTGGGTCAATTCCGCTCCCTCTTTTAACAATCTGGCCCTGCCCCTACATTAGGCACAAATACATATATCTTAGTAGCCTCACCTTGCATAAAAATTAAAAAACATATAGTTCTACATCTGAAAATGTTTCACCATCCTGCTGTTTTGTTTTTAAGACAATCAGAACAGTTTATTTTTTAACCTTTAATAATTTGGTTCACCCATAAAATAGTCAGACTACACTTGAAAATGTTTGATCTTTATCCTATTATCATTTTAGACAGAGTGATACTTTCAATGTTGAACTAAACTTTCTTGATTTTGTACAATTGTGCAGATTTGTCCCACAAAATAGGCAAATAACATGGCACGTCTCAAAATTAATTCCCTTCTTCTGTTTCCATTACAAATTGACACAATGGAGACAGTAAGTTTTTTTTCATGTTTGTGTCCCATGCCCCCATTTTTCACTCAAATCTAACTCCCCAAAAATAGGATGGACCCAAGATGGGTCCAACTCTGCATTCTGAGGTCCATTCTGAACCCACATGCAAAAATGTCATGCTTTTACCAAAAAGTGCAGTTTTCTTCTTGAAAGTAGCTTTACCAATACTTGTAAATCTATAAATAAATACATTATAAGTTTCACGAATTTATGAATTCCATCTGGATTTTGTGCCAAAATAGATGTCATTAGCTAACTCTGTCACTCTTGATTAATGCTGAATTAACAAAATAGGGTGCCAAAGCTACCGTGATCTACTGTGATCAACCGTGATCTACCGTGATCTACCTTGGTCCGCTGTGATCTACAGTGGTCTGCCGTGATGAATTCAGCTCAGCAGCCAGTGGCCTACCCAGGCACCCCACAACAACAAACAGTGGTAAGTCACATGGACAAAAAGGGCAAAATTTCATCTGCAATTTATTTTATTTTGATTTGGTTTACCTCGTTTTTCAATTAATCAATTTGAATGTATGGGTAATTCCATACATTTTTTTGTTCAGACAACGAGACTGTAGTACAATCAAGATGATATTTGACTCAAATAAGATGATTCACCTAGAATTGTTGTTTTTGTTTTTTCAACATAAACTTCTCATTGGTATCAGGCGTAACGTCAGTAAAACATTCACATAATTATGCTTAAAAAATAACTTCATCAGTTGGCCCATATGAGATATTCATCAGTCAAAAATGATTGACCAACCAATGCTAACCCATTTATAGGTACTGACCAGCAATCATTTAAAGTTATGTCACAAATTAATTATTCACTTAATTACTCTTTATCCACTTTATTACTGTTTATTCTCTGAAATGATTTTAGTAAGTAACAAATTTAAACATTATTTTAAGGGAAGATACAACATTGGCAAGACTACTGTACTTATTGTGTACATTAACCCTAACCCCCTAGGTATTCTGGCTAGGAACCTTCCTTTAGCCTAACCCCCTATAGGTATTCTGGCTAGGAACCTTCCTTATCCCTAACCCCCTAGCTAGGAACCTTCCTTAACCCTAACCCCCTAGCTAGGTATTCTGGCTAGGAACCTTCCTTAACCCTAACCCCCTAGCTAGGTATTCTGGCTAGGAACCTTCCTTAACCCTAACCCCCTATAGGTATTCTGGCTAGGAACCTCCCTTAACCCTAACCCCCTAGCTAGATATTCTGGCTAGGAACCTTCCTGAATCCTCCAAAATCCATCAGTGCTCTTTTGGAAACATGCCCTTATCTTCCAAATGCACCATGCGTTTTCGTCGATCTTTCATATTCAGCACTTATGGCCTGTACTTCTTGCCAGGTAGTAATTTTGTCCCATTTGAAGAGGTGAAAGTACCAATTTTCAACAGTGGTGAATTTTTCCCAAAAAGTGATCCTCGGAGGATTTTGCAGGATATGGGTGGTTAGGGTTAAAGTGGGTCTCTATTAGCAAAAGTATAGTTAACCATTCCCAAGTTTTAGATTTGTCATTAACCCTTTAAACTCAGGCCTGTTTTGGTGAATTTTGTTCTTTGTATAAAAAAGATTCTGCCTTACTTCTCAAAAACCTTATCACATTATATACCACTGGAAAGCTTACATATGGGCTTACATTTTTATCAAAGTTTTGACCCCCACCAACCTTTTGGAAAAAAATGGCGTACAGATGTTGTGTAAGAATTGATTTATTTCATCGGACGCCGGCATCCGATATTCTACAGGGCTGAGTTTAAAGGGTTAAAGGTTTGTCATTAAAAAAAACTAACCCTCCCACTATAGCTGCACTTTAGTGGCAAGTAGCTACAGCAGTCAAAATCAGTCAACTGACTATTTTGACAGTCTGTTGACCTAAATGCGCACACAGGCATTTTTGACTTTTTTACTGTCATTTGGACCACCCTGAACAATACAAGACAATGCTTTTACCAGTCAAAAACAGTCGACTTATTTTGACCTGTAAATGTACGTACTACACGTAAGGTTTGACAGTGTTTGACTTCTAAGTGCACTAGATATACCTTGGCAAGTATATCAACAAATGACCCCTCTTAATTACTTTGACATTTTCATCATCACCAATAAATCACCAATATTTTTGGTGTTTTGTATAAATCTTTTTGCCAATACTTGAGTGGTTTTGTCAACTGAAGGAGTGAATTTGCAGAGGCCACAACAAGAAAAGGATCATTTGTTTTCCCCCAGTAGACTCAAGACTTTTTCTGAATTCGAGACAAAAGGGTTTCGAGGGATAAAATCTTTTTACAATATTTAACTGTGAGTTGCAGAAATGTATGATGTTTAGTTTCCTATGACATAACTTCTCTCAAAATGAGATTAGGGTAAACTATTAATATTTGCTTAGAGTCCCACTTTAACGTCCTTTTTGGGGGGCATTAAAGTCCCACTTTAGCTTGACATCCTTTGAAAGTTTCGGCTCAATGCAATCAGTTCAAATAATTTATTTGTGACAAAAAAATCAAATAATAATCACAATTTGTTTTGCAGAAAATACTGCCATTACTATTCTGTTTTTATTTTTATTTATTTAGTTTTTTTTTTTTTTTGGTCCAACTAATCATGAGTTTGCAGATTTACTGAATACACTAAATGAACAAGCAAAGAAAACAGTAAATACAACTATATATATGCATGCACAGTTGCACAAACACAAAGACTGCATCTCATTCAGGTCAGATTTTCTGCCTTTTCAAATTGGTCTATTGTTAATACCATACAGTATGGGCTTTTTGAACGATAATTCATCATTATGAATTTATCTAGGTCACCATATGTACAGTCCGTTCAGTACAATTTGCGTGTATGCATGGTGCAGTTTTATATTAATCAAATACGTGTAGGCAGCATCTTTTATTCATTACAAATTTCTAAAATGTATTTTGTTGCTGTCTACATACATTTTAAAGAAAACTAGACATACCAGGCACATAGCCAGACATTTGTTCAAGGAAGGGATGACAAACTTTTTTTTTCAAAGTACGTACAATGTACATGTACATGTGGAATATCTTAAGCAATGATTGGCTGGCAGAGGTACAGACATCAAGTGTTAGCACATTATCAAATTCACAAATTCATTATTGTCTAAAACCTTACATAGGTACAACGTACCAGTCATCCTTAGAAATCATTCTGTCTGAATTTACAAAAAATTGCTATTGTTAAACATACAAAACAATGTAAAGCATGCTACATTTTTAATGCAGTATTTTCAAAAACTTGATTGCCTATTGTGATGATACTTGTACAGGTTATTTTTATAATGTAATTTTTGAAAACTATAGAGCAATAATGAAACATCTGTATTCTTCCGCCAAAGATATATTGTATGTACAGGGTACATGTATGTACCTTATTCCCTTTATATCTCCTCAATCACAAATGTATGATTTTATACCTTGCATGAATGTATAAACATTAAGGCCAGTTCATTTACTTCACACAAATGCAAATGTGAATCAAATTTAGTTATGATGCATTGGTAGAGGATTGACCTCACAATTAAACATGGAAACTTCAGCGAATCATTCTTGGGAATCACACGATTTGAAGTCACAATTTTGTGAATGATTCCGCTAGACTATAAAGTAAACTTCTACCCAAATTACACAATTTGCTACACAAAATTTAATAATTGCTATTAAAATAAGAAGTATTGAAAATTAGCATTATTGGTTCACAGAAATATTTATGCCTTAAAATTTTGCAATTTTATAAAAATGCGCAGTTTTTTTAAGAAATTGTTCTCTGCATGCCTGTTTTTGCAAAAAAAAAATTCACTGGTGATATGCTATCCGAATTCCTTTTTATCCATAAGGTAACGGTGCAACCAGGTCAGTCAGTCGTGACCAACCCAAACCAGCCCAGGCGTGGTAATTGGATAGGACTCAAGGTGACTGGATTCATGCAGCTTGTCCTTGGTATCTTGGTAGTGGTGTTCGGCATTGTCAGCATTGCGATCAAGACCTGGCTTTACGCCTTAGGAACTCCAATTTGGTGTGGCATTGGTGTAAGTGGCAACTTATCATGTACACTACTAATTTATAATTATCGTTTTAACATTTCTTGGCTGCTTATACCAATTTACAGCTGTAGCGGCCGAAAGTGGGGCCACAATCAAAATTTCCCCATAGTGGCTGCAAACGGCCTCACTTTTATAAGTACCCTCCGTTTTGCAAGATATTTTTTAGATATTTCCCTGATATTGTATTTTTACAAGATATGATTTAAAGACAAACGCAAATCTATTAAAATCTACCATAAACCTGGTCATTTGACAGTGCATAAAAGACTGGTCTCTAAAGTCGACAGTAAATTGATTATTACTTCAGCAATATTACCAATGATACCTTCCCTTTAACCCACATACAAAATAATTTAATATGTACGTCATTTATATATTATGTTTGTTTACGTGCAGTTCTTCATCGTTGCTGGAATCTTGGGCATAGCATCTGCAGTGAAAAAGAGCACAGGTTTGGTGAGTAAATTCAGAGTTTGGACAAGGATGAAAAATGGAGGAGCTAGGAGAAATATACATTGTTGCTTTTGTTATTGTTGTTGTGATTGTGGTGTGAACCTGGGTCCACAGAATTGAACGCCTAGGAAAGTTTACCACTGCACCTTGCAACCTGATCCCTATTATATTGTGTGTGTTTGAGTAGCTTCCCCACTGTTGACCTGGGTCTGACTCTGGTGCGTTTGAGTAGGCCTGACGTCATTGCCAGGGCTTACCTTAGTCAGCCTCAAGTAACCTGCTCGCGAATATTCTGAATGGCCGCTATTTTTGTTTTCAGTGCGGCAATTTTGTGAAGTTTGACGTACATTGTTCTTGTACTAAAAGATGTGTTGTTTTGTACAAACCTGAGAAGTAATACGATCATGAGTTCCTTTTTTACCCGGGAAAGAATTATTTTGTGATCGTTTTGTTTTGACCTTTGACATATTCTTCACATCGCTTTGACGACCACGGTGAACGTTCAACAGGATGCTCATTGATGAGGTTGTATCGGGGTTTGCCCGTGTGATGTACTTAGGTTACCTTTTTGGGGGAAGCTACTCGAACTCATAAAATGTACATGTATACCTGATGTCCACAATTACAGTACAAGAATGATCCACTAAAAATGTACTCTTAAGTCGTTGTGAAGTTGGTAAAAGTCAGTACTGCAAAACATTTAGCGAAATTCTGTCCGAAGTGGGATGCATGGGCATGGAGATGCCATTGAGTACATGTATGTGAGTGGATGGATGTGCATGGTAATAATAATAATAATAATAATAATAATAATAATAATAATAATAATAATAATAATAATAATAATAATAATAATAATAATAATAATAATAATAATAATAATAATAATAATAATAATAATAATAATAATAATAATAATAATAATAATAATAATAATAATAATAATAATAATAATAATAATAATAATAATAATAATAATAATAATAATAATAATAATAATAATAATAATAATAATAATAATAATAATAATAATAATAATAATAATAATAATAATAATAATAATAATAGCTGCCATTTTGGCGCATATAGGGCTAATCAAACACAACAACCAACTCTGCCCTCACAGGTACCTATTTACTCCTGGGTGGAGAGAAGCAATTCTGGTAAAGTGTCTTCCTCAAGGACTCAAGTGTCGCGGTGAGGATTCGAACCAACATTCTGATGACTCAGCCATCAGAACACAAATCCGATGCACTAATATAAAACCACTCGGCCATGGCACTCCAATAGGTAGGCATGTGTATGCATGCACTTTGTACCAATAAAATAATAAATTGGTTAACTGATTGGTGATTACAGGTTGTTGGGTAAATACATGTATATGGTCATGTCCACCTTGGCCAAATTTGGCAGCATTTTTGCAATTGATGAATTGTTGAATTGATTTTTTGGTACATGATCATATGTACATCCACCTTTTCAGCCAATTTGGCAACATATTTTTTGATCTATGGTCATTTGATTTATCACAGGTTATTGCATACATGGTCATGTCCATCTTGGCTTGTTTGTCAGCATGTTGTGTTATTGGCTTTAGTGGTGTCTCCATCCGTGCTGACACCCATACCTGCATTGACTACTACTCTAGCTACCCTTACCAGAGATACTACTGTTCCACATCGCGTGTAAGTGATCGCCCAGATCCTTAATAGACCTTGCCATGAATTATGCTAATTACACATCGCGCGTGCGCATTGACACTATTGGTGGGCAAAACGAGGGAACGTTGCACCTTTTTTGTATGGGGATGATGGTGGCTTGATGCACACGCGCTTGTGCGTTTTTGTACTGCACAACTCTATGGCGTTTGCCAACCAGTGGTGTCTGTACGCATGCGCAAATGTAATTACCATATTTCATGGGAAAGGTCTATTGTCATTTGATTGGTGAACACACAACAACATCCCTCAGTTTTACCATTGTGCCTTGGGTCTGAAACTAGTCCATTAGAATTATGATGCAAACAATTAATACTGGAAGTACACCATATCACACACAAAATGGATGCTTGTAGTTCGGATCATTGGAACAACCCCAACAGTTTTGAGCAGCACCGATACTAAAACTGGTAAAGATCCCGGGGAGAAGGTTGCAATCTTATAAACAAACTTTTCAGCAAAATGGCTGTCAAAAGTCTATTTATTCCAGTACCTCATCATACTCTTTGAAGTGGCCAGATGTTTGCAAACATCGGGAATGGTATTATATATGCTTGGACTTGAGTAGTTTTGCAGTCTGATTTGGCTTGGACTCGGACATTTACTGGACTCGTAGCCTAGTCCAGTAAAAACAATAGTTGAAATTTCAGTGAAGAAAGTATTTTCTACTGTTATTAATTTTATTGTAATGTGGAATTGTTGTCTCCTGTGAAGTCGAAAATTTAGAATAAAATTTTTTTAAATTTTCAGTACATTGTTGTTTGTGTTGTTGACATAGTTTTTATAAAGTACTTTTCAAGGTAAGTTCTACTTCTGGTTGTCTTTTAATTAATGGTATAGTTTTCATAAGCATTACACTGTACATTACCAATCAGTGATCAATGAACGACAGTGTATTACACAAATATTTCATTATAGCTTGTTTAATATTTAATACTTCTACTGTCCCATTTCTTCAACCTCATTTATTTGTATACTAATTTTAGAAATTTGTTTTATTTATTATTTGTATTGTGTTACATTTATGTGTTGATGTTATAGTTTGCAATGATACATGCATTCTCCCACTGTGCTGCATTCTTTTTCATGAGTTCTGGTATGACAACCTTCTATAACTACAGTTGAAATATAATTCATTCAGACTTGCCAATTAACTTGGACTCGGACTTGAGCCGGATAGCTGCAAATGGACTCGGACTCCAGACCTTATGGACTTGGCTCGGACTTGGATGAGGTGGATTCGACTACAACACACTGCCTCTACTAGGTTTTGTGGTGAATGTTCACTTATATGCAATTTGTTTTGTATTTGTTTTTTCTAGGCAGCCCGTGTTGGTATCGATGTGTGTCTTGTGCTGATTGGCATTGCAGAGTTCATTATCTCTATCGTTGGAGCCAGTCTGACTTGTTCTGGTTTGTGTAGCAGCACCCCTCCCCAGCCCATGGTGTGTATATACCGTTGTGTGCCCGGAAGAAGGTCGTAAGGCTCTACGACCTTCTTCCGGGCACACAATTAAGTACAATGTTGTTCCCAGCAGGTGGTAAGCAACAAAATGGCTCCTTTGAAAAATAAAGTAGGGCATAACTGTTACATATTTGTTGCTAGAATTACTCCCAAGACATGTTTTTCCATTAATGCGAAATTTAACTTTCCTACAATGACTTATAAATGGCAGAAGAACAACCAAATTTTCACACTCAGTTTTCTTGTAACACAATTTTGCACATTAATTGCTTACAACCTTTTGCTGGTCACACTTTCATTACGTCCTTCTTCCGGGCACACAAAGATACATGTAATATCAAGATTAGGAAATACACAACACAGATAATGATAAATAAGATGTAGGCTATGATGGTGGGAGTATAGATAAGTGGGATTTGCGATGACACTATGTATTGAAGAGGATACAATACAATACAATACAATACAATGAAGGCATTTATATATCGCTCTTACACAAACGGTATCACAGCGCTTTACAGTGATACTGATCAAAACGTTGAGATAACGTTGAGTTCTTCTCAGAATTCCGACTACACATAAAGATATTATTTCAGTACATGGTATCACTGCAAATCCCACAATAACTGATAATGTTGGCTATTTGATATAATATTAAAAGGGACATTATCGTCACGATCAGAGCAGGTTTTCAACAGGGCATGGAATCGTTCTCCTAGTTTAAGAAGAATACAGTGACTGAAGTTTACTGGATCATTTATGCAGAAGCAACGCGATCATGGGGGGTATTATTTTCAGTCACTAAGTTAATCTAAAACTAGTACTCCGATTCCATGCCCAGTTGATCGTGACGATATTAATTTGTCCCCTTTCAAATCACTTTAGATGGAACAATTCGTCGTGTCAGTGCAAAAACGTCGTATGTTCACAATGCAATAAGATCGTATGTACAGCGCGTCGTCAATCTGCATAAATTTACAAACATTAAAAAATGTTTGTGCAACAACGTCGTATCTCAGCCATTGTTTTTGTGCATTCATCCTGGAACTTGTGACGTACGACCTTTTTGCACTGACACAAACTGGTTTTGCGCAAAAACGTCGTAACTCGGAGATACAACGTTTTTGCACTGACACGACGAATGCTTGTAACGGATGACTGATGATACTTACTACACCAACTTTACACCAAGTAAACTTGGAGATATTAATTACGAATTTCTACTACAGAAAATATCTCACCTCTGATAACCTCATAAATGCATTTTCAATTCATTCATGCACACACAATTCGCACATGAAATGAAAGCCCCCTTACATAACAACCCACACTGCATGCCTGCAAGCACAGAAGTCCACACCAAAACTTGCGGCTTTTTTCCAGCGTGCTGGACAGTACATACGTTTTCTTATCTATGTTCTCCGAGTTTCTAATTTCCTACACCATGTCTGATTCTGCTTCAAAGATAAAAAAAATCTTACGGAGGAAAAAATGTAGATCTTGCGGAGGGCCTCTGTTGCTTTTAGACTTTGATGACCACACCAACTGTTACTGATATGCCGGGTCTGTTCTCAGGGTAAACCTTGCGGGATTCTTGAGCTTTGAATGACCAAAAATTAGAGGACCTTAACATTCTGACAGGTCAACCTGTGTCTGTAGGACTCACATCCCCCGGCGCAAGATCAACAAGCCTCGTCATCCATTCAGTCTGCCAGGGGTTCTTCGACATCTCATCAGCAGACGAACTTATGATAATCGATTATAACATATACGTTAAATAGTATACCAAGAAGACTTTCGATCTCCATCTCAAACAGACATTGGGGATTATTATCTTCACTTGTTCAACTCTGGCCTCTAGATCTACACTGTTCGAGGTGCATATATTGCTTTACTCCACAAAGTGTCCATTAATGGGTCGAATATATCCAACAACTCATCAATCTCGCATCTGATTATGCTAGGGGATAATTGTTAAATGACCACCCAGCAAGAAGCTGATTTCCCCCTTGGGATCTGGGCTCAGTGAACTCCATGCCCTCTCCATAGAAACTGGGCACTTATACGATGGGAACCTGGAGGAGTGCCTTTTGATTCCCAAGATTCATTCCTTGATCATACAAGAATGAATCTTGGAGTTTCTCCTTCAGATATCTTTTTCGCTATTGTGACACCTCTCACAAACACCCAGGATGACATCCTATGGTGCCATAAGAGAGATCACCAGATATATATATATAGATATATATATATATATATGTATATATATATATATATATATATATATGTATATATATATATATATATATATATATATATATATATATAAAGCGGAAAGAGAGCAATTGGCTGATGCCGGACTCGAACCCGCGACCTTTCGAATACCGTAAGAGTGTTCAACCAACTGAGCTAACCAGCCCCTATGTTGGTAGGCGGTCCACTAGGCGGTCATTAATTCGTCCATTTCTACAAACCAAACTTGTGGGACACAACCAGATTAATCATATGAGATGCAAACTAGGCTGCTAAAGTGGAACACAAGCAGGCCTACCACATGAGAAACATCCTGTTTCTTTGATCAGAGCAGCCAAACATGACGTGTCTCGGGCTGCACCAGTTACGGTATAAAGCAGTGTCTCGGGCTAAAGTGAAAGCACATCAAACCAGGAGCATATGACAACATCATGGGTTCACTTCCAAGGTGTGCAGATCAAAGAAATCATGCAAGCAGCCTGCTGGAAGAACCTAGCTTCCACTTTCACATCATGCTACCTGGGACTTCTACACACCCACAAGGATAAACCGGACCCAAACAACAGAGCGGGAGTCTACCGGATCCCCTGTGAGTGCGGTAAGGTGTACATCGGCGAAACAGGACGCAACCTCCCCATCAGATTGAAGGGACACCGAGCACACGGCCGCAGAGGAGATTTCGAGAAGTCCGCCATCGTCAAGCACTCGCACATCAAGGACCACCAAATCGACTGGCAGGCAGCCCAACTCATCACACCCATCGACACATATGGCACCCCAGACGCATCAGAGAGGCCATCGAGATCGTCAAACACGACACTGTGCCACAGGACATCGGCTTCTACATCAGCGACATTTGGCGACCACTACTACGGACTGAAGGATCTTCTATATCCAAAGTCCATAACCCACCCCAGACTGACGGATCTCCTATATCCTAAGTCAACCACCCTCCATCCCCCTGTGCTTGTTAACAACTGATTCAGTTCAGTGAGCACACACTCCTCTCCCCCAACCCCTAGGATCCTAGTCTCAACAGTTCCCGCCTGCGCGCCTTAACGAACTAATCCTCCAGCATCCATTCATGGGATGATCCTCCAGCAGTCTACTTAAGCAGCAGCATTTTCCAGAGTCCGGCATTCTCCTGAGGACGATCAGAGCATACTGATCGAAACGTCGAGTTGTACCTCCAGTTCTTTTCAGAACTAATTACTACTCAATTGAGATTCCACATGGTGTCACCGCAATTAGTCTTACTTATCATCCTCACCATGCAAAGCTACAAGTTTTACCTACCTGCGGGATGTTCTGCAAGTAGAAGGTGCTATGGGCAGACTCCAAAGTAAATACTCTGAACAGCAGCTCGATCTACAGCCCAGAAAACCCGCAAACCCACTCTACTAAGAAAATACTCACCTCAGATAACACCACACTTTTTGACATTCTCTCAGTTTGGTATGGAAGAAGGAGAGAGTCTTCATGTGGGCTCCTGTCCGCATTGCGGGCATGCAGTGTGGGTTGTTACATATAGGAAGGCTTTGTTTTCTTCAGTGAATGGTGGGTGAATGTGCATTGGAAATGCATTTGTACTGTAGATTATCATCAGAGGTTTTTTTTTGGTAGAATATATAGGACACCCCTACAGCTTTGGGGGGAAGCCCCTTGCCCGAATCATTGATCTTTCAAAGAGGTGCAATTAGACTTGCTCATGGTGAAGTCACTATAATTTTATAATCATTGAATGTTTGCTTATTATCATAACAGGTGTATTACCAGACCAATCCACAGAATGCGATAAATCCATCTCAAAATGTGGTCTACCCCCCTGGCAGTAAGTGATCATTTTACATTGTCTATTAATTGTTATCACTGACCTGGATATGGCCCTATGCATTTGTCTTGTACATGTTTATCTGTCAATAGGTTGGGGCACAAAAGCTTTTTTTATCATTGCATTCAGTTTTACAATTTAATTCTTGAACAACCTGGTTTGTTTGTACTAATTACCACAATTTGACACAAATTGGAATGCAGGGGCAGTATTAAAACAAGTGCGAAAATTAAAGAATTCATTTTCTTTTTAACAGAAAACACTTTGAACAAAAGGTTGTCTGTTTTGGCAAGCCTCTGTGAAATGTGCGGCACATTAATTGTTGTGTATTTTCTCTTAATTAATGAGAGCACGTAAAACAAAAAATTTTCAGGTTGATTGCTATCAAGGTTTCTTAATTTGGATAATAATGTTGTAATTAGGTAAATACCAGTGCTATGGTCTTCCCTTTAAAAGCTGAAATACATGTATAATCGAAGTGTGAAGAATGAATTCATAGTTTATCCCTACTGGTCATCGTTTTTCCATCGTTTTTCCATCCTTTTTCCATCATCATTTTGCTATCATGAATAACTTTACCCTGAAAATGCCCTGAAAATCCGGTTTACCGTGAAATAAATTTCACGACGACACAACACCATGAAAACGCCATGAATTACTCTTGGGATTCCTTCGTCGTGAAAACGCCATGAACTTCTCGTGGCAGTTTTGGGGCAGCTCATTAATTCTCGAGAGTGCCATGAATTTGGCCGTGAAATCACCGAGAACTTTATTGCCAATATCTTAGAGGATGAGACACCGTGAAATTGCATTGAAATTACGGTGAACTGTTATTTCACGGCAAAACTGATTTTCATGGCATTTTTAGGGTGAAGTTGTTCATAGTGGATCCCTTGTATCTGTTTGTTTGTCTGTCTCATAATCATGTGTATGTTTTGTTTCGTCCAGTATTTGCCTTTTGTAAGCATATATAATTATGTTATATTTAATTTTATTTTCTTCAAAGGCAATCCGCTGCAAGCCTAGCTGGCTTCTTGGCGACTTTGCCTCCAATACGCAGATCATTTCTATTCTGTATTACCTGTATTTAATGTTATAATAAGCTATACAGAAATAATTGTGTACTTGAATTGAATTGAATTGAGTGGGTATTTCATTGTGATGTTTTTTGGTTTAATTTTCAGCTAACATGGGCTACGTACCACAGCAGTATGGGACTCCTCCCCAAGGACAATATGTTGTGCAGCCTCAAACTCAGTTTCAACCTCCTCCCCAGGGACAGTACCCTCCTCAATCCCAGCCTCAGGCAACTCCTATTGGTGAAAAATAGTACCAGCCTCTCACCAAGTAGGTACCCTACCATTATCGCCCAGTCTGGGTCACCATTAGTTAAAGATGTATTGCTTGTGATTTTTTGGCTATTTTAACAGCACTTAACTATCGCTATTTTAATGGACATTTGGTATTTTTCATTGGTACCGGTAGCCTACATCACTTGAGGAAATTAATACAAATAATGTAAAATTACACATTTCTCAAAATAATCAGAGGAAGCATTTAGTTCTTCAGTAGATATTTACTGAAAAGAATTAATGGTTGTTATTAGAATGAATCCCATCATAAATTCATTTTGGCACAGCTATTTTGAGACAGGGCTTTCTTGTGGCAGGGCTTTCTCATGACAGGGTTGTCTTGTGACAGGGCTGTCTTGTGACAGGGCTGTCTTGAGACAGAACTGTCTTGTGGCATGCAGGGCCGTCTTGTAGTAGAGCTAATTGGGACAGGCCTGCCTTGTGGCAGTGCTGTCTTGGAAAAGAGTTGCCTTGTGCCAGGGATGTGTTACGTTTTAGTTATGGCTGCATTTACAAAAAAAATCAATCCTTTTAACTCTTTTTATCAAAATGTATTACAAATATCGCTTTTGTTTTCTTCTAAAAAAAAGTTTATAACAAAATAAAAATCAGACTTCAGACTATGGCAGCTCAGTGCATTTTTGGAGGTAAAAACAAAAGTTAAAAAAAAACTTGTGAAAAGCTTGTTTCAAGGTAAGAAACCATTAATTAGCCTTTAGTCAAGATGCACACGGCAACCTATATTGTATACACCACACATTTAAGTGTACGCTAAGTGGCGAAGCCACAATTAAGTGCCGTTTATTGTTTTTGTTCTGCTGATCATTTATTCATATACTCAGATATGCAATTTTATATAGACCAATCACCTTATGCAGTTGTATCATGAGGCCATGATGCCTGTAGCAGATGCCTGTAGTACTGTTTTCTTGTTGGTCAAAATCATAGAAGGCTGAGATGCGCATAATGTATTAGAAACATTTCTCCACTAGATTGGTAGAGACATATGCAGAAAAAACATACCATCACTGGCCTAGTTGTGTTGTGTATACTATTTATATGTGGTATACTTTTCCAAAATACTGTGTGCACCTTGAACTGTTGGTGGGAATAGGGATTACCCTAATTATATTATTATGTTATTTTTGTTTAAATGCTAACGGTATAGTTTTTGGTAGATATAATGTGAGGATACTTTTTCATTTTTGCCATGAGAGTCAGAATCTATGTTTGCGATGTTACATAATGAATAATAGAAATACTTGAAATCTGAAATTTTATAACAAAAGTACTAAAAAGTAATAGCAGATTATATATATACACCTAAATAGTTTATGTTCTAGAATAAATGTGTCTGTAGATATAGATATAGACAGATCGATTCATTCTTTTGTTAGGACTGGCTGATAGCCGTTAAATATTCTAAATGAAATCTTTAGGTATATTTTTAAAATGTGCCTCTTTGTCTATAAAATGATATTTTATGTAGACCCATATTTTTGCAGATATGTATTCTTCTGGATATTTTAAACATAATTTATTTTTTGACAGAGTGAAGATTTAGTGTACTTTTTTAACATTTTGAAAAAATGTTCATGCTTATCCTTGACACATGAGGGCACTCTTTCGTGAGAATGAGATCATTAGTAGGAACTCAGTGCCACACTATAGCAGCTCCATAAGTGTACAAAAACGGAACCCCAAACATTGCTCAGTATTAGTAGTGGTTACTACATAACACTGCATCTGGGAGACCAAACACACGATCAGTTAACACTTGAACACTCAGAAAACACAAAGTTCAGAGAAGTGGCTTATTAAACAACCAGAAATACAATTAATCTGTATGCACAAACCAATCATAACATTACTATGACATCACAGATGTGCTCGTGAATATGCAAATTTTCATTAGCATAAAATTACTTACAAAGGATGAAAACACCCTCAAATTTGGCAATAAAATGATAGCAGATTGAAGTCAACATCGATTCAGAGATGCACATAAAGTTACAAATTTATTTTGTATATGCCCTTTAAGAGAACAGAAAGTAAAAGTGTATTGAGTAATATTTGTATTTTTGTTGTTCAATGCTCAATATTTCTCGTGCATCAAGAAAAGCGGTCATATATATATATATATATATATATATATATATATATATACATATATATATATATATACATATATATATATACATATATATATATATATATATATATATATATATATATATATACATATATACATATATATATATACATATATATATATACATATATACATATATATATATACATATATACATATATATATACATATATATACATGTACATATATGTATATATATATATATATATATATATATATATATATATATGCTATATACATATACATATATATATACATGTATACACACACACACACACACACACACACACACCCTCACGCACATTGATTTGTGGGTATTCCTTTGTTCGTTCTATTATCCCTTTTCCTTATAATTCTGGGTACAAGATTTTCTATAGTTACCTTGTGGGGTCCAATTGTTCTATTGTGTTTTGGACCCCACAACGAATGGTGTGTACGTTCACACACACACACACATTGATTTGTGGGGTATTCCTTTGTTCGTTCTATTATCCCTGTTCCTTAGAATTCTCCTGTGGGGGTACAAGATTTTCTATAGTTACGTTGTGGGGTCCAATTGTTGTTTGTGTTTTGGACCCCACAACGAATGGTGTGTACGTTCACACACACACACACACACACACATACACACAGAAAACTACAAACAAAAATGTACAAGTCTGTGTGATCATGTCTAGCTGCTGCCATAATCATGCATCCGTTGATATACAAATGTAGATAATTAGTCTGTTTTAGCTAAAAGCTAATTAATATAGATGACCTGTAGTGTAAATGCAAAATAAATGTTAGGCCTATTGGTGTTACGTTTCGAACCTTGCAGGTTCTTTCTCAAAATATAAACAACATAGGCCTACATATAAGAGTAAGAAGAAGTTTTAGTCAGGTGTGAAATGAACACAAAGAAGAAGATATAAAAAGCAGTGTCAGGTACTAGTCCTGAGACCCGCGGACAAAAGAGGGATTAAGTATGAGTAGAAGTACGTAGAACAAGTGTAAAATGTTTTAAACATTGTCGTTCATTGTGGTACAGTATATATTGAAATGTCATTGCATTCCGTGCGTGGATCCTCGATGGAACATTGCGTAGGCCTAAAGATTTTCCCAATTTGCTTAAGGAAGAAAACAAAAACAAAACACAAACAAAAAACACCAACAGAGCTATCAACCCCTATGTTGGTCAGTAACTGTGTTCACTCCGAACATTTAATTTAAAAACAAATACGAGGAAAAATACGAATTCTTCACAAGAATTAAACAAACACTCTTTTGCCTTCATTTTGCTCACGTCACAAAGTCTGATGTGAATTCAATGACAATACCTGCAACTTTGGAATTCAAATTCATTTCGTGTGTCTTTAAACGCCCTATTATGTACATTTTGGGCAGTTTATATTTTTGTTACAATTGTATATTTGTTGGCTTTTTTGCATGTATTTTTGTTTAAAAGTATATCTTTTTATCGTTCTAAGATTAACAGTAGTATCAGAACAGCCGCGGTGTGTTTAGCTAAATATTCAAGAACCTTTTCGATTTTATGCAGTTTTGTAGATGCATATCTTATCAATATGATTGCCTCGATCTGGACACTTATTCTATATGTAATGCACACAATAAATTATGTGACATAGTTCCATTCTAGGCCATTGATTGGTAGATTATAATTGCTGGTTATAGAACCGCCACTTGAGTCATTTCAGTGAAACTCGGGAACTCGGTGCCATAGCAGCTCCATAAGTGTACAAAAACAGAACCTCAAACCTTGCCCAGTAAAGTAGTTGTTACGTTACTACATAAAACTGCATATGGGAGACCAAACATACGATCAGTTAACACAAACACTTATTAAACGACCAGAAATACAATCAATGTGTATGCACAAACCGATCATGACGCATAATTAGTGAAATGACTTGAGATGTATCGCCTGTTATCGCCTGGTAATTCAAACTGGTAATTGTATTGTTCATCGGAACATTGCGATTTTACTTGTGGACAGGATTGGTAACAAGTATTTCAAATGACATATTTTCCCAAAATAGTAACAAGCTTGGTTTTACAGTATGTCCCGAATTGGTGGTGCTGGGTCCCGTCAAACCCTAACCACCCCATATCCTCCAAAATCCTCCAAGGGGCTTTCTTTTGGAAAAAGTCAGCACTGTTCGAAACTGGTACTTTCACTTCTTCAAATGGAGCATAATTACTACCTGGCAAGAAGTACAGGCCATAAGTGCTTAATATGAAAGATCAACAAAAAATGCGTGGTGCATTTTGAAGATAAGGGCATGTTTCCAAAAGTGCACTGGAGGATTCAGGAAGGTTCCTAGCCAGAATGCCTAGAGGGTTAGGGTTAGGGTTAATTCATTTGGGCATCTAATTACTGTTAAAGCTTTTTTCATTGAACAATTCATTGAACATTTCATATATGACTCACTTTGTGACTATAATTCAATAATGTAACATTTATTGACCTATTATGTATGTTTTGGGTAGTTATATTATACATTTTTATACTGCCATTTGTTTGCTTTTTTGCATGTATTTTTTTACAGGTATATCAGATAGACGTTATTATCAATGATTGTTCTCATTATTGTTTAATATAATAAAATAGCGTTTTAATTGTATGCAGTTGTTTTGTAGTTACATATTCTATCATATAGCCAGGCAGGGGATTTCTCCTAGTTAAATTATTTTCCCCTCAGTTTGACCCCCACCCCCCCCCCCTCCCCAGTTTCCCCCAACCCAGAACCACTGCCCCAGAGCAAAGACCATGACGCAAAAATAATATACGCGTGCTTTGCATGTCGGCCTGGTCATTATTATTATCCATGGTACGGTGTGCTGAGGTAACAACGCTCCTGAATTTTGTAATACGAGACCGGAGATCTCTCATCTAGGGACATATGCCATATTACATCAGAGCCAAGCTGTAACACAGCGCTAGTGCTGCATCGACAGTTTGTGCTCAAGAGTAGATGGAAGGTTATGCCAACCAATATTTCTGTGAAACTGACTTTTTGATTCGCCCTACAGGCCGAACCGATCCCCTAAATACGTGAAGCACAAAGCAACCTGAAGCACACAGAACAATGAACCTATTGTCGTGTTTTGTACAGCTAATTTGAATAAATAACTGAACCACAACAGTGAAATATCATTCGCTTGTTAATGTACCGCGCGCACTTATTGCCTGCCATCTCTGCACATGGAGTCGATGTACTCCACAATAATGTCTATCTCGTTTCGTCATTACTCCCCGGGGACACCCCCCCCCCATCCTTGACTATCACAATGTTTGTGGTTTCACTGCTACAACCAAGAGGGCACAACTTATAACTATAGCCAGCCGATGTATTGCAGTCTGCTACCTATATATAGACGCCAGAAAGATGAGTTCTTGATGACCGTGATAACGTTGTGACGTCATCCTATATCCAGTACGCTTTTTTGCACATTGCGGGGCATTCAGTGCAGAAGGAACACCAGTGGCACTGCTTTGGCACACTTCCTTGATGCTCAAGAGTTGTTCGCTTGTAATACATTCTTCTCCCAACCTGGGCGTCACCTATACTACCTGGCAGGGCGCTCGTCGTGATACTGTGACTGACAGACTAATGAAGATCTTCATGGTCATTGATTACATTGTTGCAGCAGGACAATCTGCTTAGCCACAGACCAATTCACTGACCCATAAAAGCGAGCAAGCGAACATGGAAGTCCAACGACGACTCCCAAGTACAACACCCGGCCATCAACTGCGCAAGACTGCTGGCGCGCTCTACCTGAGGTCATGGGTAGCTCCTTATAGCTGTTACAATTGGCGTGGTACACTACCGATATTCCTCCCAGCAGCGAGAGCTTTACTGCCCAGAGATGGAACAAATGTCTCTGAAACAGCATGACCTTCGCCGCTGCATTGACAACATGGCACCTAAGGAACACGGTCCTTCACTCCATGCACAAACGCGCGCTTCCCAACCTATCTGCACTATAAGATGTGTTTGCCGCAAAAATCGAACGCCCGCAAGATCTGGTGCTCAGATGTTCTGTTCTGTAAGACTTACCGCATGCCATACACCCCTCCTGGAGCGCATGACGAACTTGGGTACACCGTTAATGACGCAACAGCGAGTGGTAAACTATAATAACAGAATACTTCGACGACTAGTTCCACTGTGATGTGGTTATAGGCATGCCCCCTTACATCCCGATGAGGTGGAATCATCTATAAAAAAAAATCAACAATATGTCCATTCCTGCCAAACTGCCTGGTGAACCGTTAAAATATGCCGCGGACACAATGGCAAAACCCATAGCTGACATTTTCAACCAGGCGCTAGAGAAGCAACAAACAATAAGTATTGGTCGCGGTGTCCTCATCCTGCTGCAGAAGCCCAGGGAACCTCGACGTCCACTGTTCAGCCTTAGGCCTAACTTTCTGCTGACAGTACTACGAAAAAGCCACTCTCTCCAGCTGTTGTCTCTCGACCGTATTCATGAGAAGGTGGACGCATTTCTTGCCCATGGACAAAGTGGCTTCCGATGAGGTTATGGAACAGCAGACGTCGTGTTTGGCTACCGCTTGTTGTACGGCAATACACAGCAATACAAGCGGAATGTCAATATTCTTGGACTCAGTATGAGTCGCGTCTTCGATACCATTAGAAGAGATCGATTGGGATGAAAGTTCTTCGGACGTTTTTCTTCGAGTCGGACATACGCATCATTCAACTGTTTATAGCTGAAACATCGCTAGAACCTCGTCTGCATAGGGGTATACCCTTTGATACAACCACCGGCACGCCCCAGGGAGACAGCCTGTATTCAGTGCTGTTCACCATATGCTGATGACTTCGTTAACTACTCTAGAGAGCTTCTCGACACAGTGGAACAAGCTGCGCCAAGAAGTCTGCTTGAGAGGTTACTCACTGTTAAGCCGACCAAACTACAATATGGGTACATGGGGCCTCACCCAAAACCATAGCGACCACAATGACTCATTCCACTGAAACCATTATTAAGGACAGCTCATTGATCCACAGTGGCCATATCGAGTCTCCAACAAGGCACTCTACCGTCGCTGTAAGTGTGGACCGACCGGTCAGTATCCGAATCCTTGAAAGCACGCTGGCAACTTTTATGCCATGTCCTGTGGCTTCCAAGAGATGTACCTGCACAGAATTTTTAATATGATGAGTACTTCAGCGCGGAAGCAGGCATGGAAGGTTGGTGAGGACGCCCTCGCACTACACGCCCAGCCGTGCCACAAGGATCTCAAGACAATAGACCATTGCCTGCACAACAAGGCAGAGTTGGAGAAGCTGAGACGACTTAATTACGAAGGCCGATTGAACGGCTCTGTCAAGGAGAATTGGGCGGCAGAAGCGAAACTGACAATTTGACAGCAACGTGATCCCAAATATGTTCTGGTAAGTTCATGTTTTTTTTTACTGCCAATCAGCAATATAACCATAAAAAATTCGTTTCTCCCCCCCCTAAAATTTAAGTTCCCCAACCCCCTCTTCCCCAGATGCCTATCCTTACATGAAAACGCAAAACGCAATGACTGCTTTACCATCCCTATGCGGAAAGAAGCGCGATGACGTACTTTTTACACTCCAATGTAAGGATGACGCATGCATTGTTCGCGAACACAATATTAAGGTCTATTATTGAAATGTCGGACTTTTAATTTCTTAATTACGTTAATGTGCCTATTAACGTAACTAATTAAGAAATTAAGCAAGTGTTTTCACCAGCATTTGGTTACAACTCGACGTTTCTACCAGTATGCTCTGATCGTCTTCAGAATAAAAAGCACATGGTTTATGTGATGATTTACATTACATGCCGATCAAACACTAAATTATAAATTTGCCTCGTGTTTGTTATTTGTTTGGGGAATAGCAGGACTCACAACATATTCAAGACAAAACAAGAAAATCTCAAATGCAACCAATATAATTTATTTGAGGAATGTTTAACTATTAAATTATCTAACAAATAAACCTTTATTGTCTAACCACTTTACCAACAAACATGGTCTGCATAAACAACAGTTATTGTATCTATATCATAAAAAATAAAATAAATAAAAATAAATAAATAAGTAAAACAGACTAAAACTAGCTATTTTAAACAGGAATAGTTGTTTACAGGATCTTAATGCCAGTTTGTATATGAACTTATAATGCACCAGCACGACGTTTATAAATTATTATGAATGTCATTAACCATCCTACTACTACAAGGGTCAAAATCAGTCAAAATGTTGATATACTTCCCAAAGGTATATCTAGTGCACTTAAAAGTCAAACACTGTCAAACCTTAAGTAAGTATATTTACAGGTCAAAATAAGTCGACCGTTTTTGACTGGTAAAAGCATTGTCTTGTATTGTTCAGGGTACTTGACAGTAAAAACCAGTCCAAAATGCCCCTGTGTGCACATTTGGGTCAGTGTCGTGGCCGAGTGGTCTAGCTTACCGGACTCAAGTTCTGGTGTTAGCAGCAGAATGTGGGTTCGAATCCCGGTCGTGACACTTGTGTCCTTGAGCAAGACACTTTACCATAATTTCTTATAGGGGCAGAGGCAGTTTAACAACTGCCTTGTTCTGGACTAGTCACCCCTCCCAGTCCTATTCGCACCGTGAAGAGGCTGGTTATTAACTTGTCTTGTTTCGGTGCGAGGGGCTGGGTTCTTCAGTGTGGAGCCGTTGTAACAACTCAATGACTTAGTAGCCCCCACCTTGGAGTGGCCATTGGCCTTGTGTGGGGCGATTTGCATATATAAAAATATAAAAAAAGTCAAAACAGGCAGTTGGCTGGTTTTGACCTCTGTAGTAACTTTCCACTAAAGTGCAGCTATAGTAGGAGGGTTAAAAATGTCATTAATTTCATATGGGAAAAGTCATTGTGTATTTAAATTCGAATTTCGCAGACTAGAAACACTGTTGCAGTACCACGTGATTCGGGTTAACCTTAGAGAAGTCCATAAGTTATACTCGGTTTTCAACGAATGTGTATGGTGTAAAGTACCAGACTTTGCCCAACTGGAGATTACTATGCGAAGCTTGCCCCCGAATCATGTGGAACAACAACAGTGTGTGAAGTCTGGGAACTTCAAATTTTTATACACCACTGACATGAGTCTGTGCACCAGACGTATATCAAAGGTTACACGCATATGGCTTATAGATGCATCGCCCGTGTCTCTCGCTATTTCAACGGCATTCCCAAAACAAAATGGTGGTCACAAACCTCATTTTTGTTTCAGGAGGAAAACTCTCCATACATGGCATGATATTCGAAAGGAGGTGGGTGAGAGGCTAGTATGCAGCCAGAAGCCTTTATGGTTCCCATTTAAAATATATTAAATCATTTATTAAATCATTCAAAACAATTGAAAACACCAACAGCTATAACGTTGTGGAATGGACTAATGGCCAACCTTTATGTGAAAATTCGTGTCACTGTTGGACATCAAATGACAATGATCTATGTTTGAGTTATATACAACAAATGTCGAGGGCCCTTAATTCGTAAAACAGTAAGAATGATATCACTTGGGTAACGACTGAAGTCAAATCCAATGCACTTGGCTTCGCCTCATGCAATGGATCAGTTCAGATGTTACCTCGTGAAATAAGTCTTCTCATTTTACTCTGAGGCACTCAATAATTTGTACACTTACTCTATTAGGCTGGGGAAAATGTGTCCCATATATGACATTTTGTATTGTATCTCCAATCCCAATTTCACAGAGAAGAGAATTTTGCTAAGCAATAAAAAAAACTGACTACCAGCCCATTGACACATTTTTATGACAGTTTGCCTGATAACCAACAAATTCTGCTAAGCAATTTTTTTCTAGTGAGCATGTTTTTCTGCTTGCAGCTCTATGAAATTGGCCCCAGAAGGCTTCAACCGTTCTCTGACTTCCTTAACTCAATGACCCCCTCATACCCAAACAAATTACCAAATTATTATCCAAAAGCTACTAATTGATAAGTTGGTAAATGTACAAATTAATTATCCTGAAACAATATGTCTAAAGTGCTCCCATTTCAGAAAAAACAGACAAATAGGCCTATGCCGACAGCAACCTTTTGTTCAATGTTATCTGTAAAAATTGTGAATGCCTTTCACACTTTTCTCACGACTAGAAGTTTCACAGGTTGGTTGTTTAATGTATGTTTTGATTTAAAGAAAGTCACCATACCCATACAGACTAAAATTACCAATGTTGTACCTTTTAAAACAATGTACCATTTAAAACAAAACCTTCCATAAAGGACATTGTGTCTGTGAAAACCACGACCTTTATGGTTTTTTATTCCCTGAAGACTCCACATTTTCCTCCAAATTCGTTACTTCGGTGATGACACCGATGGCGACATCGCGCCTGTTATCACGCACAGAGAAAATGCCCAGCGTACGATAATCCGCAGCGACCTCGACGCTCATCGGAGTGAGAGGCACAAACTTCACAAGAGCGACATCGCCGCTTCTGAGAACGCTCGGATTGTCCTCCAATTTCCTGCCGGTCAGGGGGTCAAACTTCACAAGGAGTTTTTCGAATTTGCAGGCGACTAAGGCAGTGTGGCACTTCACCACTGGAGCATAGCCGGCGACGATCTCTCCAGGATGGGCCAAAATATACATCTGGAACAGGCGAGAGATTTGTTTTATTTTATTTTTTTAATAACAATTATTTGTCGTTTAGTCATTATTATCTTTCCCAATAGGCTCACACTAGCTCACATGGGCGGCGATCCTGGGGGTGGGGGACGGGAGGGGAACAATCCCCACCACTAATATTTATGACATAAAAACTAAGTATTCCGTTATTACGGATTACCATCCGCTATTATGGATAACTTATCCGTTATAACAGATTAGTTATCTCATGTGCCTCATGCATTATGCATTAACATTATTTTTTCTCTCCCTAAATCAGTAAAGAAATATAAAGAAAACATAACACCACAGAAGGGACTGGTGAAGGCGTTCGTGGCTTAGCCTTGACTAAAGTATAGTGTAAACATGGTGGACGGAACACAATGGTGCAGCTTACATGGGCCTTGAAGGAAGTTACCAGCTTCGGTGGATCAATCTTGTCGTCGCCTGCGACCATCCCAGTCTTGAGATTCCTATAATACACACTAGGGACGCCAATGTATACATTTTTGTCACCTGCCACAGCCTTTGGGATGTCAGTGCTGTACATTTGCAAAGATTTGACATCAGATTTCAGCGGAAACGGAGCTGAAAAGGTTAAAACCATCCCAAGACTCACAGATCCTGTGTGCACATTGTCAACGACAACGGTGCCAACCCCTGTTGAGAAACACGACAGTGTTACCAAATGTTGGTTCTGTGTCTCATGGCCATTTTATAGAGTTGCTAAACAGTTAAAATTATTAGCAGAACAATTGTGACCCGCTCTGTGAAAATGAGTGACAAGTCGCAAATTTGAAAAAGTTAGATTTCTATGTGGCTTTAATATTTTATTGATTGAAATTGACGTCAATTTCAATCAATAAAATATTAAAATCAATGATTTTTTTGTGAGTAGGTTGTTTCATTTCTGTCATTTGTTTTCCTTTCAAATGCTTGGTTTCCTAAGAATTCAATTGTGTTAATTATGCAAATTGCTGATTATTAAAAATGGCACATCTCCATAATGCAGTACGTCACACACCTCTAACATATACCAAATTAAAGCTGATGATGTACTCTTTCCAGTCACATAGAAATCTCAATTTGCGACTTGTGACTCATTTTCACAGAGCGGGTCACAATTTTCGTAGCTAGTTTTGATGGTAACCAGTGAATTATTCATACAACATTTACAGAATTTGGCTGGTTGTCTGCTTAAAGGGATATCTGAACTCTATCTTGAACCATCGACGTTAATGCATTGAATCAGCGTAAATATAAAGGTCGACCTACCTCGAAATTTGTAGACATCTTGAACTGGAACACGAAGAGGTTTGTCCAGAGGGCGCACCGGGGGAAGCATTGCATCTAGAGCATTAACGAGTGTCGCTCCTTTAATAGATACGCCATTGCGCTCTATTGTCCATTCTCTGAACCATGGCATCTGTGGATATGATGGATATGATGTAACCACTTCCTTATGTTCTTATTTCACCAATATATCCTGACATTGACTTGAACAGCATGAAACACCAGTAAATATTTCATTTTGTTAGCATACAACGGAACAATGTAGTGTACATTGTCCCAGTGATACCAGCTTGCGCAGAGAAATCCACTGTCCTATTGGTAAAAATAATGTATTCATAAACGTTGACCTTTATTTTCATGGTGACTAACTTCAGTGAAACAAGTATACCATCAAATAATATTAAATATTGGGAAAACGACTACTTTATTTATATAGTTGACGTTATTTGAGGCGTGGCATCGAATAGGACTGTTAACTCACATTCCCGGACTTAGCCAGCATATTTTCTCCAAGAAATGCTGCCACGGGAACAACAGGAACACTTTTTGGATCATAGCCAACCGTCGCAGCGTAAGCAGACATTTGCCTTTCGATTTCCCTGAATCGGTCCTGCAAAAATAAGTGAACCAAATGTGTCATAAAATATACATAGAACTGAATGTCACATTTAATTAAGGGAGGCGACCACTCTTTTCTGCATGTCTGTCTTCATCCAAAGACTTGCCCACGTTCGAATGAATACGAGTAATCTGTTTAATGGTTTTCACTATTTTCCTGATAAAGACACAATGAAATAAGAAGAAACTTTCACGAAATTGTTTAATTGTGATTCTTAAAAAATATGGATGCATCTACAGAAATTTTATCAAACGTGTACACAAGCCTTGCTTGAATTACTTTGTGTTTCACTATTTCACCTGCAACTGTTTTAATCGGTTAATTCATATCATTAAAATCGTTCTAGTATAATATTTTGATGTTAAAGGATTCAGCATTGGTAATGTTAGAAAAAAATGCTTCTTTAAAGTATGTTGACTCAAAATGCAATTTTATGAAGATACATTTAGCAAGTGTCCATGCCTCAAGACGGTTTATACTCAGGAAAGTGTTTTTTTACTTAAAGTGAACATTTAGTGCAATGTTTAAATTTTTACAAATGTTTATACTTATCTTTGACACATGAGGGCACTGTCTTGTGAGAAAACAATAGGAACATCACCCTGAAAGTTAGCTAGGATGATCCTATTGTTGACATAACGCTAGGATACAGGATGTAGAAAAATATGAGTATTGCCTGTTTTGCGAAAAATAAATATATTGCACTATAACACCTTAAATCCGCTGTATTTATTTTGTATCCTAGCGTTATGTCATTAGGATCATCCTAGCTACCTGAAAGTGCAAAGAAAAAACCACAAACCACAAACCTTTCCAAGAAAATAGTGGCTACTTGAAAGAGGTACTTGAAAAAATTACTAATTATACATATAGAGACCGACTTTTGAAAAGACGATGAGTTCATTCAATTTTTGGATACAAATCAACAACGTTCGATGTTGCATCAGGTCACGCTATTAGTATTACATCATGGTGTCCCTGCGAGCTCACTGAAGAATGTCGACACCAACAAAAACAGTGAATTTAGTATGGTACCTCAGAGTAGGCGGGTACAGTGGTATCCATCTTGTTAACAGCCACAATGAGTTGTCTGGCACCCATGCTATACGCAAATGCCATGTTCTCACGTGTATGTCCGTAGGTGCTCATGCCAGCTTCGAACTCACGTGGCGATGCGGAAACAATGACAATTGCACAGCCGACCTGCAAAGGTTGAAGAATAAAATAAGTTTGAAAAAATAAATATAAATAGTAATTGTACATTGTACATGCACACTAGTGGTAAATGGTCACTGCAAAAGCACTGGCGGATCCGTCCATGGGGGATTGGGGGCTTTATCCCCCCCCCTAAGAAACCCCCATTAGCCCCCTCCCCCATGTGCACTCAAAAAAACATAAAATTGAAGTCACTGCCCTAACTCGTAAAAAAATAATGATACAAAAAGAAGAAAAAATCACGCCCTTCCCACTCCCCCTCAAGCGAATTTTGAAATGATCACTTTCGGGAAAATTTCATTCTAAAAAAATGAAATTGTTTACAATTTCAGCCCCCGTCTGTCTGGCCATTTTATTTCTGGATCCGCCCCTTCATGGCGGAGTATAAACAAAGGTGATCATTATCTGATATATCCTGACAAATCATGCACGGTTCCAATATTTTAATGCTGAATTCCTGTTTTGGGAGAATAATTGTCCCTACTGAACCAACCCTAGTTACGCTGCTGAACATTTTGTGTGGAACCCATGCGGTTCGATATTGTAGCAGCTTCGTAACGTATCCGTATTTGCGAAGTATGTACATTATTTATTCAATTTCACTTAATAGAGATTTTGCATATGACGTCGCAAACGATTGTCAATCTTTTTTGGGGGGAATCTTGTGGTCTTTGTCTTTAGACTTCTTTGTTTGTTAAATTGGTGATGTAGCTGAGTTATTAATGGGAACAAGAACTTAAATGGTTACTCACCAACTGCCACAGCCAATACGATAAGATTCAGTACACGGTTCATGGTTGCTTCTGGTTTAGGAAGAACAGATCATTGGTAAAGCTACCTTATATATATTGGAATCCATTTCATAAAAATAAAATATAAAAGCTCATTTGCTTTTTTTCCTGAAAAGATATTCCACAGCTGTGATTTACTATTATAGGCTACAGAAAGGCTTTGGTTCTGAAATAATTTATAATAAAAAATACAAAAACTGATTTCAAGAGGATTCTACCTCTGTACCTCATGAGAGACGACCGTCTTAATCACTATGCTACCGAGCCATTGAAAAACTTCGGTTACAAAATTATACAAGTACTTTACTGCACAAAAAAGACCCGCCGAAACCCTTGGCTGTTGGTGTTTGAAAGGTGGAATAACTGTGTAGAACATGTTACTAGGTGTCAGTACATTCACACACGACACCACTTCACATCGCTGGCAAATACATTTTTAACCTTTCATAATCTTTCAAAAGGTTTTGAAGGATAAAACTCAACCTCATCCCCAGGATCTACCTCGTTCTCAACCTGGTGGGAAAGGTGCTTTCCGCATTATTGATAAAAATATTTTATTCAAAAAAAAATCATACTATTTTAGGCTAATGCCTATATGAATTTATCACATCAAATTTTTGAATGATTGATTTCACCGAAATTATGATGAAATAAATTGGATGACCTAGTCCCTGCCTCCCCACTGCAGCAAACGCTATTCTTAGTAACGGTATCAGGCTATCACCTGATTGTATATGCAAGATTTCTGAATTTTGAAATCGTTTAGTTCCAAGGCGACAGAGCAGTGGGAACGAGGTATACAGAAACTGCTCGAAAGCCCTGGGGGTAAGGTTGGATCAAACTACAAACCAAAGAGAGTGGTCCTGCACCAGGTTTTGTATGCGCGTGAAAACTGTAAATTGTACGTTAACCCTTCCGGTCCCGCGGGCTCCAAAAAGAGCCTTTGTTGTGATACGCTCCGATCCGGGAGGTGCCGGGAATCATCATGTGCTTGACGCCCAAGGTGACTTAAATCACCACCTGAAAATGCTTGAGCGTTCTTTTGTTTGGCGCCCTCTATTGACAGGAATGAAGTTTTTAAAACTTCATAAAAGAAAAGAGCGCGTCACTTTACGGTTTTCCCTACTTTGATAGCGTCCACTCGCTTTGCCACAACGGTCAGTTTTTTAGTTGCAATCATGATGGAAACAGACATAAATGATGGCATTTTGGCTGAGATTTTGGCAGACAGTGGCTCAGAATCGGATGACGAAATAACAGATGACGATAAAGGCATTTCTTCCGACGACAGCATAGAAGAAATTCCAGCGGCATTTTAATAGGTAAATCACAGTAAAGTGAATAACAGTTACTCTTCCCGGCCCAATGCAAACTAATGTAATTCAACGATATTTCCTATAGCGTAAATATTGGATGCATTTTTTTTATAATTATGCTCAAGGGGGTTACAACTGTTGGAGTTGAGGAATGTAAATTTAGAAAATGGATCCCTTGAATAGGAGTGACCAAATCCCTACCCCCTGGACTGGGGCAAAAAGTCAGGCTTGATGCAATGACCAAAGTGCTCGAGTGAAAATGTACAATTTGTAGTAGGTTATTTGTATTCATTGAAACAGCAAGTTGATGTATAGATATAGCATAGAAATTTTAACATCCACCCATAGCCGGTCGTGCTATTTAGCGTCAACAAGCTGAAAATGCACTCTTAGTCTTAAGCTTCCAAAAGAATAGCCTCGTATTCAAAAGGCCCTCATAAGTCGTATTATGCAAGAAGTTGGGGGAATTCACATTCACAATCCCACATTAAAACGAAAATTTATTGGCAACGACTTTCGGAGAGTGGATGGAGGCCGCCATATTTCTTTTCTCAGTGCAATATTCATTTTGCGCATGACCCCCTGTAGCCTGTGCACATGCAGCAAAGTAGCATTGAGATATTGTATTTACAAATGTAGGACCGAGATTAATCCTCCTTTGCCTTGTTTTTCTGTTGCAGCCTACCTACCACGGTGACAGCCGGCCGAGATCAAGGAGGACGACAGGAAAGTTAGATTTCCAATCCGGTTGGGAACGACGAGACCATTACGAGTGTGGGACTGTGCAGTTCACTGGAAATCCTGGCCCCACCTGCGATTCTGCCACACTGTCGGCAGTGGAGATCTTCAAGCTGTATTTTTGTCAATTCGTGTAGGATATGCTCGTCGACGAGACTAATCGCTATGCGCAGCAAACAATAGACTCAAATCCTTATCAACAGTTCTCCTGGCACCCAACCAACATTGCCGAAATGATGGCATTTGTGGCACTTCTCATTGCTATGGGCATAAACAAATCCTTTCAATACAAGATGTACTGGTCGACGTCTGAAATTCTTCACATCCCATTCTATCCGTCGATCATGTCCCGTAATCGGTTCAGTTCAATTCTTCGGTTCCTCCACGTCTCCAATAACCAAATTCCTCGTAGAGCCTTGGTTAAACGGGACAAACTTTCCAAACTTCGGCCCTTGATAGAAGTCCTCGTCCCGAAGTTTCTCAACCTGTATAACCCTGCGCAGAATCTGTCTCCAGATGAGAGTATGTTGAAATTCAAGGGATGCTTAAGTTTTGTTCAGTACATGCCGAAAAAAAACTATCAAACGGGGTATTAAAGCCTTCTCCCTGAACGAGTCCAAAACAGGATACACGTGTGCTTGGAAACTGTACACATGGTTTTCGATCATCCAGGTCTACGGCCGATGTCCTGACAGTCATTACAGATCGCATTAGTAGTGCCCTTGATCAGTCATTTTCTACCCGTCTCATTGCCCTGGACATCTCCAAGGCATTTGACAGAGTCTGGCATAAGGGACTCCTGCATAAACTCCAGGCCTATGGAATTGCTGGTAGGGTGTTTGGAGTTATCAAATCATTCCTCAAAGGTCGTTCCATGAAGGTCGTTCTGAATGGTCAATCATCCGACACACACATTTTAAATGCTGGTGTTCCCCAGGGTTCGGTACTTGGTCCGACACTGTTTTTAATATTCATAAATGACCTACCAGATCATGTGTTGTTGTCATTCATTGACATATTTGCAGATGACACAACAGTTTACAACCACACACACAAAAATCTTTCTCATGTGGACCTGGCTATAAATCTGAGTTCTGATCTATCTCAAATCACGTCATGGGGTGAACGTTGGTTGGTAAATTTCAATGCCACTAAGACTAAACTTCTGTCTGTTAATCATCAACGATCTGTCCAAGCATATCCCCCCATCTTCATGAAGGGTGAAATGATAAATGAACAGTCAAGCCTGGACAGACTGCTCGGTCTGAAGATCACAACTGATCTCAAATGGAATTCTTACATCTCAGAGGTGGGGGAAACAAGTCTCCAAGATGATAGGATCCTTCTATCGGTCAAGCAAAATACTGACCCCTGAGGCCATCCTCTACCTCTACAAATGTCAAGTCAGGCCCAAGATGGAATATTGTGCCCATATCTGGACAGGTGCCTCCAAAGCATCACTATCTGTTCTTGATAGACTGCAACACCGCATCAAGGGACTAGTTGGTGAGGAGCTTTTTTCCTCCCTCCAACCTCTCTCACATCGTAGGAATGTAGCCAGCCTTTCACTGTTCTACCGTTATTACTACGGGGATTGTTCTGCTGAGCTACATGAGTTGGTACCTAAGCGCAGGGATTTCTCTCGTGTTACTCGTTTTGCTAAACAAGCAGGTGAACACCCTCACTATCTTCGACTCCCCAAAATCAAGAGTAAGTTCCATTTGGATAGCTTCTTCCCTAGAACAGCATTACAATGGAACAACCTTCCTGCTGATTGTTTTCCACCAACTTACGATCTAATTAAGTTTAAGAAAAATATCAACAAATGTAATCTTGCTTAAATGGTGGATGTTATCGCAAATGTAACCCCTTACACTCTAGTGGCTTTTTGGCCTTGTTTGGGGTGACTGACAGTAAATTTAAAAAAATAAAAAAATAAAAAAACAGGAGCTGACGACACCCAAACTGTTTATGATGTTGTAGGTCTCGAGACGTCTGGTCTCGGTCTCGAGACCGTCTCGAGACCTTTTTTGCCGGTCTTGGTCTCGGTCTCGGTCTCGCCCTATAAAAGTCTCGGTCTCGGAAGGGCTGGTCTCGGTCTCGAATGGGCAGGTCTCGGTCTCGAATGGGCAGGTCTCGGTCTCCATGTTAGCATGGATTGTGATGTATGTACACTGAATACAAGTAAATGGTTCATTTCCAAGAAGAAACCCAAAACAAATCCCAAAAAAATCAAGTTATTGTTTTTCACATGGAAAAGAAATCTGATACATGTACCGTATTTGCATGTATTTATTACAAATTCTCTGAAATATTACCTATTTGTATTACTTTTCTTCAGTGTAAATACTGATCTAATTATTTCATTTTGTTTCTTTTACACTTACAAAATAGATGCACAATATTTTCCTCCCTTTGTATACTCGTTTTTACCATCAGTTTTACATACAAATATTATCTGAGCCATTTGGTATGTACAGTACACATGTAAAAAAGTGTCTATCACTGCAGAGTGAGGGCGCACTTCAATGAAATTGTGAAAAACCCACTGGTGCTGAAGTGACCTTGGGCTCCTAATTGCTGTGGTAAAGAAGGGTACCCTCTTACATAAGTGGCTGGTGCAAGATATCCAAAATAACACAAGAGGCATGTCCAAGTCTATTGAAATAGTGCACAGATGAAAAGTTATAATGGCTATGAAGACTTGAGTGTATACACAGAGCAAAGGTTTTGGACCAATGATATCTTGCGGAAGAGATACGAAAGCTCCTACTCACAAACAACGCCCTTGTAACACCTACCTCTTCGAAGGAGTATAATCTGCATTGGCTTTAGCTTCGTTGACTGGTAAGTTATGTCTGCCGTTTGTACTGAGAAAAGTGTTTAGGATCAATCGCACTGCCTATTATAACAGTGAGTATTTTAAAAACCCGAACCAAAGAACTGTTCATCCATTACATGGCGACATTAAAGGAATAATCGTCACTATCAGAACAGACTTTCGATAGGGCATGGAATCGTTATCCTAGTTTTCGATAAACTGAACACGTGGTGTATTAGTTTTCCTACGTTTTAAACGTTTGTCTGTTTGGACCTGCTTGTATAGCCCAGTGCCTAGCTCAATTAATCGCCACCCACTGCGACCGCAAACTATCCAAGGCTGTATAAACATGATAAAACATAAATAAATAAAACATAAATAAATAAATAAATAAATAAATAAATAAATGATGAAGTAATACACATAACAGAAGATAATCCACCAAATAAAAGATGCATTTCACTGATGAAAGTTGGGGTCCTTTTATGTAAACATAATATTGCTGCCCATTTTGAAAGTGATTTAATGAGAGAATTCTGATTCTGTGTATCCGGAATAACGAATACATCATTTAACATTTCGAAACGTTTGCAATTAGGTAAATAAAAACTTTATGACCAGTTCTAACAACCATTAAAATGATCATATTCCAATGTTTTTAGAGGTCCACAAATGAAATGGCAATATATTTCTCACCCCATTGTATTTCCATGTACATGTTTGCAACGGTTAATTCTTTAGAATATATTCAACAATTTGTTGATCAGCTCATCAACTACTCGTCATTTATATGACAAATAAGGCGGTAGATCCAGGTGCCCAATTGCCCATTCATTGAGGTTGGAAAGATGTAATATCTTAATTGATTCAAAGAGAGTAAGTACCCAGAGAAGAAATGAATTTTTTAAACACACATTCCCTTTAAAGTACTGACTACACGGTTCATTGGAAGTTTTTATTTGGAATGTTCATGCGTGACTCAACCATGACAAAAATATAATTTCAATGTTATTTATTATTTATTCGGTACCTGCACAGCATTGCTGTCCGATCAGATGCAAACTTTAATCAATGCAGAGGGGAGTATTGCACTTCGAAAGTACACATTGCAGGGTTCATTTGATTTTTATTTTTTTACAAGGAGTGTCCTTGCTTGTCTCAACCATGATAAAACGATATTTTTTTTATTTGTGTTATGTCATGACGTAAATTGGTTGTCAAAGGAGGGAGATGATCATTCAATAAATATTGATTTACTTTGTGGAAATAAATGTCTAATTTAATGGAATACATTGTTCTCAATGCCCGTGCATGCTCAGAAATACGTAAACAATGGGGGTAAATGGCACCCTTTGAATTGAACAGACCATAGGCATAGATGTCACAAAGTCAAGAGCGCTATCGTTCAGAGATTAGAGAAGGTCACGCATTGGTTGCGGCTGTGTGCTGCCCTCACACATTCGGTTAACTTTATAATTATTGGCCCATTCTGTGATATTTGTGACCGTACGAAATGAGTCGGAAGTCACAAATACCTGTATTGAGATACGGACACGTAAACACGAGTCATGCGTGTGTGTGGTCGAAAAATCTTCTTTTTTTCGAAGGAAATAAATAGTTATTTTACTTAGAGGCGAACGAAGTGTAATTTACGAGAATATAGTGAAAATACATTAAGATTTATTGTCTTTATTTTAACATGGAAAAGTACGGTTTCCTATTTTTCAAACTGGTAATTATCTCACTTTTAGTTTCTGAAAAATTACAGCACCTCCTACAAAATTAGTTATTGGGAAGTTGAGTATTATCATAAGATTGCATTCAGACTCGACCATTTGGTAATTTGTGAATGAAAATCTGTCACTCCATTTAATACGCGCGACTGGACACATTAGGTACCCGAAAACTAAACATAAATTGTCGGTTGTCGTGGCAATATGCAAAAGTCATCTGCCAACACCAAGACCCCTGGATACGCCAGTTGTGAGAGTGCTCGGTACGTGTCAGTGTAAAAGGTTTTATTTTCCAATCCAGGCAGACGCCAGGTAGGAATTTGAATTTGTTTTCTTGTTGTTGAGGCTATTTCTGTCGATATCTTGAAGAAAACCTGGAGTGCGCTAAACTTTACTCCGATGTCGCTCCATAGACAGGGACATTTATGTATTTCGCTTGGACAAATCTAAAATGTCCGAGTATTTGAGGGATAGGGTAACACTAAACCGCGCTTCCTTTGGCGACACGGAGATCAGAAATGATATTAATCCAGAGGAGAGCCTTTCGATGGAGACGATAGCGACACCGGGCCATCATGCCCCGGTGATCCAGCCCGTGGATCAGCCTGATCAAAACGGCAATCGTCCCGCCGGCCGTGTCTCGATAGCTGCAGTGGGTCGCAGCGACGCTCAGAACGGGGCGGCGACTCTGACGAGCATGGAGGAGATAGACGTGCCTGAACTTCTTATGGTTGAACAGAAGGTAGGGCATGGGACAGTTAAAGAGTGAGTAACAACACATGTAGTAAAATTAAATCAAACTTAATATGTGTTTATTCAACACTTTTTAAAAGTTAAATATGCCCCTACCCTTACACTGCTTATGGGTTTAGTGTCAACGATTGGTGAATTGAAATTGGTACCTGTGCCACCAAATTGTGCCCCGGGCTCATATACTCATCACCTCCCAATAAGTTATTCACTAATGGCTACATTTCAACACTATCACGCACATCTGGCCTGATATAATTGTCCCCAAAGGCGATACCTTGTCGCCTAGGATCAACAAGGTAGTATTGGTAGGCCTAAGTACTTTGTATTATTATTTTCAAGTAAAATCTAAAATGAATAAATTGTTCAGATTATTTTATATAATAATTGTTTAACTTAAACCGCCCACAACTCTAAATCCTATAAATGCAAGTAACGAAGTGACGAACTGTAAAATAATCCAGAGACCAGATTATTTACTTTAAACATTTTAGATTATTAATATTATTCCTATCGTATAAAGGCATACCTAGAACTGATTAAACGTCCTCGAAATATTTAATTTAAAGGTAAAAAACAGGATTGGTAATACACAAATACCCAAATCGTCAAATTCCAGTGTAAAACTCATTTAGTGTATAGGTACGATTATTAAATACAAAAAAAAATTGAGGTATTGTCATTTTAAAGAAAAGTTAAATTACTTCCATCTTAAATTCCACATTGGAAAGGATACAAACAACCTGAATGCATTTCCACTATATTCTTGCGAACGACACAATGTAACAAGGTAAAACAGGTTAAATGTATATCTTAATTCAAACAAAGCACAAATACTCGTAGAAGCAGTTTTGCTAACCAATAACGCAGCTTCCATTTAACTAAAGAGGCTTTCTAAGCTTTATAATTGACCTTTTCTCCATTTTGAGAAAGGTCATGAGCAAACAGAACAACGTAAGTTTTATTATCAAAATCTTAAGTAAAATAAAAATCACTTTCTCTGAACCCCTTCAGTCTTGAATTCAAAATATTGTTTAGGTCAACTAGGGAAAAGCAAATGGCCCTATTACTTATACGATCGCCTTCCTTATGTCTTCCTTGCAATAGCACCAAACTATTGGCAACACATTGTGTAAATAACAGTTGTTTTCTCCCAGTGGACCTTAGGCTTTTCTAAATTCGAGGCAAAAGCGATTCAGAAAAAAAATTCCTTTTTATAATATTTTACCTTGGGTCAAAGGTAATAAAGATGATGTTGTATAGTTTCCTTTACGACATAAACTGTCGCAAAATGGGGAATGGTCAATTATTGATATTTGCTTAGAGCCCATTTTTTAACAAAACATAATACACACACACAAAGAAAAGAAAAAAATGTAAAATCTGGACACCAAAATATATCATAATATATATGTATTACATACCAACGATATCCTCACTATATTTTATTGTTTACCTCAACTTTGACTGTCGGTCATCCCGATAAAATACCCCAGCATTAAGAGGCTCCGGTCCGGAGGAATAGATGTCAACCGACCCTTTTGGACCCATTCAAGTCATTCATATAAACCCAATGTGTGAGGAATGTGAGCACACCTGTTTATAAGAACAGTTTACGATCTATAAAAACGGGTTTAGAAAAGTTACGGTAATTTCGAATGCATGCAGTTCCTGAAAGTAGCGGTATACATTCCTTTTTTTCCTTAAGGTACCAGGATTGGTATTTGGAAATGTACATTCGTTTCAACACTCTAGTTTTCATAAAACTAACCTGTGAAAGTTTCATCACAAAAGAGTACTCTTTCCTATTTTTTTCTTAAAATTGACCTCAGTCAAAATTAAAGTTTGAAACCACTCTCAGCTTTACACCAAGTTTTGAGTTTCACATTACAACTCGACCAACGGCCAAAACATAGCACTATGAACATAGGAACTTATAATATTTCTAACTATTGTTTTTTATTTATTTATTTAAAACCATCTTTAACGAGGGTAACCCATCCAGCACAGCTGATCATTTGGGGCCCTCATATAATATAAAAATATATCAATATTATACAAAAATTGTTACAGGAGGTACAGATGAATTAATAATAATAATAATAAAAAGTCTTAATGGACAATTACATACAAAATAAAACGTAAAGGCTCCCCCCCCCCGGCTCCCCGCCTCAGAATTCTTCAGAATGAAATATTTCAAGGGATATTTAAAACCATCATTTACTTCAATCAATAATTTGTTTTATTATTTTATTTTATTTTATTTTTAGAATGTAAATGCTACTTTTCCTTTTGAAATTGAGGGAAGTGAAATTGATTAATTGGCAAATTACTTCTGAGTGTGCTTACTCAAGATATACATCATTATCAATTAAGATTTTCAGGAGAACCAACCCATAAAAGTTTGAAAATTATTCTGTGTTGTGTCCAGCGGCGGCACCAGACCTGTTAAACTGGGGGGGGGGGGGGTAAGAGGGGGGCAAGCTTAAATTTAAGGGGAGCAAACATTAATCTTTAATCATGTAATTTTGTACTGCTGAATAAGCATAGACTTACTATCGGGGAAAAATTGGGGTGGGGCAAATTGGGGGGGGCAAAGAAAGTAACTGGGGGGCATTTGCCCCCCCCCCCCGTAGCGCCGCCGCTGGTTGTGTCGCTTATAATACAATACTCAAAATGCATTCATGCGGAGTTTCATTCTAAAGTGGAATTCAATTCGTAATGGGAATGAATTGACTTCTCTCAAAAATCCTACGACAAAATCATCATAAGCTTGACACTTAGTTAGTTTAACATTAAAAATCCACCATTTGGTTATTACCAATCTTACCTCTAAGAAAGCCTACGATTTAGAAAAGAAACCTGAACAACAGGCTGAACTTCAATTTGTTTCGGGGCTCAGCAGTCGTGTTTTCATTGGCATTGGCTGTGGGCCGGCGCTGAGGGACGGCATTAAGGTCAACAATGTACTGGTCGCTGGATTTAAGTGTCAGTCAGTGTCAATATACAAATGGGTTTCAACATGTGGCCTCGGCATCGTAATTCAATAGGGTTTAAAGGAAAGGTATGTCACTGGGTACAACATTACCGAATTATTATCCATTGAAAAGTATAACTAGATGTGAAGTTGGTCGAGGTAAGAATAATCCTGAAAATTGTTTTGTGTCTGAATTGCTCCAATTTCATCTGTGACACAAAAATAATTGCACATTTACAAAAAAAAACATTCCCAGACGGGAACTGAGCGTGTTTTCTTTATATAAAAAAACATGTAATTGCTTTTCACACTTTATCCTGACTTACAGATTCAATGTTGAGCTGAAAATTTCACACGTTGTTTGTTTTATGTATATCGTGTTTCAGAGGAAAGTGAGCCTACTCATAGAAACAGTTTTGTTATCATGGCTGATGTTACTTCCCCTTTAAGTACAAGGCAAAGGCACTTTTCATCAATAAAATGTAGGTGTTCCAGACTGTAGCTTAAAGGGACAATACTTGTACTTTCCTAAATTTCAAATGATCAAATTGTGTGTTGAAAGAACACATGTAAGAAAACGTTGTTTGGGACAAATGAAATTATTATATTGGAGTGCTCTCTTCAAAACCTAAATTACAGAATAACAAATATGAGGGAATCAATCTTCCCTAGAAATAATTGTGTACAGCGTGCTGTCAGTTTCTAGAAAAGTGAAATAATCTCCAGTTCGAGTCACGTTAGGACACATACAAACAAATTTTAACCCTAACCTTCCCAAATCCTCCAAAATCCTCTTTGCTAAAGTGAAGTATTTTGAAGGATTGAGGTTACATGCTACATGCTCTTTGCTAAAGTGAAGGATTTTGGAGGATTGAGATTATTAGGCATACTTGCCTTTCCATTGTACATGTACATCCATGTTTGTTGTAGTGATTACAAGGTCAGTGCTATGGGTCAGTGGACACTGTTTATTTCTTCATGCATGCAGGGCTGAGGTTCCCTGGCCATGTACATGTATCACAGATTAGAAACACATGTGTGCATACATGTCATGTGCTTGCTTTACTACTGAAGGATTTTGGAGGATTCAGGTTATGTGTAAGCAAATGGGCCTAGGGAGTTACACAGATTAGGTTTATGATGTCTTGAAAAGTAGATGGTTGGAATAAATGTACGATGTACAAAATACATAGGTTGTACCTTCCCTTTAACGACACAACTAAATAAGCTTAAACTTTCTTTCACAGCTGTTGAAAAAATTACTTTTATTTATTACTGCACAACTTTGTGGGGGTTCTCGTAAGAAATTACCAACAAACCTTTTTTTAAATACTTGATGATAAACCTTTCCAGGTAAGATTGTATGTAATGCTTTATCCAGATTTGGGTAATTTAAAGGGCATATAATTATGAAATGCAGTTTTATGTAGGTACATAGTAGTAAGTGTCCATGTTTCTGGACCGTTTAAACAAAATTGGAAATCTATTTTTAAGTGGAGATTTGGCGTACTGTTTAAAATTGTAAAAATATTCATGCTTATACTTGATACATGATGACGCTGTTTGTGAGATCCCAACAGGAACTCAATGTTACAGCAACACTGAAAGCGAATAAAATAAAATAAATCTCAATCCCTGCCCAAGACAACAGTGGTTACCTCAGAAAGTTTACTGATTAGTAACCATACACCCATTTAACAAGACAACACAAAATCAACTTTTTAACATTAATCATGATGTTGCGTGTGAATCCTGCTGTGACATCACTGATTTGCTCATTAATATGCAAATTCTCATTAGCATAAAAACTCAAAAGTGCCAAAAAGAGTATCAAAACACCCACAAATTGGAATTAAAATGGAAAATGAGTTGTGCATAATGTTTTCGAGTTGACAAATTCCCATTTCATAGGCACCTTTAAAAGCACCCAATTGGTATTCTTGAAAAACATAAATGATCCCAGATATATAAATTAAACTTAGTTGATGATGGTATCAAACATCCTTGGCATTTTTATTACCGTCTGAGGTAGTAGAGAGACATTCACATTTAGCAACCAAATACCAATGTTCCTTTTAAAACAAAACATGGCAGTTTCAGCAAATTGAAGACTGAAACAAATGCATTTATTCAGATTTGTTGTATTCACCGTAATGTGGAATTAAGGAAAGAGTCCTCTCCACAAATCAAACTGGAAATTATTTAACTTTGCTAAAGAAAATTCAACACCTCGGATAAAATTATTTTTAGGGTAAATTGATTCCATTGTCAGCTTGTCACAAAGTCAGTTTAACATTGTAATTCACTATGCTCCTAGCTCTAACATTTAAGAAATTTTAAGAACCCAGGGGTGAATAGATCCACTGACGGGACCCCTTTAGATCAAAAGGGTATAGCAGAGGTTATAACCCGATAAGTAAACATTCGAATTATGTTGTTCACATTTGTTGGCAACGTTCCTGCAGGGGAAATAAATGTGACATCGATACTATATTAATTTATGTCATTGTATACTCCTCTCTTAATGTAAAAGAGTGAAAACCACTCTTTTAAAGAGCTATATGTGAATAATAATGATGTTTATCTAGAGCTGTTTGCGTTCTCGAGGGGAGAGAGAGGTCACGTGCTAATTTTTAATTGATCTTCGGCCATTTTTCGTGAAACCAGATAGGGATATCTATAAAATCTTTAGATTAGGTCAAACATTCCCCAATATGTACTGTATCATATTTGTCTCAGAGGGAAGGTTCAACATTGGCAGTGTTGGCAAAACTTTGTCTACTAGTATGCCTACTTTCTTTGAATCAGGATATACATGTACATTAAAGGGAAGGTACAACATTGATTTTCAAGAAATATATCGGAAAAATAATCTGTGCAAATTTGAATACATGTTTTTTGTTTCGTTTGTATCAATATTTGAAGCCAACTGTGATCCAGAAATAAAGAGTGACGGCTTTGTCATCCATCAAACGACTTTTTGACCCTGAAAGACACTTGTTTATTGAGATAAATTGCCTTCCCAACACCCTTGTTAGTATTTGTACTTTCTATATTTTGGTGCTAACTCTTGTTTATGTAAACCATAACCCAGAAAGGTACACATCTTTGTAGATGGTGACATACACCAGCATTATAGGGGACTTATGTCTTATGCTGACAGAATGATAGCTTTCAGTTGGAGAGCGTATTTCGAAAACGAAGACTTATGGACTTTTTACCAATTACCAAAGTTTTACATGGTAAAAAGGATAAGTAAAGATATTATTTGCGCTGACATCATGTAGAAATTCTCTTTTAAAATAATATATGTTTCTCCTGAAGACGATCAGAGCATACTTATCGAAACGTCGAGTTGTAACCAACCGGTTTTTTCCAGAACTATTTAGTACCGGTACTCAAAGAAAGTTTCTACATGGTGTCTCCGTAAAAAGTCTTTACTGGTTCTTATAAATTACATCTAGATCACAGTGCTTGTAGTAGGCATCAGAAAACAGTGATTCAAATCAACACAACATTAGGCCCTATTGAATAGTTGATTGTACAATCAACCATGTAGCCCATTTCTTTATCGCTTTTTTTTAATTATTATTTTTTATTATTATTGTTGTTTACTTGAGAAAGGGAAAACAAATCGGTTTAAAATTACACATTTAAAAAAATATCGTGAGAACCATGATGGCTTCAGAGTAAATATGTACCGAAATGAATGTATGATGGGTCCTGTCATCAATTAATTATGACATCTTTTGTACTGCTAATCCAAGTTTCTGATAACATTCAAAGTAGTTGTTGACCTTCCTAAAAGGAAATTATCAATGTTCCCATGAATACCAAAGCAAATTCGGAAATTGTCTGCAAAACGCATGCGAAACATCTTTAACAACACAAAATAAGATTAAATTTGCAAAGGATGGTTTTTGTACACGTCTCTTCATTCTGTTAAACATAATTATAACGCCCGTGTTTAGCTAAGACGACCCACAATTTATAAAGCGAACGAATATTGAAAGAAAAATTATGAAATTCGGATGTCGGAAACGTTAAATAAAAGCGATATTTCAAACACGCTTGATTCTGATTGACAGCTGCACTGGCCAGTCGGAAGACTGGCCACGCCCTCAGCTCGTCACATACAATAAATTGTGTGGCCCCGTGCAACCTCAGAATTAAAACGCGAGTTGTTAATTTACTGGTACTAATCCTTGATGGATTTTTCGTTCAATATCTACATTGGAAGCTTATAACCTCCTTAACCCCAGAAAAATAGCAATTCAACATTTAAATTTTTATTTAGGCCTATAAGGGTGTCGTTACCGACAAAATGGGTGCATTTACAAACATTTTATATGGATGCTAGACCGAGTAGCCACTCCCCTCAAAGTTGAGAAGAGGTTCACAGGGTTTTATAACGGACATTCCTATGGTAATATTTGTGAAGGTTACAAACAAATAATGTGCACATTTAGAAATGTGATGAAAGATACATGGTTGTTAAAGGCAATTTAGGTTCAACATTGGCGATGTTGGCAAAACTGCTTTTACGAGTTTGATTCAATAAGATATACATTACAGGGACAGTATCGTCACGATGGAACAGGGCATGGAATGGTAGTTTTAGATTTAATAACTCTTCGATTCCATGCCCTGTTGATTGTGAAGACATTGTCCCTTTAAATTGTTCGTTTTCATTCTAACGTAGAATTAAGGACATATCGAGTAGACGAGTATACTCTTTCTTAAATTAAATTTTTGAACTGGAAAATATTAATTTTTTCTTTAAAAATATTGCGGTGTTACAAACTACACGAGTATTCATATTAGTCCTGTAACCCAATGTGAACGAATAATATGAAATCATTCTTTGACAAAATAAGGTTATTTAAATACCCCAGTGTTGGCACGGTAGGAATCTTTTTGATGCCTGAATCAGGGGAGAAAAGGTCAGATATAATACAAGAAGTACATACAAAAAATCTAAACAAACAATACAAGTTTTTGGTACAGTATGTCTGCCATGCTAATTAAGCACACGAATAAGTAGCTAGTTTTTTTTTAGTGTACAAACATAATGAATAAGGAACTAAATTCATTGTCTTATGTCCGCCTCTATTTCAGTCTGCAGAGGGCGGTTGTTACAATCCAGCTTTCGAGCCTGATGGTGACACACTCAAGTACCGCCAACCAGACCTCACATATGAGGAATATGACACCGGACCGAGCAGTGATTGTCATGTATTATCAAGGAGAACCGTTGTTGTTGTCATGACTCTCATGGCATGTGTTCTGATCGCAATTGTCTTCTTCATGGTTGGCAATTTAACCGGTAAGTTCACGGTATAGTCATTGGCGGATCCAGTGGGGGGAGGGGGGGGGATGACCCCTTGTTTTGCCGAACATGAAAATTTACCTTTTTTGTATCTCAGCCATTTTTGTCTGTGTACCCATTTTTTTGTCGTGTGTCCCCCTTTTTCTGGATCCAGACCCTGGATCCTCCCTTGGATCCTCCCTTGGGTACAGTACCCAGCAAAAATCAGCGTGTTAACCCTATCGAGTCTGGGGTTTTTCTGTACTCAGACCTGGGTGTGGGAGGACACATTGCCCCCTCTGTATAATCTTTAGCCGATTTTCATGTAACGTCGTATATATAGGAACGGTGTGTTAAGAATTTATTTAAAAGTGTTCTGATATGCTGAAATTGATATTTTTATTTGTGTTTGAAGCAAATGGTTCATCGCAAAATGGTGCAACAACGTCTGCATCTACCATAACACCAGGTATGTTGAACATACTGTACAGTGTAAAAAATGGTGTTTAGAATCCAAACACATTTCTAAACACTTAGTTTGTACTCACTTCTTTCACACGTTTAGATTGTATTTTTCTGTGATGTGTGTTTGAATGCTAAATACCATATGAACAGGTGTCAAAAAGCTAAGCACGTTTAGCTTTGTGACGTGTACAGTGGATGGCTGTAAAGCATTTAAATGCATTCCTAAACCCGTTTATTGTAAACGGTTTTGCATGTGTTTAAATTCTAAACACCATTTGTACAATATACATGCACAGATGAGTACATTATATAAGCATATGTATGATGATTTATATTCCTCCTGATATTTTCAAATATGTGCGTCTATATAAAATTTAATTTTCTGGACCCTGTAAAAGTAAGGCAAAACTGCTTTGACAAGTATGCTTGCTCTCTTTGAATCAAGATACACATACCAACCCCCTCCCCCCTCTCGCCAACAAAAAATAAATATATAACAAATAAATAAATAAAACAAAACAAAAACGTACCTGAAAGTATCAGTGGATAACAATGTGGAGTTTACGAGAAATTAGTGAAAATGCATTCGGGTTCTCTAAAGAGCACTTTGCACGTGCACCAAAATAACAAAAACGTGAAGCACCAAAATAATGGTATTAACAATAACAATAATTCTAGGAAACATGGGCGTTAATCCCGGGGATATTTGGATTCATGATATTTGGATATGTGGTAAAAAATAATAATAAGCGAATAATTAGTGCAAAAAGAGGGAAATTTGGTTTGTGTTAATATTTATTGACTGTTTCTTTGTCATTGTTATGATAGCCATGGGATTCTGATTGGCTGTGTGCCAGTGGCGTAACCACAGGGGGTCAGGGGGTTAACTCCCCCTCTCCTACTCCCCCCCCCCCCCCCGCCAAATAACAAACAAAAGACAAAGAAGGGAAATGGTACATAAAATGATGCCTTTTACCGTGTTGGCAAGGGGAAGTATCCCCCATTGAGTGACGTTCGAGTTCCAGCACTTCGTTGTACATAATGCAAACAAATTTCTATATCCCCCTCCCCCCACCCACCCACACACACACACACACACACACACACACACACACACACACACTTTTCGACACGGAGTTGTAAGAATGACATTTTGACTGTTTTAATCATTTTGTATCACAATTTTTGTTAATCGCTCCTGAAATTGTTTATTGTAATTAATCTGTCATTGATTTAATTTATTTGGCCATTTAGTCAGCATCTTATACTTCAGTGATTTTCTACTTTGCGCTGCATTGCTTTTTACTTACATCTTTCAGTGTCCCGTCCATCCGTGACTGTAGTTGCCTCAGTATCACTGACCTTAGAGGAGGAATATGTTCAAGCCTACAGTGACCCTACATCGATTAAATACAAGATGCTTGAGCGTCGGTTTGTGTTATATGTATGTAGTCATATTTCATTTATGTTCATCCTTGCCGTTTTCTATGAAAGTGAAGGTACAGCATTGGTTATTACCAGGGCCCAATTCCATAAAGCTGCTTAGCAGATAAAAAATACTTACCAGAAAGTTTTGCATAGTAGATTTCTTTTGTTGCAGCCAAACTTTTATACAAAATGTATGCATTTTGACTGGTTATGGTCTGTTTTATATTGCTTCGCAAAATTTTCCGCTTAGCAGTTCTTTGAAATTGGCCCCAGATTATCAAATAAACGAATTGGTGTAAATTTCATACACGTATCGATCGTCCTGAGAGATTATTCTGTCTAAAATGCTTTTTATATCGAAGAAAACAGGAATTGTTATATCGAGTTAAAAACCAGAGACAAAATGTAACAGCATTTCGTACGTTGTTTTCTCAGAAACATGATCCCCTTTTGTGATGACATTAACACAGGTTAATTTTATGTTATATTTATTGAACACTAGAGGGTTGAAATGAACGAACATTACCAATTACCAATGCTGTACGTTGTTTTTACGGTTGTGTTACTTTTACGTTTACATATCCGTCATATAATTAAGCATAAATTTCCACAAAATTTACTCTTTCAATTTGAGTAATATTAGAAAACAGAGGTCAAGATTCGACGTGTCAACTTTTAAGGAATCACATAATTCGTCCCTAATTTGCCATAGTGACCAATCCCGAATTAAGTTGGCATAGTGACCAATGCGGTATTGGTCACTTTGCCAAATTACAAAAATAGCCAGTTAGAGCATTCGTCATTTGAATGCATGCTCTATCTCCAAAACTGTAAGGAATACATGCATGCGGATTAGATACAATGGTAGGTCTCTTCCTGAATGTACTAATGGGCGGGAAAACTTAAAATTGAAAAAAGTCGGATTGGTCACTATGGCAAATTAGGGACGAATTATTTCATCTAATGAATTATTCATATTATTTAAAGAGTTGTTTGATGTAGGGACCGGATGTCTGACCCAACATTTTCAACTCACGCTCCAGTAGGCCTAATTGTGTTTTTCCCCAAAACCATTGCCGTTATTATTGACAGATAGGGGGTATTCTTCAGAGTAGTCATCTGCGGGAAAGTTTGGGAAGTATTGCTGTTGAACAATTTAGGTAAGTCGTTCACCGTAGAGAGAGAGACAGACAGAAAGAAAGAGAGAGACAGAGACAGAGACAGAGAGACAGAGACAGAAACTATTTTAATCTTCACTAGAAATAATCGCTAAGTGTGGCTTGTGGTCAGGTTCCATGACAGTAATTGGTTATTGAAAAAAGTCCGACTGACGTGGACGTTCGGTCAGATAGAATCCTGTCAAAAATAATACGGAGTCTGTCTGAGCCATATTCTGGGTTCCTTAAAAACATGGGAGTTTTATATTTTAAAATAGCCTATATGTTTCTTTTTCATTAGACCCGGTAGCGTTATTGTCGAGTTTACCGTAACACTTACGCAGATAGCCTCGTTAGCTGGTGACCTAACCGATACTTCATACGTTCATACGATGATCAAAACAGAGATTGAATACATTCTTACTGATGGTATTTCATCAAACAATGGAACTAACCTCGTGGTGGTTGAAGGGTCTGTTTCAGTATCTAGCGGTGAGTTTGGTAGATGGGAGATACCAGTCAACATACATTTTTGTATGTACGTTGGGCTGGTAACCAACACAATTTACTAACCAAATTTGTCTTATTAGCAATATTTTCAGCTTAGCGGCTCCATGAAATTGGCCCCTTTATGTTAATATTAATGGAACACTTGTTTGTTTCGAGGTCTAATAACTCTATGGGGTTATGGCCAATGAGTCTGAATACGGAGTCTAAGTCATGAGAAAAATGTGAAGAAACCATTCACACATTAATTACAGAATACACTTGCAGAGCAAAGCTAGTTGACGTGCATGAGCTGTTGAGGACAAATGTTGTTCAATCACTGTTGATTGTTAGGTCAGCAATAGTGCGTTGGTGTATTTAGCACTTGATGGGCGTACGCGCGGTATAATATCTTCTGACTGGCAGAAGTACACGTGTGTGTAGTACAATAACTTACGCGCATAAAAGTGTACGCACAACGCTCACTTGACGCCAAAGTGGCTATCATCAAGACATTTCACCGCAAGGGGGATAGTATGTACTCAGATGGGATAGCAGTATGTGTATATAAGTAGGGTTAGTCTAATTGTCACAGTCACCGTGAGTTTTGTGTTTTAATTGCAGTTGTTCTAGTGGATGTAGATAGCAGTGTTGTATCAACAATGGGCGGTCCAACCCCAACAGAACAAAATCAAGGTAATATATATTTAGGCATGGGATATTTTGTAGTCATGTTATAAATATCCCAAATTCAGTACGCATCAGTGTACGGTACTTTTGTAATGTGGAACTATATGAAAATAGCACTGCTATCACGCATCAAAGTGTACGGTACTTTGATATAATCGTCACCGTTTTCACGAAGTGACGAATCATTATTTTGTCAAATTCTGTTTTGTAGATATTTGAGATGTATTCGTTGTCGTCTATATAAAATTTAATTTGTTGAAACGTCATAGTTTCGTAATTACGATATTAATATACCCGGCGAATCACTTAGCTCAACTGTTTTCCGTTTTCACGAAGTGACCAATCGCCATTCGCCGCTTTATACATTGAAATACATAGCGATTGGCAAAATGCCAAAGTGGGTATTTGTTGATGTTGCGTTATCACGAAGTGACGAATCGTGTGACCTATATGCGTTTAGCGTTTTCACGAAGTGACGAATCGCTTAATACGTTGTTTAATATACAGCGCTCTGCACACGCGGTCTTGTTTTTGAGTTTTCATGAAGTGACGAATATGTTTGGAAAGTAATTCCAAATTAATTACAATCTCTGTGATAAAGATACCGCGCCGACATTTCTTTGTAATTAAAGTTATTAGCTGTAGTCGGAAGCAAAATGCTGAAAAGTCTTTGAAATTGCGATTTCAAAAACTAAGGCGATTATCTTAAAACATGGATTTGCAGCTGCGTGGGCTGATTCGTCACTTCGTGAAAACGGTGACGTAATTATGTAACCATTTAAAAATAGCAATGCTATGACGTATCAAAGTGTACGGTACTTTGATATTATGGAACCATATGAAAATAACACTGCTATCACGCATCAAAGTGTACGGTACTTTGATATTTATGGAATGATATGAAAATAGCAGTGCTTTGTGAAAACAATGGGAATAGCATTGCGACATATTGATTTGTGAAATAGCACTATTATGTTAATATCATTGTGGTATAGCACATATGCACCATATGGAAATAGTATTGCTACAAAATACCATAAAGAAATAGCATTGCATTATGTTCATATGGACAAGTAATGGACAAGTACCACATGTGAATAGCATTGTAATATATTGCCATAAGGAAATAGCGTTGCAACAGATGTCACAGTGTCACCAGAACGTCCACCCTGTTGTCACACTGCGTTCTTTGAGTGTGATTTTGGAACAAAACCACATTGGGTTGTATTTGTTCTCATTGTGATTCCACAGTGACTGACCATAGACAGTTCATATATTATTGTGTGACCATTAGCGTAAAAATAGCCTACATAGATCACAGTGTGATTACTAAGTGAAAAAATCATGACATTTCCACAGGGTGTTTCAATGGGAATATCTTTGTATATCATGGATTACTTGTCTATGCAGTTAATTATAAGATCTTATACAATAATATCATGGTAATACTCACTCAGCCACATTGATCCTTGATGACCAGCTCGCAATCGTTCTGTCCCTTTTACAATTGTACCATATATCGTATATATATATAAGTAGTATGCCATGTCACTATAGGGCACAGTTGACCTTTGACCTTTGACCTTTGACCTTTGACCTTTGACCTACTCTCACTATAGGGCACAGTTGACCTTTGACCTTTGACCTACTATCACTATAGGGCACAGTTGACCTTTGACCATCATAATTATAGGGCACAGTTGACATTTGACCTACTAAATTATAATATGTTTATTTATATTGCTAATGGTTTGATTAGAATTAAAGTGTTTTTGTTAAATATAATATTGTAATTGCTTTTGAAAATAACAATGATTAAATAAATGAACAACAGTCATAACAGTATATGTATTACTTTTTGGTGAAATGGTTTTAAATAAATGTGACAACAATATAATATTGTGTATTTGTGTGTTTTATTTGGTGTCATTTATGTATAAAGACCCAGATGTTTGTGTCGGGAATGAATAGGGTAGAACAGGGTAAAGGTTAATTGTCATTATGTGGTTAGGGTATTAAAATGGAGTGGGATAGGGTTAACGATAGGAGTTGGACAGGGGTAAATATAAACACACATAATAAAGACGACAAGAGTGCCTAAAACCAACCGGAATTCATCAGAATTCCTTTAATGGTCAACGGGCGATATACAGTTTCAAGTATTTTATTCATTATTAAAACATACAATACAAATTTATCAAATGGTGATTATCAATAACATTTATAAAGAACAAAATTACAACGTATCAGCTAACTACGATTCTCAAAACAAACCCTACTTGGTAAAAGAATCTTGATGTAACAAAGCCCTAGATATTTGACGTATAATAAATTGTTCGTCATACACTTCTGTTTAATACAGGAAAGTGTTTCTAATAAAGTTGTTACATATCCAAATCATTATCCATTGTATCCGACGAAATCAATTTGTTAATTTTGTTTTATGCTCATTTCTCGGCATCGATGTAAAGGAAAGATAACGTACTGTCCACAGACGGTTGACAAAGGTCCCTGAAGACGGCGAGTGTTATAGATGGTGTATTTCGCATTCTTTTGAAGGAAATGTTCAATCTGCGGTACCTTGGGACGTAGTCCGTATGAGTCAAAATATTCACCACACCATCTCTCGTAATGTAGATTACCAACCAGTGTTCTCCTGGCTTATCAGCAGGGTCTGTGTTAATGACTTAGCGCTAGGGCGTAAGACAAACTGCTTCAGGTTGGTCATTACCGGGTATGTAAGGGCGAGCTAAGACGCGTTGACCTCGTGATGAACAGAAGTTGCCTATGTGACGTCACGGACAAGTCTGGGCAAGTCGTTACGTAACCATTGTATTGTGCACTGAATGGTCTATCGTGCTTAGGTCTTCCCGTAATTTCGCAGCTTAGCGTTTCAATGAACTGCTCAGGAACTTGGGAATTTCGTTGCGTGTACTGTCAACGAAACCGTAAATGAAAGTCGGATATTAGGGCTCATAATAGAGTTGTCTATCTTACATGAAACAACGGCCCGCTTTAGAATGTCAGGCCTGTAGTTCACAATAGTGCACTGTCTATTTAAAGATGAATAGAAAGTCACCCAAGTTTAAAACCCATGCAGAGGCACTCATTTTCTTCGAAATTAAGTTGTCACTGCCCTTGATGTAACGTAATAATTATAAAATAACCATAAAGGATTACTGTAAGACTACAGGGGGTGGCTATTTTATAGATTTTTTTTTCTACCAAAAGAACACTATTATAGATGTTTTTTTTTTAAATTACAATATTGTCTTTCTGAAACATCTGGTCTTTCATCATCACTCTTCCTCGTTCTCTTCATCCTCATTTAGTTGAAGTAGTCCGTCAAATTTGGTATGGTGTTTAGCCATTACTCTGTTCAGAGCTTTGTTTACTTCCATGCCTTTATTTACTTTTTCTTCGAGATCTTCCGCAATATCCTGATGAGTGCCATTATCTTTCAGATGTAGGTAACTTGACAAAAATCCTTGTATTTGTTGAAAAAAGATTCGCTTGACTGCCCAAAGGGTTTTCCTATTGGCTTTTCCTTGGCTTGATCTTCCTCATACCCTGTTGACGTACTTTTCATATTTTTCACACCACATCTCTTCAGTAGCCTCTTTAGCCTCTTCCAACCAGTCTCGAAAAGTGGCATTGTCTTCCAATTCAGAACTAGACTCATCCTCTTCCGATGATTCGTCATATTCTACCTCCGTATCGGATTCTGAATCATCTTCCTCGAAATCTTCGTCTTCATCCTGCGTAGATTCAGTTTCACAAGTTTCTATTTCCGAATCTTCAAATCTACGCTTTTTAAAATCGGGTTCAGAATTATCGACGTCAGAATTGTCAGATTGGATAGCTTTAATTTCAGAATCATCGTCAACTTCATCCATTTTAGATTTCTCTTCATTATGTACATGTTCTGCATGCCTCCGTAGGATATATCGCCGTCCAAAGCTTTTGCCACACTGGTGACAAGCATGGGGTTTGACAGCAGAAATAACATTCATGTTGAATCTCTGATGCTTAATCTCCGATTGACAAGAAACGGAAGAAATAGTTTATATATAGGCCTATAACTACTCATTTTGCTGCTCATTTGCTCATTTCGCTGCTCATTTGCTCATTTCGCTGCTCATTTGCTCATTTTGCTGCTCATTTGCTCATTTCGCTGCTCATTTGCTCATTTCGCTGCTCATTTGCTCATGTTGGTGCTCATTTGCTCATTTCGCTACTCATTTGCTCATTTTGCTGCTCATTTCGCTACTCATTTGCTCATTTTGCTGCTCATTTGCTCATTTCACTGAAATTCAAACATGAAAGGGTATCGCAAAGGGTATCGGAAATGAGCAAATGAGCAGCAAAATGAGCAAATGGTGAACGAATGAGCGACAAAAATGACGGAGTGAGTAACGAAATATGGCTCGAGCAAATGAGACGAAATCAGGCAAATGACGGGCAATGAGCTTTAAAATGAGCGGCAGGCAGGCGAAAGCGGCGAGAGGCGGGCAGATGAGCGGCAAAATGGTGGTGGTTGTGGGCCTGTGTATCTTCCGTTTCGTCGGAGATAGCATCGAAGGTCAACATGGTGTTCTGCTGTCAAACCATGTGCTGTGACGCGGACGGAGATCTGCAGGGGCATGCTGTGAGAAAGTAAAATGGATGAGATGATTCTGGTGCTTCAATCTGCAGTTCGCGTCGTCTGAACGATTCAAGCGCGGAAGTCGGTAAAACGTGAAACAGATCGTCGATGACAATTTCGGGTCGGTGTCGGAATCGATAAACAGGCTGACGGTCGTCGGAAGTGCAGTCTGGTAAGACAACTACCACTCGGGACTGAAGAAGACCTGAACTGCTGGTGTGAAAGATGATGGTGAAGCCAGGGCGGCCAGGGCAGACGGTCAGCAGTCTTTCGGCAAATGATTGATCAGTTACCGTCTGGATGATGCTCGTCGGATGACGCGGAGATCTCGGTGAAATAAAGGCGTGGGCTGGCTGGACAGGTGATGACTCGCCAGAGGTGACGGTCTCGGCAAATGAGGATGGAACGGTGAACCAGTGTTCAGAAAGATGATCAATGTGCTGAAAGGCGTCTGGTGTTCTTTGATGAAAAATCTGTAAAACCGCCTCTGTGTTGCACTACGTTACATCGGCGGTGACGGCTGTTCGGTGATGCTGCATTCGCTCTGGTGTTCGGTCTTTAAATAGACGGTGTGTGTGAACTGACGATCTAACGGGCGTTGTTCATGAACGGCTGTTATCGATGACCTGTCGACCATTCGTTGACGGTCTGACGCAATCAGAGTTCTACGGTTCGTGGAAACGCTGGAGACAGTACCAGCGATGAACCATTCGGTTGTAACGTAACGGTTTGTCGAACGTCCGGGCGCTCGTTCATCACGGTCGGCGTCTTCGCGCACTGCCGGTGATGACCAGCGCTGTTCGCTGCGTCGTGGCACGACCTGCTGATAAGCTCGGGCGCGGTTGATCTGCGGATGATTGACTCGCCGACCATACAGACTTCGTTCGCTTCGGTACCGCAATTTCGTTCAATCTGTCTGTGTGGTTTACATCGATGCCGGTCGAGCAGCAAATGTGGTCGGTGTTCGTCGAACCTGTGGATGTGTTGAATATGCTCTTTGATGAAACTGCTGTTGTGAAGTGTATGAGCGATGATTGTGCGTCAAATATCTGGGGCTTACATCAGGTCTTTACCAAGCAGGGTGTTTGAGAATCGGCTGGATGCTGATGATGTTGTTCTTTATAATGTTATTGATAATTGTTGATTGTATCGTTTAATAATAATACGTGAAACTGTATCGCAGTGTCTGATGGGGTGGTGGTCAGTTGATTTAACCCTAATGTCTTTTATCGCTGTTTATATCTGTCACTCGGCCTAACTCCATGTGCAATTACGCTGTTCTATTCATTCCCGACTGGTCTTCTCGAACATCATAACTGGCAAATCCAATATTGTGCTGTTGTTATAAACCATTTCATAGCTGCTGTTATGACTGTTCGTTGTCAGCGGTTATTTTCAAAGCAATAACTATTATTTCTGGTAATCAAACAATCAAACAATATCTTTCTGAATTAGGGACATGGGGCGACCGGTGGTCGACCTATGGCGTTTAAATTTAAAAAATCGACGTCGGGCGACCGGGGGCCGGTCGCCTTATCGCCACAGCTTTATTTTAGAAAAAAATTACTGATTTTTAAAGCCCAGATCTCTTCCTTGGTCTAATTTAAGCAAGTTTCCTGATTTTGGTATTGAAGGATAAAACGGAACAGGAAGAAAAAGAAGGGACATTTTGTGCACAACTGTATGGCAATTCGACCGATGGTCGCCCGATGTCCGAATTCAAAATAATATATATAAATAAACATATTATAATTTAGTAGGTCAAATGTCAACTGTGCCCTATAATTATGATGGTCAAAGGTCAACTGTGCCCTATAGTGAGAATAGGTCAAAGGTCAAAGGTCAAAGGTCAAAGATCAACTGTGCCCTATAGTGACATGGTATACTACTTTTATATATATATATATATATATATATATATATATATATATATATATATATATATATATATATATATATATATCAAATCCATTTCGAATTATGGTTAATAATAAAGCCTTTGTGTGTTTCTCCGCAGTAATTGCCTTTTAGACAGAATAATTATTGGATGTTATTTAGATAATAAGCTTACCACGACATTAGATATAAGCCTACCAGGACATTTATTCAAAACAATGCGAATACATTGCAATACAATCCCACAAAATTTTAATTAATACAAATTTTAATTAATACAAGTTGGAAACAATTATATACGCATGCGTAGCATCCCTTGCAGTTTGCATAGTCTGCACTTCACCAGCGGCGTAGCCAGGACTTTTTCAGTGGGGGGGGGGGCACAGGGGGGGGGCATTGCTTTTCAGTGGGGGGGCCCAGGGGTATGAGTTTTTTGCCTTTTCTTTTTCTTTTCTGTTTTTTGGGGCACTATGAGGATTTTTCGTGGGGGGCACCTGGGGGGGCACTGGAAATTTTGTGGGGGGAACGTGCCCCCCCAGGCCCGCCCCGTGGCTACGCCGCTGCACTTCACAGTGTGAACACACTCTCACCACTATATGAAAATGTCGCACTGTGAACAGTGGAAATTCACAAGTTGTTGGAGTCTATTATGTTCTTACTGTGGTATAGATATAGCATTGCAATAGTACCATGTGGAAATGGCGTTGCAATCAAGTGCTACGTGGGAACGGCATTGAAATATGTTACCATATGAAAATAGGATTGCAATATAGTCCTAAATGGAAATATGGCAATGGGAACAAGCATTTTTACCATACTGAAATAGCATTCCATATATCATATGGAAATAACATTGCAATATATCACCATATGGACATAACGTTGCAATATAGTACCATAATGACAAACAATCGCAATATAGTACCTTATAGGAATAGCATTGCAACAGATTAGATAAATGGCAAAGTCTCACCACAAAGTCTAACCTCTGTGTGGAAATAATAACCAATGTGACATTATACCTTCAATTAATGTGGAAAACATTGTGACATAAGTATCATCTGAAAATTGCATTGCGATACAAAAATATTTTTGGAGTAAATCAGACTTGAAGCTTTGCATGGTTAAAACTGTATGTAAGCGGAAGGTTTGTGGTAGCAGATCAGAGCATACGATTGAATTGTCGAGTTGGCTAACTACCGTTTATTCTTTAGAGATGAGCCACCGCAAGACTTACTTTCTCTTGAAAAAAGGCATTGCGCTGAAGACAAGTACCATCAGCTACACATAAATGCGTTTAGCTGATGGAGTGTAACGAGTAATGTTTTCTTGTTGCCCATCAGGTGTCATCAACACCGATGTCTGTGGTCTTCGGCCGGGCTACAACCAACCATTTCATCGCATTATACAGGGCGAGACAACGGAAAATGGCAAATGGCCCTGGTTACTGTCACTCCAAATTCTGGCCCGGGACACGGATGAGATCAAACATCACATGTGCGGAGCTACACTCATCTCAGACCAATGGGCAACCACAGCTGCACACTGCGTGGCATCCCCGAAGTAAGCACCTAGCAACATTACGTCAGTGGTATTATCTTTGTCCTTCAGTCGTGCTCATATTGGTTGAGCTGCCCCAGTATATGGATACCACTGGTCTAGTTTTCAACACCCATGTTTCTGCAGTGCAATGTGTCTTCCATTATTTCATTTTACAGGTTTCAGTATTGACTTAGAGCTCAAGTGTTCGTTGGAACAATCACTCGGTGTTCGGGTTACACATTGTAACTTGGTACTCCGCTGTGATCATTGATAAAACTTCGTATGAATATATAGGGCTCCAGTGGTTCTATGTGGGCTTTGGCACTGATTCGGCGTTTGACTGAGTGCAGATGGAATGGTAGTTTATAATGGATGTTCTTGATGGGTTGAGATAGGCTGGGGCTTGGGCTCTGAGGTATAGTTGGGTTTTAACTGGGTTTCGAGTGGGCCCGGGCCGGCTATAGTTGGGTTTATATGCTTGGGGCATTGCAGGCTTAATCCTAAGGGGAAGGTACAACATTGGTATCTGGTAACGTTCATTTCAACCCTCTAGCTTTCAAGAAGTATTATCTTTAACCTAACCTGTGAAAATTTCCTCACAATGGGTGGTCACGTTTTTGAGAAAACAACGAAAATCTTGGACATGTTTTTTTAATGTAAAAAAGGATGATTGATTCGTTTGCCAACTTTGAACCAAGTATGTTTCAAGGGACAACCGTTGATCTGGTAATTACAATGTTGTACCTTCCCTTAGAGCTACATATGGAAGATAAATGTATTTTTACAACAAACCTCTTTCGAATAATAATTAGTTAAAGTAAAATTGGTGAATTGATAATTACCGTTGGAGGAGCACCCTTAATATAATTATTGGTATCTCGTCTTTCTCAGCTCCCTGGGAGCACATCTCGACGAGGTTCTTGTTGGTGATATCAATCTTGAGATGCATTCCCCGTACCATCAGGTTATCCCAATCGAGAGAATCATCATCTATCCTGGATACAATGCTCGCATCTACCTCCATGACATAGCCCTGTTGAAGCTAGCCAGGCCGGTGGAGGTAACCGATCACGCCCGGCCGGTGTGTCTAGACAGATTGGCAACTCAGAAGGTGCAATATAGACGTTGTTACGTCGCTGGCTGGGGACGGACCCAGTACGGAGGTGCGTTCAAATCATTTGAGAACATTGGTTACCAACTGTTGGTATCACCATGATTCTTTGCTTTATTACCCCATTATCTAAAAGCCTACTCGGTGTAAAATATGTACACGTCCGCATCAATCATTCTGAAAAATAATTTCGTCTGAAGAGTTTTCACCATAGAGAACACAGGAAATATGTCGAACTATTTTTGCAACGTAAACAAGTTCGTTTTCTCAATAACATGAGCACCTATTGTGATAACACTTATTGCACAGATTAGTTTTACTATATATTTCATTAAAACTAGAGGGTTAAAATTAATGTATGTTACCAAATACCAATGGTGTAGCTTCAAATAACAAGTTGCATTAAAATATGTCAACTTTGACCCTTTCGTTGTTGATCGACAGGAAACATCTCCGTCAACCTTCTTGATGCACAAATGAACTTGATGGAAACCAGTGAATGCATCCAAAGTTATGAAAGCTTCCGGAAGATTGGGTATTCGCCAACAGAGGGCAGTATTTGTGCTGAACCAGCAGAATATCTGGTTGAGGCTGGTCCTTGCAGTGTAAGTATTACCTTTATTTATGAATAACACAACGGCTATTCCGTGTTGCCTAGCAATTTTACCAGCAAAATTGTTTTGTTAACAGTTTTAACTACCCACCCACTTTAAAAATGGGGTAAAATATTTTACCGCGGGTTTTTTGTTTAATTTAGATGTGCGGTCGCCCCTTCTCCCCTCCCCACTCCCCCACCCCAATTGTCTACGCGCGTGCGTCGATATAGGGCAAACATCCTATGAATATTGTTCAATAACCTGACACAAGCATGTCATCTAGGGATATTTTTTCTCTGCTTTATCCAGGGTGATAGTGGAGGACCATTGATGTGTGAGGGTGACGATAACAGATGGTACATGGTTGGAATCATTAGCCTGGGAGTCGCTTGTAACTCCACAGCGTACCCCATGGTCGCCACTAGAGTGTCTGCATATTCAGACTTCATTGTAGCTACCATAGATGGAGGTACAGCCTTTTAAACTTTATCATGGTGCGGTCGGCAACTTTTTTTTCGTTTAGGTGAAACCTGTTCCGATGGAATACTTTCTCAGGATGATTGATACGTGTACCAGTAAGATTTTAGATAATAATTCGTTTATTTAATTAGCTGGTAACTAACAAAGCTGTTACTTTCCCTTTTAAATGATCGTGATGTTATCATTTCATCGACAGAACTGCGAGATGATATCACTGCTTTCACGTATAAGAACCACTGTCACTGCGAAATGCCCCCAACTTGAAACTTATAAGTATATTTTCACTGCTAGAGGGCTGAGCTGTGCATGGAGCTATTGTAGGACATTAAAACTGTGTTGTGGTAATTTACCTTTTTTCCACTTCCAGATTCATACAGTGCAAATTGCGAGGAACTTCAATCCGAGAGATGCTCTGGTATCCTTCCGTACCGTTCCATTTATTCCACCAGCACGACTTACATCGATGCAATTGTCGATTCCATGCTGTCGATTAACCGATCCTGCAGCGAGCACATCGAATCGCTCGTGTGCTCCTTGGTGTACACGGGATGTGCCGCAGGTGGCCGGTCGCTGGTTCCCTGCAGGGGATACTGTGAAACCGTAGCAACGGACTGCGATGATGCCTACGAGGAAGCAACGGGGTTCTCATTTCTTACTATAGCGAAATGTGATAGGCTGCCTGAAGCATCATCACCTTATCAGATGATATGTTATGATGGTATATACTTCCACTTGTATTGTTGCCCAATCACTCCTCTCACCCTAAAAAAAAAACGTTTTAAAAATATAAACTAACAAATAAACCACGATTATTTTATAAAATGTGTAATTTTAAAGCATTTTGTACCTTTACTCTGGTAAAATACATAAATGTTCCGATGAAAAAGAAATTTGCCTGACATCTTCATTTACATTTCGAAAAAACATCCATGGGCAATACATGTTTTAAAAAAAGCCACTTGTAAAATATGACGCGATTTAAACTAAATAAAAACAAATAATCATGATTCTTATTATTTGTTTGGACTCATATGATCATCTATTTTACGTATTTGATTGAATCATTTCAGATGAAGATTCGCGCTGTGGTAATCAGTCTGTCATCACACTCCCCCTTGTCGGTCACGTGCGCCTAGAATCATACAACTACTCCGGACCTTACGGCTCGTACCTAGATTGTGTCTATGTCGTTACAGCGCCACCCAGTCACCGAGTTCTCGTCAAAACTCGCGAGATGAGCGTCCAGGAGGAAGACATGCTCGAGATGGGCGATGGCCATGATGCGTACAATAAAACATCGATGTTTGCGGAGCTGCGCGGCTCGGATGAACCGTCGGTGATTCTGTCGAAAGGAGAACTCATGTGGATCAGGTTTACGTCGGGAGACTATGTTTCTGAGGACATCAAAGGATTTGATTTAGAAATACATGCCATTGATAGGAACAGTAAGTATGTTTCTCAAAACATTTAATCCAAATGTTCAAATTGTAATGTGAAACTTACTTGTGTTGTGAATCCAGGACCGTAGCAAGCTCAAAATTATTAGTAAAGCTCAACGAACATCTTTGATAGCAGGACATTTGGCCTAACCCTCCCATTTAAAAAAATATTAAGAATAAAGATGTATGCTATATGCACAGAAACCAACCTGTGAAAATTGTTTTGAAAATGCATTGTTCGTACTCATTGCAAGTTGGGGTGTCTGTCTTTGGATGACAGAAAAATTATTTGGAAATTAATTTGGAAACTATTTCAATATTACTTTACGATAACACATAGGCCTAAGGCAGACATGTATTACAAGGGATGTTTGATACCATCGTCAAATTTACAATAAGTAAGTTTTATGTAAAGCTGCGATCCTTTGTTATTTTGAGATAACCAGTAGTGTATAAAGTGGATGTAAACTGTATAACTTTCCATAATAATATGTCACAGATGTGTCTTCACTTTGCAACCGTACCGTGGATGTTCCTGATTGGTGGATTTGTGATGAAATCATCGATTGTCCAACGGGGTTAGATGAGACAAATTGCACCAAGAAACTTCCTGGTGAGAAACAGTGGCGTATCCAGGGTTTCTAAATGGGGGGACACATATGGCGATAACAAGGGCTGGGCACATGTCCCTGGAGGGTCGACTAAATGTTTAAAGATGCATCGTCCGTATATTTTCACAATTTTACCTGCAATTTTCAGAATTGTTTGTTTTCATTAGAACCTGAAAATAATATTTTACTTTGGAAATTTGGAAACGCATACCCCAACAGAATAATTGTTTTAAGTTTAGTTTATCAGTTTTTAAGTGCCCAAATAGATTTTTTATGGAACCCGCCATTAATTTACAGTAAAATAGGCCTACGTGTTTCGCACGTATATACCTATAATGGCGAGATGCAGCTTCCTGGGGTGGGAACAGCACATGGCCATGCTGCCAAATGTAGGCTATAGCACAGCTCGGCTCTCGTATAAAGTGCTCCTGGTCGGAGAGAAGCAGTGACTTTTGGACACAATCATCACCAATGCACTAAACCGCTTGGGCTTGGCACTTCATAAAACTGATTCATAAACTGTTTCAATCCCTCAGATGTGTTAAATACAGCAATATGTGGTCTTCAGACGACTGTTTCACAGATTAGCACCCTACAGCATCGAATAGTAAATGGTACTAAGGTAGAGCCCGGGGCATGGCCGTGGCTTGCGTATTTACAACTCGATGAGCCCAATGGTATTGTTGTCTGTGGAGCGACACTCATTGCCGATCAGTGGGCAACTACGGCTGCTCATTGTGTGTCGTAAGTCATATTTTCCACAAATAAATGTTTTCCTATTGACATAGCCAACCCATTCACCAATCTTGGAAACCAAAATCAAATGTTATTTGCAGCAAGTGTCATCCAAATCTGTCCATAACGTTTTGAGATATGTTTTAAAGCAGATAATTATTTGTCACCATAGTGACCTTTGACGTTTTGGGATTTTTTGGATTTTTCTTACAGTCACATACTCAACCTATCTAGCATGTTTCGTCTGAATCATCCATAACCTTTTGAGATATCATTGAAATCAGATAGTGTTTTGTCCCCATAGTGACTTTTGACCTTTCGGATCTTCCATAACTTCTCATAGTTTATTTATCACTGTAGTGATCTTATCGAGTTGTGCTGTAGTGACATACTTAACACATCCACCAAGTTTCGTCCAAATACGTCAATAACTAGTTGAAATTTATTGACATTATTTTGAGTAAATCACACCAATAGACACTCCTGTTTCGGTGGCGGATGCTTTAACATACAAGCCCATGATTGGCTGAACTGTAACAATATATGATAATTTGTGACCATTTATGTTTAGTTTTTGTGTTTTTTGAGATTACCATTAGTTACTCATTGTTTTATGGCTATGCATGTGTATAATGTTATAAACAGCGCAATGGGAATCCTCATCAGTAACATTGTCATAGGGGACATCCTGCTTACACAAGAGTCGCCCCACCACCAAAAAGTCCCCATACAGAGAATCTACCGTCATCCAGGATATAACAGCAAGATTCTCCTAAACGATATTGCCTTGCTCAAGCTATCGCGACCCATGGATCTCACTATGCACGCTCGGCCTGTGTGCTTGGAAACGGACAGTGATATCATCGAGAAGTACACAACTTGTTATGCAGCTGGATGGGGACGGACACAGTACGGAGGTGAGTACATAGTTTAAAGATGCACTGCCGCTGTTCAGGCAGGCAGGCAGGCAGGCAGGCAGGCAGGCAGGCAGGTGTCCGAACTTCGTCAAAGGTTTTCGAATCAAAACTCAAGATTTTGGTAATGAGACCAGTGCTGTTTTGGTTTGTGCGGGGTCATTTGTCCAACTCCCTAACGCTGCCATTGGTTGCTATCAACGAAAACTTAATGTCCCACTGAATTTACTCATTGATTTTATCGCTGTTATAGGAGAGCGTTCCGATCATCTTCTGGAAGCAGACTTGGCATTGGTTACGCTTGAAGATTGTACCGAGCTGTACAAGGAATTCCAGATATGGGGACTAACAATTACGGACAGAGTCGTATGTGTGAAACCTGCTGACTTAAATGTATCTTCTACTGCGTGCAATGTAAGTGTATTTGCTGAGCTTCAGGGGGTATCGTAATTTCTTCAAGTCTGACGTCCCATTAGTTCGAAAATCGGTTCAATCTGATGTCTCACCAATTGGAGCGTTTCAAAGCCATAACTTTTCTCCTTGTTTAAAGGGGCAGTATCGTCACGATCAACAGGACATGGCATCGGAGTGCTTGTTTTAGATTAAAATCAGTGACTGAAAATAATTTCCCACATGATAAGGTCATATTACCATTGCTGTTGCATAAATGAGCCAGTAATTTGCAGTGTTTAATTCACTGTGATTATCTTAAACTAGGACATCGATTCCATGCCCTGTTGAAAGTCTGCTCTGATCGTGACGATACTGCCCCTTTAATGCCACCATAATTATGCATTAATGAAGATCAAAATGTAACTAGGCCTATGTAAAGAAACTGCCATATGAAAATTACAACTTCAAAATTAGGTCACAATTTATGCGATAATTGTGAAACTCATACCAATACCTTCACTCAGTAAATGATCGCAGCAGTGAATCTACTAAAACTAGATTTCTATAAATTGATATCACTTAAAGGGAAGATACAACATTTGTAAAATATTTTCATTGCAGCTGAATTTAACTTTATAAAGTGTTGTCACTCATCGAACTCTTAAAAGGTTGATTCAACACTTAAGTTTTAAGAGTGAATATATTGAAACCATATCAAGGGCTTCATAGTTCCGACGGCCAATTTTTTATTAAGACGAAGAATTAACGGATTGCTGTCACAGACAAATGGGTTGTCTAGTGGGCAAAAGTGGTTATATGCCCTGCCATACGTTTTTGTGTGTCCTCCTGTCCGCCGTGTAGGCCTACCCACACTTATAGTCAATGGGCTGTCGGGTTATTGTCCCTTGAATTCTAGACACATTTCATTTTTGTCAGACAAAATAAAATAGGTTATCAGAGCCAGGGGCACTGAACAACATGAAACTGGACTGACCTTTGACATATACAGGGAGACAGTGGGGGACCAGTGATGTGCCAGGGAAAAGATGGTAGGTGGACCATGGTGGGCATTATAAGCCTTGGTGTACGATGTTCCAGTCATCCGGTGGTTACTACAAGGGTATCTTCCTACATAGAGTACATCAGTAATGTCATACAAGAAGGTCAGTATTTCAATGATTTCTAGGTTGCATTTTGATTAAATGGAATTGCACACCAATGTTAAAATTTAAATTAATGCATAAGAATAAAAAGAAACTAGCATTTCAGGCCATTAATGAGAAAACAGTGACACAATATTACAGTCATCCATTTCATTATTCGATTTCGACTTCAGTATCCGACTTTGATATTGGTTGTTCGTGTCAGATGAAATTTTGTTTCGATTCCAGTATCCGACTTTTATTTTTATAATACTTCTGTTACGGTTCTTGTATTTATGTTTAATTATTCGGGTATTCGATCTCGATACGGTATTTGTCATCAAAAGGGTAATCCATACTTTGCAATTTCCAGTTATAATTACATCACATTGGTTGTACCAATTATTAAAATGTAGGCAGGCTGTCATACCCCCAGGAGCAATGCGGTGAACATCCCACCTCTCGATTCCCTAATAGTATACAGGCCATCTGAGGACCACGCAATTTGGAAACGTTTTTACAACAAAATCAACAAAATCATGATCCAAAGGATAAACTTTTTGATTGGAGGTTTGGTGTTCCTGTCCATGATATGTGGGTTCGAATCCTCCCAAGATTGAGTGAGTACCTGTGAGAGCAGAAGAATTTGTTGTTGTGTTTGATTAGCCATGTATGCGGCAAAAATAAGAAGAAGAAGAAGAAGAAGACGATTCTTATATAGCACAGATCACCGTGAGGTCCCTATGCGCTTGAGAAAAAGAGAAAGAAAGACAAGAAAGGAGAAAACAAGTTTGCATTTCAAGTCTTCTCCACACAGTCAAAAGTTCACAAAGGACACTGAAAAAATGAGAGAATGAAAGAAGCTGCGAAGGCAGAAAATTAAATTAAATTAATTGTGATAGCATTGATTGAACAGATGTGTTTTAACCCGGGTTTTTAATTGATCAATAGTTTCAGCCAGTTTAACATTTGGTGGTAAACTGTTCCAAAGTTGCACAGCAGCACTTTGAAATGAGCGAGAACCATAAGATGTAGTTGTAATTGCCGGGGCTGACAGAAGATATTTGTTTTTAGAACGTATAGGTTTCTAGCCGGTTGATACTGTTGAACTAAATCCTGGAGATAAGCAGGGGCTGTACCATGAAGAAAAACTGCTGCAACACACAGCTGGTGTAGTGGTTTCATCTTTATACATTCTTGTCATATTCAGCGGAATGCCCAATGGACACCAAGTTTTATACATATACACGCCGTTGTTTGCAGTGTAAATATCGAATTCCTTGTCGAATTCCGGGTCTGCCTATTCATAAAAAGGGTCAAACACCAGTGTAGTCCTTCAGTGACCACATCGCAACTGATCGGCCGTGGACAACCAAATTAAACATACACTTTTACTGCATTATCTTTGTTCACAAAACTAAAACAAAAAGATAAATTTGTTTTCACTACCACAGATCCACATCCCGCAAAATGTGACAAACTTCGGTCAGATACGTGTTCAGCGTTACTGCCCTACGATCAGATTTACCCGACCTCCCAAAATGACTTCGAGCCGGTGATAGCAACCTTACTGGACAACAACGTGACGTGTGGTGACACCAACCTGACCCAGTTCATGTGTTTACTATTGTTCCAGCCTTGCTCGGACGATGGACGCTCGAGAGTACTATGCAGAGAGTACTGTGATGATGTGGTCAGTCGGTGTCATGATGAGTATTCTACCGCCACTGGTATGCCTCTTGAGTATGTTGTGCAGTGCAGCCGCTTCCCAGATGCTGGCAGATCGGACCAGATGTTTTGCTATCAAGGTAAACAGTATGTAGGAAATCGAATAAGGGAAATGGGAAATGAATAAGTCAAACATATGTACGAATTAGTCATTGCTTCGTACGAATTTATAATCTGTACGGACTAATAACTATTCTGTATATATTTATGAATGAATAATCCGTATATACGAATATGTTCTTTTTTATCACGTCCTAAATAGTCCTAAATTGGTTGTATTGGGATCTAGACAAGGTTTTGTCAGAATTTTACAAATTTAATTTCAGAAGGTCTTACTGTAAACTAGTAATTTCTCGCCGTGGGTGATTTTTTTAAAGGAAAATAAAGTATAAATTAATTTTTAGTATACAAATGTATATAGATCACGATCTTGTGACTTAGTTCATGTTGTCATGCAGCCGCTAATTCATGCCGGTTGCATACGTCTGGGTGCCACGCTCGTGTCAGAATGTGCAGAATCCATTCGCCATATTGTTAAAAATATCGTGATAATTGTTATATTGTCTTAGGCCTATATAATTATAAAAGAGCTATAGGTCAACCAACTTGGAATGTTTAAAATAATAAACAGTGTCTGGGTTGATGTTATACAAGTCTTGGTTATTAGTTATTACCAGTGTCTCAGTTTAATAATCACACCAATGTTTCTGCAAAAGTCAAACCAATGTATTCGTGTATCTTACCAATGCTGTGTTAACTGATGTTGTTTTAACCGATGTTTTGGCTAATATAACAAAATATCGGTTGTACGCCAATGAATTTCTGGTGCCGAATCAGTCACCGATTTTAAACTCATTGCCAAACATGAACTCAAGCTTCCATGCGTCTCTTTTATTTAGGACTATAGTGCCCATGCATGACAGATATTTATTTATGTTCTTGCAGATTCTGCTTTTCTGCTTGAATTACTTGCTTAGTTCCTTGCTTGCTTACTGATTGTTTGCTGGATTTGGTTTGAGTTTGCTTTCTAAATTAATCACTTGTTTGATTCTTGCCTGTGTGTTTCATATTACAATATGTCATCCATCAAACGTTTAAATCGTTTAATATATGTTACTTATAGACGAAGATGCCCGATGCGGCAACCAGACTGAAATCAAGCTTTCGTCAAAAGATGACCGCATCGTGCTCAAGTCACACAATTACCCAGAACCCTACGGCACGCTCCTTGACTGCATCACGCTCGTAAATGTACCACCAGGCTATCGTCTTGTCGTCAAGGTACGCGACCTTGACGTGGAAGCCAACTGGGAGACGCTCGCGTTGGGTACAGGCAACGATGCATATGATAAAATTACAACTTTGGTGAAGTTTCACCAGATGGAAGATTTAAAAGTTTTAATAACCCCAGGATCAACGCTGTGGATAAGGTTCACAACATTTCCCAGACAAACGGAGAACAGAGGCTACACGTTGGAGATATACGCTGTAAACCAAACAGGTATGTTGGACAAAAACATGTCATCATTCCATTTGTTACGAGCCGTTAAGGTCACCATCTTTGCCAGTGTACAAAATGAACTATTTTAAAGTCTCACTTTTACTTCAGAAAGATACGCTAAAGTAATGTTTCATGCTGATTGTAGTTACGGTATAGAATTGGTTATTTAAAAATATTTATTGTATTATTAAAATGTGAAACCAAAAGTCTGTTACCTACATGAAGTGTACCAGGCTGTAAACCATACCACGACATTGTTCCCCAAATGCGAGCACGCACAATGACCATGGTTACGAGTTTTGCTACCCTGCCCGGCCTGCCGCAAGGCATCATGGGATTAGGCTCTTGAAGCTAGTTCCTTAATTAAACTAGACACAGACAAACTATCTGTGGAACGAATGGGCGCGCGCTAGACACTAAGGTACGCGCATGAGATACAGTTCTCTCACACGCCTGAATCATTCTTTATTTTAATATTTTAAAGTAATGCTACTTATATAAAGATGCAGTTGCTTTGAAAAAGACCAAGAAAACTACTGCTGCCTGCCATGAAATTACACTGGTACTCGCAAAGACAGCAGAAATATGTGGCATGGACTTCACACTTTGAAATAATCTATTTTGATATTCTACCTGTAGTTGTACCATTCCTGTGTAACAATGAATCATCCATGTTTCCTTACACTCCGCCTGATTGGTGGATGTGCGACGGGATAGTTGATTGTCCAGGAGGGGTGGACGAGGAAGGATGTTCTACTGCTACTGAAGTAACGCCTGCGCCAGTGAATAGTAAGCTATCTCAACTCACGTTGTCATTTGAAAAATAGCAAGAAAACTACACTCTTAAAACTAAAGTGTTGAATCAACATTTTAAAGATTTCGGTCAGTGACAACTCTTTGTAGAGTTGGATTTAACTTTTAAAAGTGTTGAATTAACATTAATAAAGATAGACTTAACTTGACTCCGTGTTAATTCAACACTTTCTTTGAGTTGAATTTAACTTTGTAAAGTGTTGTCACTCACCGAACTCTTAAAAGGTTGATTCAACTTCTGCACTCTGATTGGTTTAATCCCGCGTAGCGTTCTGGCGCTCTGCCCGCATACTCTATTACCATTAACGCAAAAGCGCACCGGTCTGCACCACCACGTGATCACATTTCATCCAATCCAATTGTCTAACTGTCTCAATCATTTATAGTTTAAATTATTCATAAATGTCCAAGACATTCTAAACAATCTGATTAGGTGAAACGTTATCACATGGGGTGCATTAATATTTGGTAAAACAAAGGGCATTATCAATATCAGAGCAGCGCGCAATAAAATAACCAGATCGGCCGCGCGTGTGTACGCGCCATTCACAGTGCACAACATTGCTCTTCATAGACTCGCTGAAAAGTCACTTACATGGGGGTCACGCGCAAGGGCAACTACTTTACATCTATCGCGAAAGCCAAACTACTGAAGTAAACGTCCTGATTATTAGGCTTTTTGATTTTTGTTATTCAGAATAATTCGGGAACATTTTTGGTAAAATGCAATGCATCGACAATATTCAATTTTATACTATTTGAAAAAAATACAGTTCAGTAATACTCAATAATACTTCAATAATACACGTCAAAACCAGCGGATTAAGTTATTTTATCCCCATTCACGTGACCAATGGCAGTCATAACCAGTGTATGTACCCGTGTCCGATCTAGTTTAATAATATGGTTTATATCTATTGCTGAGCTGACACGCTTGGCGCTACGCGGATTTTAACCACTCGGAGTGACAAAGTTTGTTTCGCGTAGCGATGGATCTCGATGTGTTTTGTGTATCCCCAAAACGTGAATTTACCTAATACTGTCCACCTAATAACTCAATTTAGACATTTTGAAAACAAAATTAATTGGAATAAAAATTTCGATGCTTGGCATTTATCGTAGGAAAATGAAAGTGTTAACTTAATGAAAGCGTTATTTATTCAAACCACTGTTTCCTTCAGGCCAAAATATCACTGGTAACTAGCAAGGGCGACGGTTACAAGTCAAGAGTTTTCTACGGTAAAAAAAGAAAGATAACAAAAATTAAAAAGGTCGATGAAAAATCGCTTTTGTTGGGGTAAAAAAAATCTTATTGTTCTCAATAATAAGTACAGCAAGGTGTTCCAAAACATAGGTAAAGGTATTATATTTGTAAGGAAGGAATGCATAGAGCAGTGAGCACTGTCAACATAAAATGGCTTCGCGAAAGGCCCCAAACTTGAGGAGGCTGATGTGGCTTTCACCGTAGAGGGCTACAATATGCTAATAGATACTTCGATGTAGGGTCAACATGTATTTTATACTGCACAACAAAACATAACAGAATATTGGCCTTTGCATCTTGAAATTATATAATGGTCATTCACTGTTGTTTTCAACAGACGTCTTTAACCAAGAGGGTTGTGGTGTCCAGTCGACCACTTCATCTTTTCGTATTGTTGGAGGCACTGATGCGGATCCTGCGCAGTGGCCTTGGTTGGGGTCATTGAGAAAACAAGGAACAAACAAACATGGATGCGCAGTATCACTCATCGCTCCCCAGTGGGTCATTACGGCTGCGCACTGCGTCTCTTCACTATCGTAAGTGTACCGGTATCTGAAATAAGATATTATTCGATTTGATTTAACAGTATCTATACTTTAATATATACACCGTGACCATACAGTAATTTAAATCTCTTTTTCCTGGTAGGTACAGCACAGGAATCATGGTGGCTGTATTTGGCGATATCAAACTAAATGAGACATCAGCCGATCATATTGAGATTCCGGTGGAGTATATTTTTTCACATCCAGGCTTCAATCGCGTGACAATCGAAAATGATATCGCCATTCTGAAGTTGGCACGTCCTGTGACATACACAGATCACGTGAGGCCAGTGTGTCTCAACACAGCTGAAATTGAAGTGGATACCTCGGATTTATGTTACGTTGCTGGATGGGGACTTACAAATTTGTCAACACGTAATTTAAACATATATATTTAATTGTTTTAATTTGTTGAGTGATATTAAACGGGGACTCAAATCCTTAACAGAACTTGATCACGCCACCTGCATAAAAGTCAAGCACTTGACCTACATAGTAACAAATATCATGGAAAGGCTTACCTATATTGGTTAATCCGTGTTGTTTGATTTGCACACTGGATCGGTGTATTGTCAATAGGCCTGTCTTTACATGGGGCACTTTGGGCGGTGTAGCCAGGGATAACACCCTCAAGATACGATGCTTAACCAGGAAAACGGCATCCTTGTGATCACTCCAAAACTATGAGGAGTTGTTATATCAAATCATCCAATCAAACACAAAGGAAAACGGACTAGGTATATACAATGAATGTTTGTAGTGAACGAGGAAAAGTTTAAAGGTATCTTATTAAATCAGAAGTCTATCACCAACACGAATTGCGCTGCATTTTACTCCAAATGCGAGCACGCACAACCAGCGTGGTAACAAGTTTGGCTAGCTTGCCATTGGGTGTCAGGGGATGAGCGCTCGCGTAAATTTGCTTGTCCAGACTAGATGCGAACTTGATGCGACTTTGCTTCTGCAGAAAGTCACACAAATACAAGAGCTTTATCAGCACGTTTCAGCGCGGTACCCAATACCCAGGATGCCTCCTTTCATTTCGAGAGCTTGCGCGTCAGTCTGTGGAATACAACGTCATTAATGACGTAAACCGAATGTTCTGCAAGTACGGTACTTTGACATGGACTTGGTTATTACACTAGCACACTTCGTGTATTAAATAGACTTCTGGTTAAAGACACAGTGTCCCGCTGCAACCATCGTGTTGGTCTGCCATACAAATCCGAATGAACCATTGCCACCCCTTTCCACACACATTTATAATATATATATATATATCAGATTTAAACGATTTTCGATTGTGTTCTTATCGCCAACCTTTCTTTTTTTTCTTATGATTATGTGTTCGCAGCAATCTTATCTGTTTCTCTGCAAGAACTTGAAGTTGACCTCGTGACGCGAAATGACTGTCTTCGGTCTCTTGACAGTCTTGGGTTACTTGGTATCGTCACTGACAGCATATTATGCGCCGAAGGGGTGGATGGACAAAGTCCTTGTAGTGTACAGTACACAAATTGTTTTATTTATTAAATGTTTTATTTTTAATTTATTCTATGTTAGTAAACTCATAAACTCCAGGAACAGCATTGACCTATTTGCAGAAGGCACGAAATCCGAGAAGGAAATTTCTGACACGGACGATCAGTTTTTGTTTCTCGCTGACCCACGTTTCTGGATCCAGGCCCAAATATAGGTCCCTGAGTGTATAGTCGACGCATCAGAGCAATGCGTTCAGTATTCCCGGATATCGCCTTTTTTGCCAATTTCAAATGATATCAGATCAAATATCTTTCTCATTTATCTTTCTCAGATGATCATAGATGTACACAACACGCAAACCCCACGATGTTGTTCTCGTGTGTATCTGTTTATTATACAAATTTATTGGGTCTTGCACCTTGGGTCCCTTTTCTGGGACAAGTACTTACTGATTGGGTCCCTTTTCTGGGACAAGTACGTACTGATAAGAGTGAGGAACAAGCAACATTTTGTTTATTTTTAATTATTTAGTTTTTGTATAATGGTGAAGATTGAAGTTAAAGTAGGTGTAGACTTTTCACCTAATAACAAAAATAACTGAATAAGAATCTAAAGACTTCCACATTATGAAGTTGGTGATTTTTCCGTCTGACATGCTGTCATTTTTGTAAAAACGTAAAATATATTAGGTATATTACAAATTTGAAATGAATAATTGCCATCACTTTTTCATTATTTTGTCATTAGCTTCACCAGTTAATAACCAATCAAATGTTTGTGGGCGGCCGCGTTCAAGCCTTAAAAAACGCACATACTACGACGTCATTATGATGAAGTGAAATATCTTCTCTACTACAGGGCGACAGTGGTGGTGCTTTAGTGTGTCGAAATAACCAGAGTGTGTGGTACGAGGTTGGCATCATAAGTGCTATATATGGATGTAGCTCACACTTCTACCCAGGGCTCTACACAAGGGTATCGTCATTCATAGATTTCATATCATCAACATTGCGAGGAGGTCTGTTATTTCTGAACTTTCTGTTTGTTTTATGTCTTTGTTTAAATTACTTGAAAATTTTCAGTGAGTATTTGAAGGACTAAATTTGTCAATTATATTCCTTTTTATCCTTAAAGTCTGTATCGTCTATTTTTTTCCGTTTTCTGTCTTCAAAATGTTAAGACTCTTTTTAAAGCTAAATGTAATTTCTAGAAGTACAAACAAGTACAAAAAAATGAGTTTTGGTATTTGCAAATTTAGTCTTTATGTAAACTATCAAATCTTCCTGAGAAATTACAACAAATTTTCATTTTAAAGAAAACATGATACTTCATTTAAAAAATAAGTAATTACATGTTAGTGAGATTTTCCGTACAAACAAAGCTTTGGTGTCAAAGAATAATAATAATTCACATTTTCCCAAAAATATTTCCCACTTTTCTAAGCAATTGAAACTTCCACAGATTGATTAAAAGGGCAACATAACCTTTTTACCCACGATACATTGCACTCTGAAAGCTTCTGGATCAGGATTGACCCGGAAGCAAAAAGGGTCCGCAGGTGCCAGATCCATTTTAAGCCGGCTCAAATTACTCAAAAACTGTGTCAGATCTATTTTGGGGTCAAACAAACTAGAAACATTGGATCACGTCCATGTTTGGATCAAACGAACCGGAACACTGGGTCAGTCCAACTGACCTTTTCTCTGTATTAGAAGGAATACATATTCTGACATTCTTGATTCACATTCTGGGTCCGTCTGAACAAAACTGGGTCTGACACCTGCTGACCCCTACTTTATCGATTGACTGAGAGATTATAGAATGTGGGGCTTCATACCTTTACAGATCCCAACCCGAGTTGCGAGGACTTACAACCGAGAAACTGTGCAAATGTGGTCCAGTACACAAACACATATCCTACATCGCAGTCGTATATCGAAGATATTATCTCCCGTTCTCATGGGTTGCAGACTTGTAATGTGAATGCCACGGAGTTCATGTGTATGGTGCTAATGCCTGGATGCAATCCTGCGGTAATTACCCAATATTGATGTGTTCTGTTTGAATGCTAATAGGTAGTTTAATGGAGTGCAATTTTTTTTTTTCGATTCCTGAGCTCGACCGTCGTGCTTATGTCCTTGAGGAAGAAACATTAACATAAGTGATTCTCTCCGCCCAAGAGTAAATGGATGAGGGCAAAGTTGGATGTTGTGTTTAATTTATAGCTCTATGCGACAACTGAGATGGCAATATTGTTCAGGAATTATTTATTGACCTAATAAAAGTTCGAATTTTTGGCTTTTAGGTAGTGCCATGTCGTGGCTTCTGTCAGAAGATACTAGAAGACTGCAGTGACATTCATAATGACACACTGGGAGAAACCTTGCAGATAGCGGTTGACTGTGAGATCTACCCTGTCGGTCCGTCCCGTGACACTGTGGCTTGTATCCATGGTAAGCTAAAGCCGATGATTTATTATACTAATTGGCCTATCGCTGTTTGCAACTTAGCCATGCTCTAAAACAACCCATACAGACCTCTTCACAAATTACGCGCAAGCCGATTTTTGTAATGCATGCCGATTTACGTAAAGCATGCCCTTCTAGCTAAAGACAAAAATATTGCTAAATTTACCTTTCCTCCCCACATATTGCCTATCATTGTAACAACCCCACTAAACAACAGTAAACCATGTGTTTTCTTCGATATGTTTGTGTTTAATTTAATTGCTGTGAAATTTACAATTCTTTTCAAATTCCTTTCAATTGCACAGACCGAGATGCCAGGTGCAACAGGAGTGACGACGACGGGCATATCTACGTCACTGCTGACAATCACGTGATCTTATACTCACCCCACTACCCGTCGTATGACGCTGTTCTGAGCTGCATGTGGTTTGTCACGGGACCCGCCACGTCACAAGGACTTCTAATCAAGTTTTTGGCGTTGGATTTCAACGTCAATGGATATAATGTCCTGTCTGTAGGTCTCGGTCACGAACCACAGAACCTCAGCACGGTGTTAGTTCGATATAACGGATCCTACAATGCTGACCCATTGTTAGTCAAGTCCAGACAAGCCTGGATATGGTTCTCCACCGGAAAAGCTCCAATCGCGTCCCCTAACACTACCGACGAAGTGACTTACCCAGGAGGGTTTAAGCTGGAAATCCACGCTACTGACATAACAGGTTTGAACAGTTATTCGATCAAAAACCTTAACTTTAAGTCTGCCCTGAAATGTAATAACACGTACTTGTTGGCTGAGTGGCAGTGTAAATAATATTACCATTCCATCTCATAATGTATTCTGTCCCATAATATGTTTCGTAATCTGTCTCATAACAAAACTGTCCTATTCTGTTATCAAACAACAATGAATATAATTGCATAATGTATTTATTCAATCCATGATTTCTTATGTTCCATAGTGCAATCATCCCATAATCCGTTCCATGTTATCCCAGGGGTGGATATCCCTATTTGCAGCCTCCTCCACCAATGAAAGCCACTATACATTTTTGGTAAAGTGTCGGTAAATGCATACAGATAACCATCATCAACATTTACACTTAAAAACTTTTAAAAAGTAGTTTTTTTCTCAAGAATACCCATGGTTCATAGGGGCTTTTAAAGGAATATACAACACATGAGTAAGCAAGAGCCGTACACTTTTTACATGTTATGCAAAACTAGAACCAAGTGGTTCTGTTTTAACCCATTTAACTCATAGGAACCGTTCCTGTGGTATAATTTATTTCAATTGCTGAAACGGGTAGTACGTTGTTGTTTGATTTGTTTGATCTAGACACCAATTCACTGTGCACTGAGCCACGAACTGCCGAGTCCACAGATCTTACATCCATGCCGGCCTGGTGGTATTGTGATAACTTCCCCGATTGTCCGTCGGGGATCGACGAGAGGGACTGTCCATCACCATGGTACAACCAAACATGTAAGTAGGCATATCTGCTTCTTGCATACTGTTCTTTCTAGAGGTGAACCTGAAACAGAGTCCTTCTATAATTGTTTGAGCACTGATCTCTTTAACAAAAAACTAGATCAGAAGTGAGCGTTGTTTGAATGAAGCTAGTCCTTCAACCATCTTGTTGTTACCCCAAGAAGCAATAGTTGAGCATTGTGAATAATCAGTTTCAATGAAGCATCATTCGTACATAATTGTTTACATACTGTGGTATAATCAGGGAGCCATTTCCCTACGAACGTTTTTTTTAAAGATTTTTAAAAACTAATTCACAGGGGGCCTGGTGGAACCGTCTCAAAATGAAAAGGTGTCCTAGCTAAGCAAAAGCTTGTAGCTCGGTGTTACATCACATAATTATAACAACTAACACAAATACAATATAAAAAAATCTGATCAATGAGAAATGCGTTCAATTCCTGCCTTTAAAGGCAGAAACATTTTGAGAGTAAGGGGAAAACTGATTCTGGGAGGGTGTTTCATAATCGGCATGTCGTGGACTTGTAAGAGTTCAAGTGGAGCTTAATTTTTGATCGTGGAATGTCTACGCAAGTATGAACGTCCACTTATTGATAATCTGGTAGCCTCTCACACTGTGCACCTCACAGGGCAGTATGCTCTAACTCAATGGATGGTTGCAGAAAAATAAAAACATGACGATATAAAACACAAAGAGATGCGAGGTCTATTCTGTGGCACTTATAAGGGAGCAATCGTCCAGAAAGATTTGACAAGGATTATATAGTTATTGCAACAGTATCGTCACGATCAACAGGGCATTAAATCGGAGTGCTAGTTTTAGATTAACTCAGCAACTGAAAATAATACCCAATAATTACCGTTGCTGCTGCATAAATGAGCCAGTGATTTTCAGTCACTGTGTTCATCTTAAACTAGGACACAGATTCCATGCCCTGTCTGCCTTAATAACCGAATTTTGGTAGCAAATAATTATGCTCTAATATTATTACTTGTCCTGACATTCTGAAGAAATATATTAACGGTTTGAAAGGTTTTATTCGGTCATAAAATACTCATTGGATATGAATTTAACCACATGTACACCTACAACCAAAATCTGTGTATATTTAAAGATAGCATTATTCCGTTCCCCTTTTAACAAATTTCAGCTATATCGAGTTTACGATATACATTGGTAATTTCTAGCAAGTTTTTATTTATAATTTGTGCATGATAATTTTTTTAAATTTACATTTGTTTTGTTACTTTAAAAATATCGCACATTTGCGTACAATTACAGACCAGTTTCATTATAGTTGAACTTGCAGCTGAACGATTTTACTTTATTGCATCCGGTGTGTTGTTTGATTGTGATTTAATTTGCTTCAGGATGTTCCATTTGGCGAATTCTGAACTGATTTTTTAGTATTGAAATTGTTTTGTTTACAATTACGTTTTTTGTTTCAATTTCTTTAAAGGCTTTATTTATTTGTGTCTTTTTTTAAATTTGTTGTGAAGATTGCATGCTGTTGGTGAATGCGATTTGTTTATTTATTGTATTTCATTTTCATTGTTACCTTTAATTTTTATTGATTTAATTTTGCTAGTTTAAGTGCCTTTGTCCTGTCCTGTGTTAATTAGCTTTAATTTGTGATAATTAGTGATGCAATAAATGGAGTTAAATAACTCCACTGAAGATTTTTGTTTTTAAATTATATGATTAGAAAACGATAGTGCAGTCCTATTCAGTAACATTTTATCTATGTTTTACTCAAATTGGGGTTTTTTTTGGTACAAAATGAGGTCCATGTCTGACTATTTCCGCAGTTTGTCATTTGACATAATGTTTAGTATAGTTACCGATTTGACCATTGAGTCAGAATGAGGAATTTGTTGAGAGAGACTTTGGATATATTAGATCCTTGGGTAGCAATAGCTGTGCAGTGCTTTCATGCTTCAATTGAGGGCAGTCGTCATTAATTGCACGTGGCTGATTCAACTTGAAAGAATCGGGTTGTCTCTTGTCTCATGGTTTACTTATTGGTAATTGTGGTTTGTGCAGGTCCGTTAGCAAAAGTGTTGTTTTAGTTCCAATATCACATGATGTAATAACCGTGTATGGAAGATTCAATTTTAATATGCACTTTCCACTGAGTTGAGTCTGTGTACCAGACATTATTCAAATTCTACTCGGAAACGGATTATTCGGCATCGAATGGGCATGTGCAGGGTATTGGTCCAGGCCAGGGATACTGTCGCGGAGGGTAGGTCACGTACGTAACCTAGCCCCTGCCGTCCTCCGCCGTCACAAGAAATCGCCACCCATGTACACTGTAAAAATGGTGTTCAGAATTTAAACACACAGAAAATAAACGCGTGTATGAATGCGTTTAAATGCTAAACGGCCATCCTCTGTACATGTCACAAAGCTCAACGCGCTTAGCTTTTTGACACTTGTCACTACGAATAACTTTACCCTGAAAATGCCCTGAAAATCTGTTTTGCTGTGAAATAACAGTTCACCATAATTTCACTGCAATTTCATGGTGTCTCTTCCTCTCAGATATTGGCAATAATGTTCAATGTGATTTCAGGGCAAATTCACGGTGCTCTACAGAATTAATAAGCTACCCCAAAACTGCCACAAGAATTTCATGGTATTTTCTCGGCGTTTTCACGGCGAAGGAATCCCAAGAGTATTTTATGGCATTTTCACGGTGTTGTGTCATCATGAAATTGCCGTGAACTATTTTTTTACGGTAAAACAGATTTTCAGGGCATTTTCAGAGTAAAGTTATTCATAGTGTGTTCATATGGTTTTTAACATTCAAACACACATCACAGAAAAGCACAATCTAAACTTGTTTTAGGCTAAACATGTGAAAAAAGTGGGTACATGCTAAGTGTTTAGAAATGTGTTTAAAGGGTTGCCGGCAATTGGGAGATAAGGGAGTCAAATGAGGCACATTCCACCTTTTTCATTATTCATAATTCCATTTGTTGTTGTTTGTTTGTTTGTTTGTTTATTTGTTTGTTTATTTGTTTGTTTTTTGCAAGAGCCCCTTTTTTTCAAGAGTGATTTATTCAGTGAGCCCAAATCCCTTTTTTGTTTTCCATTCTGGGTACCCACACCCCGCCCCTGGTTGCTGGACACCTCCTAGTTACGTAATAAAAAATGCACCTATCAAAGGGCACGTCTGAGAACTCAGATGTATTTTCTATTTCCATTTTCACAGACTTTTTTAACTCCTCAACGTGTGGGAAGAAGGGTAGTACAGATAATCCTTCTCTGCGCATCGTAGGTGGAAGTCCTGCAGTAGCTGGTACCTGGCCTTGGATGGTGTCTCTCCGAGATAGTACTGATAACAACACGCACCAGTGTGGGGCAACACTGATATCAGAGTACTGGGCCATCACAGCTGCGCATTGTGTGTAAGATACTCTTGTTTTATGTACCTTTTCCATACACTTTGAAGTGAGTGTACATCTTTGGTTATTACCTAATGACAAAATATTATCATCTAAAACTTCCTTGGTGTGAAGTTGATGATTTTACCAATCATCCTGAGAAATTATTCCACTTGACATACCGTAATGTGTTAGATAACGCGAAATGTAACACATTTAAAATCGATCATGGCCGTGATCAGTTTTCCATTAGAATGCATACAATCAAATCTGAATGCATTTTGCTATTTTCTCGTTAATGACACAGCAAAATAAGCTGAAACTTTCACATGTTGGTTTCTATAAATATATCGTTATTCTTATAAGTATATGATGCATTTTACCAATAGTGTAAAATAAGTGTATAATTCCATGGTGTTCAGATTCATGGCGAGTTGATTGTCGAATATAAACACCATTAACTACTATCTACACCATCACAACTTCTAAGTTCCCCCTAATATTTTTTAGAATATCTCAACAAGTATTGCATGAATAAGAACTCATGCATCAATAACAATGGTATTGATGGCTGTTTCATAATAAGAAAAGAATATTCAAAGAGCAACATGCAACATGCAACATGCAACATGCATGTCCATTGTTTTAGAAGGGTAGAGCAAAAGTTTAATATGGAATTGGTCCTCCATTATTCTCCATAACTGAGTTCTTACAGAAAACTACATGTGTAACATGCCCTTGAAGCAATGCTTTGTACTGCAAATTTTTTTCAGCTGAATTTTCATTCAAATCACTGTCAATTTCATTACAAGCTGTGTCGAACTTGTCATTCTGTCATTTGCTTTTTGAATTTTTAAAATTCATGCAATACTTGAGATATTCTTAAAAATATTACGGGGAACTTAGAAGTTGTGATGGGTGTATATCCCAAATGATTTGCCCTGCACTGACGTGTGTATAGCACTGTATACTCAGTGCTTTCGAGTGTCTGTGGAAAAACTTCACAGGCGACTCGGGCGGGATTTGAACCCACAACGTCCTGCTTACTAGTGCAGAAGTCTTAACCTCTCGACCACCGAGCTTGCCCGATGACGATTGGCTGGCTAGAATCCTATATAGCAGCGGGTGCCGCGATATTTATAAATATCTATATCCCGCTCGCATTGATCCTACTGACGCTGTAGCAACAACCATGGGGTCCACATAAAATGTGCATGAAGGGTCGAGTTATGTATAACTGAAATGTTCGTTATAGCGATGTTTGTTTAATAAAGCGGTGTCTGCTGTATTTCTTGTCCATATCCAGTGATTTCTTTGATTTCGCGGTCCTGGGTGATGTGACCATAAACGACCCATCTCCCCACCACGTCAAGAGGCAAGTCAAAGATGTCTACTCTTATAGGCTCGATTCAAACGTATCATTTAATTCGGTAGACCTCGCCCTTGTGAGACTCTCCCATCCTGTCCAGCTTAATGATCACGTCAACATTGCTTGCCTTCCGCCCCCTGGATTACCATTCCGTGTGAACGCAACGGGTTACATCATCGGATGGGGATATCTGGAGATGGATGGTATGTAAAGCTCACAAGATGGTGGTGTTTTACTTCTTAAGACAACCCAAACCGCAACCTCGTCCCCAGGGTCTACATCTTTCTCATTACTAGACAATGGCAAAAAAGTAGTTATTGGTCTGACGTTTCGAATCTAGCAGGTTCGTTCTCAAAGGCAAAACCTGCTAGGTTCAAAACGTAAGGCCAATAACTACTATTTTCTATTTATACTACAGGTCCTTTAGGTTGCTAAGCAGTTTGCAACAGCTAATTCTCTATTTACTAGACAAATGGTTGGAAAAGTGATTTCTGCAATGCTGATTGGTTACTTCAAAATAATATGCAAAACTAGTTATAATATAATTTCGAAGAAACAAAATCTGTAAATAACTTTTCTTCAAAATATAATATTGCCTGAATTACGAGGAAATAAATATCTACCTACCTGCAACGCGTAGAAATTCAAGGTTTGAAAAACTAGTCCCAGCCTCACAACTGCAAAAAAATCACACGCTCTTCTTCGTAACTGCATGTATATCAGACTATAGAACCAAAACACATCGGCTGCAATATGCCTTAAGATGTATGTATACTAAAAACCCATCGAGGATTACCGATACTGCTCGAAATCCCTGTGGGCGAGGTTAACAAAACCGCAATCCTTAGCAGTATTTTAAAGGTTTCAATTGAATATACTGTGTGGTAAACTGACTGAAGTCAGAGGCAAGTGCATTATTTATCATTGTAATTTCCCATACTTAAGTTACTATTTCACACGGTTCGGGGCAAGTTCTTGCATAGTAACCTCAAGCTTGGGAAAGTCTGATACCTTTTTGTTATGCATATTCAATGTAAACTGTGTATTGGTTTTAGACTAAAATGCTAAATCTGGACCGGTGTATAGAACTCAAGCAGGCCTGATTCAATGTTGTTTCTCACCATAGGAAAGGTTTCCAATAGTCTTCAAGAAGTAGAGGTACCTATTATGAACACTACTATATGCCAGGATCTTGCACCCACGGGTGTATCCGTAGATCATAAGCTGATTTGTGCTGGATACCTAGAGGGTGGTGTTGATACATGCAAGGTGAGAATTAGACCTGACATCAGTCTGAGTTTGTCTGTGTTTGTTTGTAGCTGCAAGAATTAGTCTTAGTGTAATGCCTAGTTTATGTTATAGTGTATGCACCAATATCACCACGCAATCGGCTTTCACAGGATCTGCACCCTGAAAATGCCCTGAAAATCCGTTTTGCCGTGAAATAACAGTTCACCATAATTTCACTGCAATTTCATGGTGTCTCTTCCTCTCAGATATTGGCAATAATGTTCAGTGTGATTTCAGGGCAAATTCACGGTACTCTAGAGAATTAATGAGCTACCCCAAAACTGCCACAATAATTGTATGGTGTTTTCTCGGCGTTTTCACGGCGAAGGAATCCCAAGAGTATTTTATGGCATTTTCACGGTGTTTTGTCATCATGAAATTGCCGTGAACTATTTTTTTTAACGGTAAAACAGATTTTCAGGGCATTTTCAGAGTAAAGTTATTCATAGTGTATATACAGTCTGCGATCGTTACTCACGACGACCCTGGCGTGAGATTAATGATGTGTACGTCTTGCTTAGATAACAGCCACTGACTTATCTAGCGTCAGACCCTCGTGTCAATGTGTCAATATCAATTGAATGGAATTGAATGTCTTTTTGTCATTATAAATTTGCAATATCTGCTCTAATGTGCTGTCAATTGTAACGCTTCCGTACACTTAACGCCACAATTTATTGTGTTATTTTTAAATTACCAGGAGGGAGTAGTGGAATCATAAATTTGACTCTATAAAAATGTCGTTTGGCTTATATGAAACAGATTTTGTGCAGAATGCGTGAGTTCTTTGCAGACTGTTAGACTGTTAGATTTTGCTCCACTGTATGTGACACACGTGGTACAGCATGTTACATTGCTCCTATACTATAATAACAAGATTGTTATTTATTTTCCCCACCAAATGTTTAATACTACTGCAGTGATAATCAAGGTATTTCGAATAAGATATCTGAACAAAAATGAGAATGAAATGAGCTTTGCGTGAATCTCTTCTAACATTTCGAACAGAATAAATACTCAGTCCGTCTTCAGACTTTCTCCGAAAGACGGACATGGTATCATCCAAACACGTAGGTAAATCCTTACCACCGGTTCTTCTCAGAACACAATTCTTGACAGAAAAGATGATTTAAATCTTATTTTATTCATATCCACTCCACCGTGCAAAGCTTCGAAGCATGTTTATCAGTCAATAATGTGTTTATGTGATGTTTGTGTCTTCATCAGGGTGATAGTGGTGGGCCTTTATTATACCAAGGTGACGATGAGAGATGGTATGTAGCAGGAGTTACCAACTTTGGTTTTGGGTGTGCCATGCCAAATAACCCTGGCTATTACTTGGAGGTGGCTTCCTACACAGAGTTCATTTTAGCTGTGGTGAGTGGTGAGGACCATTCCATGGCAGTCAAAACTGAGATATATCCATAGTTCAAACAAGACTCGAGGCTTCGTCACCGTATTTAGCATAGGACCGAGCATTCGAAGATAATGTTCTGGTGACTGAGTCTTCAGAGGTTGTGTGTTTGAATCCTGGTATAGATGCTTAAAATTACCTCTCTCCACCCATGAGTACAACTGCGTACTTAAATTGGGTACTTGCTCGGGGGATTTGTTGTAATTGGACCCTCACAAGGATGGTGCATGATCCACGGGTAGTTTGGTACTCGCACATATGTTGAAATTCATAAAATCAAATAATGAATGCTTTAAACATTTTTCTTTTGCTGTTTGAGATGTTTACTTCACGCAGAACATCTAAGTGCAGGAAGTGATGGATCCACGGATTGAGCAGTAGCAATAAATTTACAGTTTTCAACTCAAAAAGGCACTATACCGGCTAACAGAAGTGTTAACTTTGTGAGATCGCCCTCATGTGACTGAATATTATGCCTCACGAGGGCGCTCACACAAAGTGAACACAGCTGCTATACACAAGGTTATAGCTGCTACATCATTAGTTCGAGATCCGCAAACAGAAGTATATAGGACTAGACACATGTGAAGAGTTTTCACCAAAAGAACATTTTGGATTCAGGAGGCTTTGTGTGAGCAAATGTTGAAAATTTCTTAATTTTAAAGGAGGCTCTATCTGTGCGAGTATTTGTGAGCTATTTCAGCTCATAAAAATATGATTTTATTGAGTCCATTTTGAAAAACAATTTCTTAATCTTAACCAGTGAGCAAAGCGAGCTCACGGTTTAGGGTCCAGAACCCACCCAAGGACCCCGGAAGCTTTAATGTTATAGATGCTCTGTGATGCAGTCCAATGTATATTTTATATTAATAACATGTATTAACAGAGAATTATAAAGTGTTTTTTATCTTGGTCAGGCATGGGGTTGTACTTTAATATTATGTACGGTTGAAAATGTACGCAAATATGTAAATTTCAAAGAATGATTCTTAATTCCAATGACCGCCCCTAATCGTTGGCCTGTCTTAACCCTCCCGCAGGCAAACCCCACCTCAACCTGAGCAAACAAACAATAAATAAATAAATAAATAAATAAATAACGAAAACATTATTACAAAAATGTTGAGAAATATCAAATAATTTTGGACTAATGTTGGGAAAATTTTTGAACATTTAAGGAATTTTTGGGCCAGTTTTTGAGTTTTGAGATTGTTTTATATTTAGTTTTAGAGAATCAGAATCATTAACTCCCACTGGTTACAAACCAAGGCTATGGTTCAAAAGTGGTGAGGCAAAATCAGGACCTTTTCTAAAGTGGGGACAAGTGCCCACATCCACCCCTCCCCCACCGCTTCCGCCCAGTGGCGTAACTATGGGGGGGGGGGGCACGTGCCTTCCCCCTGCCGAGGTCTGTTCCCCCTGCCGAGGTCTGTGCCCCCTGCCGAGGTCTGTGCCCCTGAGTGCCCCCATTCAGAATTTTGAAAAAATAGGTCCCCATTTGAGGCTGCAGGATACAAAATGTTAAAGCATTGACCGTGCCCCCCCTAGAAAAAGTGGTGCACCCCCTAGTTACCCCCCTGAAAATTGGACCCTAGTTACGTCATTGCTTCCGCCGCCGGTGGGGATCTGACATACATTGTTAACGCTGCATTACACTTTACTTTATTCATTGTTTTAATAAGGATGCTTTTAATAGGGGATACGAATACACCCTAAGTATAAAATCCTATCTGTTGTATATTTGCTTTTTAAACCACATCTAATCAGGTTGATTAATACAGTGTGTATAATTATAAGCAATTTTAACTGGACATTTTTATGTCTTGGGACTTTTTGTTTGGTATAATATGTACTGAATAATATAAACGAACAGAACAAGAAAATAACATAAAAGTGGAAGATAAATGATATAGGTTTGACGTTAAGATTGCTAGAGTCTATTCGCGTTACCGTTTTGGGACAATGCTTTTAAATTAATTATTCGCCTTTGTTTTAAATACTGGCTATTGTATTTTATAGATTTTTAGTTGCTGATTGGTTAATAACTGCGTGTTTATAAACATCAAGTTTGGAATAATTAAACATTTCATGATTTCATATAATCAAGTTTTGGCTTGGTTTAGTGTATTTATGTTAAGAAGTATGAATTCCCTTTAATTTTCTCGTCCAAATGCCTCATCTTTTCCCGAATAGGCCTTGCCTTGTGGCGAGATTCATTTACAGGCTGACAGACGTCAGCGGCAAGTACACAATAATGTAAATTTGAATTACCATAAAGATTTTAATTGCCTAAGAAGTCTAGTACCACAGTTTACAATGAATGTGTATGGCACAAAGATGCCAGGCTTTCCTGGGCTGGATGTCACTATATAAGTGCTTGCACTGTGATATAGCAAAAATGTGCTAAAGATTACTATTTCACCAGCAGATCATTTGAGAGAAAAGAAAACATGAAATGAATTGTTATTTCACAAGGTTTCTCAAAAGCTTAGGTTAGCAGTTAGGCCAAAAAATGTCCAGTTTCTTTCTTGTCCCCGTGTGCGTCGCCTCAGACCTGGCCCGCGCGTTGACATTTTTAGTTTCTTTTTGTTTGTTATGAAACGATATCTAATTGTAGCCAAAATTGCTGGATCGATTGGAATTCTTCTGCGCTGTGTTTTAAACGACATAAAGTTACGTTATGAACGATTTGTACGGCCTCTATTAGCCACCATATTTTTGTATGGGATATATTATGGTCTTGTTCCAATAACCGCGTTCACAAAACGGATTCAAAGTCAAATATGTGCACTTGCCACTGACTTGACTCGGTGTGCCAGGCATTATAAATAACACTCGTGAAAGATGTTCTTATTTTTCAGTGACGTCAAGTCCTTAATAGCCAACTTGTGCAAGTTTAAGCCTGTGAAATACGAATTGTCTAATTTGAAAACACTATAGTGTTTTCAAATATATATATGCATATATGCAAATATATATATGCATATATGCACAAGTCGGTATCCATACTGCCATTACTTAATTCTTCCCTTTTAATTACTTAATTACTAATTTGTGGGTGTTTTGAAACCTTTTTTCTTTTTTTACTTTTTGACATTATTTTATGCTAATGAAACTTTGAATATTCAGTGTGTCACAGCAGGATCAGATGCAACATCATGGTTGCTTTGTGCATAAAAGTTGATTGAATTCCTTGTCTTTTCACAAGTCAGTTCTCTTAATTTTGTGCATTGTCACGTTAACTGAGTTTTTGATTACTTGCCAGTAAATTTGTTGAGGAGACGACTGTTTTCGGGCAACTGTCAAGGTTTTGAGTTTGTGCACTTTTAATGCACCTATGACACTGATTTTATGTTATGACCTCGTGAAACAGCGCCTTCATGTGTCAAGGAGAAGCATGAAAAAAAAATTAATTAAAAAGTTAATTCAATCTTCACTTCACATCAAAAATGTATTTCTTATTTTGTTTAAAGTATGGATATTTGGTAATATATCTACCTAAACTTGCATTTCTCAGGCCTTTATTAAATAGGAACGTTTACAATATAACGGATGCTGTTCAAACTGCCTTGACGACTATGTTTACTCTCTCTGAATCAAGATCAATGAAATAATTAACCTGTGATTATTCAATACGTCGTTAATGATACAACAGTAAAAATGCATTCATATGTTTTGTATTAGTATAATTAAACTCTTTCTTAAAATGTTTTCGAACTGGAAATTATTTCACATTTCTTAAGAACTACAGCACCTCGGGAAAATCTATTTCAAGGATAGATTGATATCATCATCAGCTTTACACAAATTAATTAAGCTATCCATTAAAATTCAACCTTTTGGTTTGAATTACCAATCCTATACGTTACCTTTAAGTGCGGGGTCATCTGCCTGAGCCTTACAAGGTTTCTTGCTGATACGAACAAGATCTATATCGTGTTTGTTTCTACCTCCATGCAATCTTGTGCACCATTAATGAAGTCTTGGTCATTCTGAATGATTATATCAAAGGTAATATACAAACGTTCACTTCAGTCTCCTGACGTTTACTAGAGCGCGCTAGCCGAAACGTAGAGAAGACGCATGCGGTTCGTATCAGAACCACAATTTCACCTCGCGATAGTTTTACCTCGAACTCACTGTGCCAGTAAAACTGGCTATACGAGCATGTTTATCTTCTTTGAATCAAGATAGGGTTTAATTAAAATGTGAAATTAAAGTTTGTGTCGTTAACGAGAAAATAATGAATAATTATTCTCATTCACATTTCGCATTCAATCCTGTGTGTAACTTTTGAAAGAACTCTTTTTGGTAAACTAAATAGCAATTATTTCACGTTTCACATGATAGCACATCATCAGCCGAAATTATTTATCGGTGCAAAAACAGGGGTGTAGGAAGACCTCACTAGATGTGTTTATATTGGGCAACTCGCCCAATGATGTTCATCATGGAAGAAAAATCCGAATCTCACTGTTTTGGTTCAAAGTATATTTCGTCTATGGGTAAACTGCTTCTTCAAGTATGCACAGGGCTACTTTTTGGTTGGTACAGAAGGTCGAAGGTTCAGTCAAGCAATTATTTCAATAATTTAACAAACATGACAGTGATGTGGGCATTCCATGCATACCTTTGAGCTTTACCTTGTTCCGCTGCCCTCTAACGGGAATTTTAATCTTACGTAATGTTCTTTATAACAAAGCCTTTTGCCATTGTTCGGGGCAGCTAGTTTATTTATATTTTGTGTGGTGCCAACAACATTTTCTTTGTTCATGTATGTTATGTATCTATCATGTACGAACAAAATATTGCAGACCTAGTATTGGTGTCGTTACGTCCCAACTATTGGCCCAACTGTAATTGGGTCTATCCCAACTGTAATGTTGCAGGTGTGCATACAACACTACAACAATACGACACCACAGTTGGGCCTTTCCCAACTATAGTTGGGACGTGACAGTGCCACCTAGCTTCTTTATCGTCTGTCCCAGTGTCACAGTGGTGGAAGATCCGGTTTGTTATGGTCCTTTGCTGTACAAATATGGAGCCGAACCAAGAGTTATTGACGGGCCACGCCCTGCGGCCGGCTACCCCTACCTAGCATAGATAAGTACCTTTACATAAAAACTGGTGGCGCCTATAATATTATGTTTTGTGGCTAAGACAACAACATGCGTAGCATTGATTATATTTGTATTTCCAATATAAAATGTGTGGTATTTCCGTATTTAATTGTTTGTCGGTTGGTGTGATCAGCCAGAAAATAAAAGCAGTATGGCGCATAAATATGATTTGTCATCATCGGTAAAAATCGAATACACAGATTTCCCAAATAAAGATTTTGGACTAATTTATTGATAGATTTAACAAAAATGCTATTTTGCGAGACTATACAGACTGTAAAAGGTTACTGGCATTTCAAACACTAATTGATGAGAATGCTCTCAGTTTAATAATGATACCATATTCAGTCCTCGTACGTTTTATGTAAAACTGATCATTATTTCTTTCCCAAATTCCCCAAAGTGCACATGTATTCCGCGATCAACTGTGCATACCTTTCGGCCTTATATTATTTGTTTATTGTAATTTTTTGTTTTGTTTTTGTTTTCGTTTTGTTTTGTGTATTTTTGTTATTTTTATATATATATTTTTTAAACCGTCACTGGATATCAACTGTCGTCAGTTGGCCTCGTCGGTCCACCTGTATCTTATTAGGTAGTCCTCTGCAGCTGTCTGGGTGTCACATTGATCGTGTGACTCGTGGCACTATGTCTGGGCGTCGTATTGATTGTGTGACTCGTGGCACTATGTCTGGGCGTCGTATTGATCGTGTGACTCGTGGCACTATGTCTGGGCGTTGTATTGATCGTGTGACTCGTGACACTATGATACGTGTTGTCTTTATCGTAGTTGTTATGAAGATTTTGAGGAATAAAACTTAAATGGACAATCGCTCATTTATGCAGCAGCAACAGTAATATGACCGTATCATGTGGAGTATTATTTTTAATTTCTTGAGTTACTGGTGATGTTGGACGTGTCAAAGTAAAAGGGTCATTATTTTGTTTTCCCCAACTGGACGTTAGGCTTTGGGATAATAGTTGTTCATTTTCCGAATGACGAAGTTTATTTTATATTTAGTTCTTATTTAACTTGGGGAGACCTTTCAGTGGAACACTGTTTTTCAAAGGTGACCAGGGAAGACAATACAAATATTAATATACATATAAATATAAATATAAAAGAAATATCATTTTGGGCTAAGAAATATTTTACCTTTGGTTGGGATAATAGTTGTTTAGTTTCCTAATGACGAACCTCTCTCAAACTGGGAAAGGTTAATTATTGATATTTGCTTAGAACTACACAGCTTACCCGATGTGAACAACATGAAGGAAAGATCGACACGACTGGTATAAAAGTAACTCTGTATTTCCACATACCTATTATTTCCACATCATCACTATATGAAAGCTGAATTGGAGCATGAATTGATGATGACCCATTTGTAGGTTTCAATAATCATAAAGTGTAATTATGAATATCACAGTTCGGTCGTAGGTCATTGGTTCAGCTTCAACATCGGTGCGGTGACGCTTTTTTGTTTTTGTTTGTTTGTTTGTTTGTTTTGGGTCGGGGTTTTTGCCAACCAGTGAAATACATGATACATACATACGCGGTTACATGGAACCAGACCAAATAGCCCATACACAAAGTATGGTGGCTAAGAGAGGCCTCACAAATCTGGCAAACGTTCATACTCCTATGTGAAAAAGTCGTTTAAAACACAGCACGGCAGAATTGAAATTGATCCAGCCATTTTGGCGACCAGACACTTTTTGTTGGCCTGCACTTTACTTGGTTTAAAGTTAATGAAGGTATGAAACATCCCTTGGACTTGATCCAGTCTCAGATGCTATCGCTCAACAACAAAATATAATGTTATTCCCCAAATAAGTATGCCATTTTGATATTATCTGTATCAACACTCCTCGAATACTTTTAGATAAATACAAAGTCGGTTTTTGTCGATAGAAATTTCTAAATTAATCATTGTCACTGTTTCTCAACAAAACAAAACTGATAAAAGCAAATGAACTGGTTGTTCTATATTTATATTTATTTAAATGAAGTGCAACACAGCAGAACTGACATTTTACAAATGGGATAGAACATGTTACTGTTTACATTCTGGAATTACTGAGATGACAATTTTGTATTTTAATCTCCACATAACAGTATTGTAAAAAAAAAAGTATAATAGTTGACATTAGGTACATTATACTTATAAACCTCCATGCAACAATAATTTGTTTGCTGAAATACAGTTCCTGTCTGTCACCATTTGACCTTGGAGGCTGTTTTGTATTAACACGTAACGTCATAGGCCTATGTCGCATTGCCAATACTTTCCCTTGAGTACAAATGCGCGAAACAGTTTTTCGTATTTCGTTGGCCCATCGTAAGCCCGTGCATGTGCTGAGCATAAAGCTGACATCACAGTACCCTGACTGGGCCTGTCACAGTTTGGGAAACACCATGCCCAAAGCGCGTATATGTCTATCAGAAAAGAAGTCTCGTCGTGGGGGACAATGCTTGCTAACAACAGCGGTCACCGGGGGCCAACATTTCCATTCACGGTGAACATGTTTTAATTCATTCAATACTCGATATTCGACGAATACGGTACCCACAGAGTAACGATACCTTTGTTGTTACCCGACTGTAGTGCAGCCATCGGGTATAGATAGGCCCTGATGTGACAATTATACATTTTACCAAGAACGTAAACACACAAGGTGGTCGACGAACCATTGGAGAGAAACAGAGTCACGCAGAGACACTGGATGGAATCACGAGGGCTTGATAAGACTGGTAAAGTTGGAGCTCATTTGGGTAATGGAATCAGGGAAGCGCCAGCTGCCGATTTGGCGAAACGCCTGCTGGAGGAAAGCGCCTCACACTGCTGCAGTTGTGAACTGGGCAAGAGAGGGTCTAGCAGGGATAAGTTGGGCTCGGTTTCTAACGACGAAGACGCCGCATCGATAGGTGGAAAGCGACCGGGAGACGGCATGGGTGGGCGTACGGGGGCCGGCGACGGCATGGGTGGGCGGATTGAACGTGAGCTGGCCGAGGAGAACTCCATGGAGTCCGGGGAAACAGTGGATGAGGTGAGTTTAAAGATAAATCATCACCTGTCACAAAATGATTGACAATCAATAGGATGTTGATAAGTGACAGACATTTAGCTAGAAAACATTGATTTCACATAGAGGGTCGGTGATTCATTACTAGTTTATTTGAGTCGCTCCCAGAACACATTTGGTTTAAAGGGTCTATGATTGAAAAGTAATTTTATGTAGATACAATAATATAGATACAAATAATCCCTGACTATGGGCAGTTCAAACAAATTGGAAATCTATTTTTGATATAAAGTTAAGATTGGGTGTGTTGTTTAAATTTTTTAAATATTCATGTTTGTACTTATTCATGTCTGTACATGTGAACGCTGTTTTGTGAGATTAGTCACAAACTCATTAAAGTGCACAAAATCAAACACCAGATCTTGCCCAAGAAAGCATTAGTTACCTTTAAAAAGTGTACCGACTGCTAACCAAAACAGAGAACTAACTTTTGAAAAGACAAGGCATAAACCAACCATGATCTTGGATCCCACAATGATATCACTGATGTGCTCACGAATAGACATATTGCCATTACTGTAGTTACCAAAAATGCCTAACAAGGTATTCAAAACACCCACGGGTTGACAAGTAAAATGTAGAGAAGTAGTGTCAACAAGGATGTCGATTTATGCATAACATTGTCTTCAAGTTCCTGTTTCATCGAACATGTAGTCTGCAATTGTGACCGTAAGCGCAGAATAATGTGATAAACAGCGCCTTAAAATTGGGTCCTGTTTGTCAGTTTAAGTCATGTGTTGTAATTCTGATCTATGTTTAAGGCACTCCAACACAAGCCTTGACTTATCAGGACTGTACTCCCATATACACAATTGTTACTTTTAAATATTGTATTACACTTGACTGTATTTACATATGTTTGTATGGAAATACACGTAAGATTTAATTGAATTGAATTTAACCAATCAAAATGTCTAAGCTGTCTGGGTGATTCATGAATTCGTCGCACAGTGTCTTAATTTTACTGAATAATTAATATTTATTTGAGTGGTGAAACATCAGTTGTTTGTGACAGCTGGCTCAAAGGTTAGGTATAGAATTGGTAATTCAAAAAGTAATCTACAGAAATCAAGCTGTGAAAGTTTCAGTTCATTTCATTGTGTCATTACAAACGAGGAAAGAGTTCAAATACATTCAGATGTGTTTGTCTTCATTCTATTGTTGAAAATGGATCAAGGTCATGATCTATTTCATATTTGCAATAAACCTTTATTGTATGTGTTCTCAAAATTTACAGCATGTCCGACGGAAATATTTGTCAATTCAAATCACCAACTTCACAAAAATAAACTTTTAAGTTTAAATTCAGTAATTTTGCAATCTGTTAATACCAAATGTGTACACTCCATTTTAAGCTAATCTTATCCACACTGCGTGGCCCTAATTTCATACTTATGTTTACCGTTTAGTTTACATTTACATGCAGGGCCGGATTTAGACATGTGGAGGCCCCTGGGCAGCCTTCAGTAGTGGAGGCCCACCCTACCTTAGAATACTAAAAACTAAAAGGTGACAAGAGTCACAAGACATAGTTACAGTCATCCATAAAGTAATTTTTTTTTCAAGTACAAAGAATCTGAATAAGCAAGCAAGCAGGTCAATCATGATCAACCATAACAAGAATATAGTACAGTACATATATTTACAGACCAGCCTACAGTTCAGGTCAGCCAACATTTTTCCTTACAAATTTTTGTTTTCATGAAATATGTGGAGGCCCCTGGTTGTTGAGGCCCCTGGGCAACTGCACAGCTTGCCCAGTCCTAAATCCGGCCCTGTTTACATGGTTAGCACTGAATTTGTGTGCTTAGGCCTACAACGGGTTTTCTTTCTCCTGAAGACGATCAGAGCAAACTGGTTGAAACGTCGGCTCTTTTCAGTACCAAAACTTTGTTTACAACTCATTACAGAATTAACATGATGGTAGAGAAATCTTCGTAGACTTAGCCTGGGACTATACCTCGGCAAAGCTTCAAATCTTTTTCACCTTGGCCCAGACTCAGGGCGTTAAACATGGAATTCTGCGATCACAATAATTATTTTCTGCTTACTTATCGCAGAAATGTTGCGCTAGCCATGTGTAAAGGTAAAATCCTTAGTACGCATGAGCAGAATGTTATGCTTTAGTAAGCAGCAATTATTCGCTTTATGCAGTGATTATTTGCTATAATATAGCAAATAATCACTGCATAAAGCGAATAATTGCTGCTTACTAAAGCATAAAATTCTGCTCGTTGGTAAGCAGAGTCATGAAACTGGGTCCTGGTGGTTATTGGTTACTGAAAAGTACGCATGCGCAAAAGTAGAAAATCCTTCCCTACCTGTAAAAATATGCTTACGTTAAGCACAACTATTTATGACAAAATAATTAGTACTTAAAGGATCTATAAAATGAAATTGTATGAAGATACATATTTTTGCAATATATTTGCTTCTTTTTGTTTAATAAGCAAAATGTTTTTTTTTATAGAAATACTGTGAAGATGGAGTGTAGTGTACTTTCATTGTTTTTAGTTCATGCTAATGAATGCGCTGTTATGTTTGATCTCGGTGTCAGAACAGTAGTAAAGGTGTACCAAAATATAAACACCAAACCTTGCCCAAGAAATCTTGATAATCTCAATAATGTTTAATGACTGAGAACAGAACATATTTTGAGACTTGTAACGAGGCTACAAATTCAAAAAAATTGTATGCACAAACCAACAATTATCCTGCATCTGACGTCATAATGACATCACATAATTATTAGCTCACGAATACGCCAAACAAACAAAAGGTTTAAAGGGAAAATATAGCATTGGTGATGTCGTCAAAATTGCTTTTACGAGTATTTTTTAATCAAGATATACAAGAGAGATGTAATTTGTTTTCTGTAGTATCTGTAAAGGTTATATTCAATATATACATAACAGCAAAAGAAACGTCACCCCTAAAAATATTTATTATTTTCATTTTATAATTAATATAATTTGTTTAATGAAGAATATTATGAGTATGGAGTGTAACACGAACACAATGTGGCAAATTTGGTTGACCTGGCAGCCAACCATCCCACAACATTGTATATTTATTATGTTTAATAATATAATTACTTAACAAAATTTAGGGGGTGACGTTTCTTTTGCTGTTATGTATATAATTCCATAGTATTTTTGAAACATTTTGAATTATTGTTTTATTTGTATCAATGGCCGTCCATAGTTTGCAAACCACCGGTTTGCAAAATATATGGTTGTGATGTCGCAAAAAAGTATCTGAATAATATCGCGTAAATCGCACTTTCCACCAGGGTAGAGTAGTGAGAACAAAGTAGATCCTATAAAAACGAGGTTGTTGACAGACAGCCGTGTTGCCCACGCCAGCAGACTGATCTTGCACGGATAGTGAACAGAACCTTATATTCTGGCGCGTACTGAAGGGGGACGGAGGGGGAAGCTCCACCCCCTTCTGAGCCTTTCTTAGCAAATAGTCAAGGTAAATTTGCACACTATTTTAACCAGAAAATAGGAATATTTATGTACGATACCCCCTCACGGCCCCCTCACGGCCCCCTCTTAAACACATTTACCGAACTGAATTCCTCCCCTCCCCCCCCCCCCCCATCGACATCATTCTGTCCACGCGCCTGCTTATGCAGAAAGTGGTGGGTATACTCATAATGTGGGCGTGGCGGCCTGAACGCTCATGCGATCAACAACCGTTTTAATTCAAACGGCCAGAGGTTCACTGACATTTCGTTGTGCTTAGCGTGTATACACTTGAGACCTTATTGAAGGTACACAGAGCTAGAGAGATACAAAGCAGTGACATATTTTTAGCTTATTTTCTCCTCCTTTCTTGTTTGCTTACGGAGGATGAATTCGCGGAATTCTAGAACACCATTTGAAATTTGCGTTGAACTATCTAAACACCACATTTTAATAAAAGAGTATTGACTCCTGGTCCTTGCTCTATGCTCCTATCAGGACAAAGATCTTACACTCGAATCGTGACTTTCGTGCGATTTGGCGGGGTCTGTATTCCCCCGGACGCGGGTGTCTGGTTTCACAGTAAGAAGAGATCAACAACAGAGTCCCCGGACGGGAAGAAGTGCCTTTCAAACCATCACTCACATTTCACCCATTCCCTTTTCATGACATGTTTTATTTCGGATGGCAAGACATGAAGGCTGCCTGCAGCCATAAACCGTACCCTACCTGGAGCGAAAGATATTCAGCCCTTTGCGTAGTTTAGGGCAGGCAGGATGATCGATAAACGATCATGTCGCACTGACTTGGCGTTCTATTGGCATATTTTTGGCCAGTTTGGGAAGAAGATGTTTTCTTTTTGCTGGCGATAACACCTTTGGTGATCACCCTGGCTGACGTTTATTAAAGAGCCAATGAAATTCAGTTTTATGTAGATACAGTTTAAACAAAATAGCGAGTCTATATTGACTTCAAGGAAAGATTGAGTAATGAGTATAATGTTTAAATTTTGCATAATGATTGTGCTTATCTTTGACACACGAGGGCGCTTTTGTTCTTGTTTTAAATAATCAATACACAATATTTAAGAGAACTGACTTTTGAAAAGACAAGTACTGAATTTAGTCAACTAGTATCCACACAGGTCAACCATGACGTTTCATCTGAGCTCGCTGTCACATCACTGATTCGCTCATTAATTTACACATTTCCATAAGCGTTAAGTTGCAAAACAGTATCAAATCACTCACAACACAAAACTCAGACCAGAAATACCAACAAGTTTGTGAATTTACCGACAGACACTATTTTGCCAGTAAGTGGGGAGGCCGCCCCCCTGCCTCCACCCCTGCCTCCAACCACCCGCCTCCAACACCCCCCCCCCCCCGTTAGCTTCGCCACTTTTCCTGAGAACTTGCATTTATGTATTGGGGAAATATTACGTAAATTTGTACTATACGCTATTAAAAATAGTTTCAGCCCTAAATAAACTACTAAACGCTAATGTTACCCAGGACTACGTTCATCTAATTTATTTTATTTATCATTGGACCTACTGGGCCCACGAGGAGATGATCCTATGGACCATATTTTTGTCCGATTCGTTTGGACCATCACCATAATATGGTGGTACCTTATGAGATTGCGCTTATGAATTACAGGTATTATTATGTACTTCAGTAGCGCCGTGTCAACACTGACGCAGCCCACTGAGGGACATACACGATTTGTTATTTTGAATTTCTGCCAGTGTTTAACCACCTTTGTCAATCACTGTTGGGAAAGTTCAACATCGTTTCCAGCAGGTGTCATAACACCAATTAGATCCAATGTGGACAAATGTTTGTTTGCATCGGTGACTGTGATTTGGTCAGCTGCGCCTGGTTTTAAGTCCAATTAAATGAGAATTGATGAACACAAATTCTAAGGTGTTTGCTCGAGCACCATTTATTTATTTCCTCGAGTAAATACAATCAAACTCGCACGACAGCAGAAAACGTAATAAACTTAATTAATGTTATTGAGTTATTTCGGGTACACCATGTAATGATCTCAGGAGACTGACGACGACTAGAGCAGAGTGGTCGAAACGTCGAGAACAAACCAACCGGCTCTTCTCAGAGCCATCACTTCTTCCAAAAAGAGATCATTATATGGTGTTCCTGAAAGAACTCAATAACATCTATCTCCACCATGCAAAGCCTCAAGTCCTACAACAAACTTAATAAACATCAATTCGATCAAGAAGGAGCGACTTGCTCGTAACAGAATAAATAGTTAATATTAATTCCTATTTGTTACTTCATCATTTATAACCGTTTCTGTTATTTGTTTAGTTTCATTTTGTGTCATCTCATTGCTTCCATTAAATTATTTACTGTTCAACGTCGATGGAATCGTGCTCTCGACGCTCGTGTGAATTAACGTACATCTTAACACGCGAGTAGCTAGAGTAACGAGTTCTCTAGAGTTCTAACAGGCTCTTCCCGGTAAAATGCACTTTAAAGCCGCTATAAGGCCTAAACTAACCTCAAACAAAATTCTGATTTCTACAAATCTGGTATCAAATGAAAGAGGGCAATCTAGAGAATTAAACTATACCAAAATCTCACTTTTGAAAATTTGGTCCAAGTTTAGGGTTTTACCAAAGGTAGGGTTACGCATTAAACATCTGTAAAAGTTACAGCTTATTCTACTGTAATGTATGTTAATTTGTTTCTTGATCGGATCTCATTTCAAGTTATTTTCCATGTTTTGTTTTCCCTTTTTGCGCAGAAGCTTCCATGCCATTCATACAATAACGAAAGACCTCCTTACGGTGATACAATTGTGACCTTTGTGCCAGAACCGGAACCCAACGGAAGAGGTAGTTTCATACCCCTGCCGATCTCCAAGTGTTGGAGAACGGTGTATAGAGAGGAGAAACCTGCCGGGAAGTGCGTTGCCAAGGCAGCGGTCTTCATGGTAACAGTGCTTCTTGTGGGAGTGGCTTGCTTTCTGGCAGGATATTTTATAGGTCAGTGCTTGAGATTTTACGATTCCTGTATTCTATATCGTTTTGGTTTGCGGTAACACCATGTGTTAATCTCAACTAACGCGAAGCTGAGGTACAACTCGTATCTCAACCTTCGTTAAGTGAGAAAGGTTCAAGGGAGAACCAATTTCGGGCAACTCGTTTTTCTCTACTGTCGCTAAGTGAGAAATATGGTTCAGGGAGAACCATGGGGACTTCACGGGTTAATATGGTTCAGGGAGAACCATGGGACTTCACGGGTTAATATGGTTCAGGGAGAACCATGGGGACTTCACGGGTTAATATGGTTCAGGGAGAACCATGGGGACTTCACGGGTTATTCTCAACGTTTCGATTAGCCTGCTCTAATCTTCGTCAGGAGAATGAAGAGGTTTGCAGATGCAGCTCCTTAAGTAGTCTTTGCTGGGATTATGTGTAGAATGGGAAGTGTTCCGATTGGTGCCACTGTTGTGACAAATGTGACAAATCTGCGATCATCAAACACTCCACCGATTTAGACCATGTCATTGACTGGCAGAAGGCAGAGATCATAGCCCTGGAGAAACACTGGTACACCCGTCGTATCAAAGAGGCTATTGAGATTCATAAACATGTCACTGTCCCCCAGGACATCGGCTTTTTCATCAGCAGCATTTGGCATTCAATCCTACCATCCATCAGCACTCACACCCCACCGTCAACTGACACGCCTCAGCGAGCAGGCAACTCACACACAGCAGGAAACACACACAACAAGCACAATGCCATGGTGGCAGCCAATCACAACACATCATACAACAGTGGCACCAATCGGAACACTTCCCATTCTACACATAATCCCAGCAAATACTACTTAAGGAGTTGCATCTGCAAACCTCTTCATTCTCCTGACGAAGATTAGAGCAGGCTAATCGAAACGTTGAGAATAACCCGTGAAGTCCCCATGGTTCTCCCTGAACCATATTAACCCGTGAAGTCCCCATGGTTCTCCCTGAACCATATTTCTCACTTAGCGACAGTAGAGAAAAACGAGTTGCCCGAAATTGGTTCTCCCTTGAACCATTCTCACTTAGCGAAGGTTGATACACGAGTTGTGCGATAAGGTTCTTTTCAGAACCTGTACCTCAGCTTCGCGTTAGTTGAGATTAACACATGGTGTTACCGCGAAACGATATCGATATTCCACCATGCAAAGCCTCAAAACTTATATTCCTGTCTTCTATTTTTGAAGTGAACGAAGACAATTTACAAGAGCGGGGCTTGAACCAGTGGCCTCCGTATTATATAAATATAAACAAAAATGTCATTCGTCAGTAGTTCTTCAAAAAAACGTGAGCACCCATTTTGATGAAACTTTCACAGGTTAGTTTTATGATAATTATATGCCTTGAAGGTGCGAACGAAAACCAGTGCTGTTCCTTCCCTTTGAAGTAAATTAGCAATGTTCCAATGAAATAGAAAATTGCCAAAAATTACGGTGAGTATAGCGAAAACACGGGTGATATATCTTTCAGTGTAGAGTGTCATGGTATATATTCATTGTAATTTGCACATGTACTGCTCTTGCCCATGGTTGAAATATCCCTCTTCAAGAAGACCTTCACTGATCTGACACTGACACAGTCAATCAAGTAATCTTCAATCAGGGTCAGCTACCAAGGCATTTCACCTGGCGTGTTGATGACATCATCTATGATTAAATCGGTCAGATATTTTGTTCTACTTCTTCTCAATTGTGCTTTTCTTGTTTGTTTTTCTCATGTACAGTTGCAGCTCCAAATGAAGAATCTGCAATGTCTAACCAAAAAGGTAATTAAATGAAATGCTGCAGTCCAGCGTGTAGGACCTATCGCCCATGGTATTCGCTACCTTACTACTAATCATTGTGTTTTAATCTTTGTGTGGTATTATTTTCAGTCACTGAGTTAATCTAAAACTAGCATTCCGATTACATGCCCTGTTGATCATGACGATATTGCCCCTTTAATGTATAACTGTATTCATAGCTGATCCAGGGTTTCGAAAAAAGGGGCTCACACTGCCCGGGAGGCACAGTCAAAAACGTATGGTAAGCTTACCTGCACATGCCCTACTTAGTATACACGTTGACATCACTCTCCCTTTTAATTTGTGATGTCAACGTTAATACAGAGTTGTGCATACTTTTTTTTCAAAACATATACATTTTGGTCATAGTCCCTTTAAGAAACTGTACCTTATCCCGGCTATAAGATCCTTGTGTTCCGATGATCCGTTGTTAGGTTGCCTCTTATCAACAATTTGATCCGCCGCGTTCCGATCGCAGTCGCTTCCTAAGATAAGTCGACCTTCCATATGTCAACTCAGCGTGATGCGATTGCCTTCACTCCATCATTACGGGGAACGATATAATCCTCATTGTGACAATGCAAATAACTGTAAGTAAAACTAATTGCGGTGACACCATGTGAAATTCTCTATTGAGTAGTAATTAGTTCTGAAAAGAACTGGAGGTACAACTCGACGTTTCGATCAGTGTGCTGTGATCGTCCTCAGGAGAACATTCTCCTGAGGACGATCAGAGCACACTGATCGAAACGTCGAGTTGTACCTCCAGTTCTTTTCAGAACTAATTACTACTCAATAGAGAATTTCACATGGTGTCACCGCAATTAGTCTTACTTATCCTCCTCACCATGCAAAGCTACAAGTCTTACCTGCAAATAACTGTAGATGAATTGACACAATATTGTAATCACTCGTTTTATAGACTACAGTGGAAGCGCAAGCGCAAGCGCAAACCGATTTGCACAATGCATGCTGGTCTACCTAATGATCAAAATACTGTAAAACTGCCCTTGCCTTCCAATATATTGTCTGTCAATGTTACAGGCAGACTGAACGACAGTCAGCAATATTTTGTATGTCTTTTGTTTGTGTTCAGTTTAATTCTAAACTACACAGTACCGTTAACGTACGGGAAAATGTGAACGGTAATTGATATCTAGACCGAGATGCACCGCGCGCGTATAATATATTTGCAAAAGAGTCTATGGGCGTAAATCTAAAACAGGTAACTTTGATAATTAATCACCACATTTGTTTGCTCACTGTGGGTCTACATTGGCGCCAACTCCAGGGGGTCCACCTGTTTTATCCCCATACATGTCAATTTACCTTACGGTTTTTGTTTGCACATTTTTTGAAGTGTGCCTTCCTTGTTTTCCTTTGTGCCCCTTGTTTTCCTTTGTTCCCCTTGTTTTCCTTTGTGCACCTTGTTTTCCTTTGTGCCCCCTTGTGTTCCTTTGTTCCCCCTTGTTTTCCTTTGTTCCCCCTTGTTTTCCTTTGTGCCCCTTGTTTTCCTTTGTGCCCATTGTTTTCCTTTGTGCCCCTTGTTTTCCTTTGTGCCCCTTGTTTTCCTTTGTTCCCCTTGTTTTCCTTTGTCCCCCTTGTTTTCCTTTGTTCCCCCTTGTTTTCCTTTGTGCCCCCTTGTTTTCCTTTGTGCCTCCCTTGTTTTCCTTTGTGCCCCTTGTTTTCCTTTGTGCCCCTGTTTTCCTTTGTGCCCCCTTGTTTCGAGACCCTGGCCGTATATATAATATAGGTTTTCCCGGCCAATGTTAACCCTTCTCCATTTATTAAATTTGGTTTTAAAATTGATTGCTCCTTTACATTCAATAAGCAAAAACCGAACTCATCGCTAAATAAGTACATTCCAGTTGGAAAAAAAGTTTGGAAATTGGCCAGTAAACCTTTATTACGAAAACATCAGTATTGATTGTTTATGACACATGCTGTATTTAGTTACACTGTACTTGGTTTTTAATATGATCCTTGGTTATGTGTACACATTGACATTCATTTTGCAATAAATAAATAAATAATATATAATAAGAAATCAGTGCTTATATACTTTACCCCAATATTTTTTTCAAGGGGTAAATTTGTCTTATTTCATTTTCTTGGTAGAAGCCAGTTTAGGCCCAGTCAGGATAAAAGTGGAATCAGCGTTACTCCAGCATTACGTCAGCGCCTACAACGATCCGAAGTCTAAAAGATACCAGGATTTTACTATCAATTTTACGAAAGCGGTAAGTCCTGGAATAGTCATGGTCATTAATTAACCCTCCTACAATCAGTGCAATTTTTGAAACAACCCATCCAGGCCACTCCAAGCCATTAGCTGGTTGCCAGTGGCCTCATATGGTTACCCTTCTGTGCACTGTCACACCACTGAGATTGCAGGGTAAGGTGATTGATACATTGCAGGCCATACTAATATGTTCAAACATTTACAGTGGCCTTGGGTGACACACAATTGATTTTGTAAGATTACTTGGAAAGGACAGCAGGCTTGTACATGTATGTACTGAAGGTTGCTGAAGAAAAGAATTTAGTGGATCAGAGTGGCCTCCATGTGTAGGAGGGTTTTAATAGCAATTGTTGTGTATCCTTAAACTCCGCGCCACCCTCACTATACCTTTTAGCCCTTATACATTTGGACTGGCGTTAGGTGTGTTCCTTGTGTGGGTGAATGACCAGTTTCAGCGTGCCAGTCCCCAGGTTGCACCTCGGGTAGCCCAAGGGGAGGACGTTCTCCTTCTATCGCTTCTTTTTGTATTGCAAGGACACTCACCCTACATTCATTCTTCATAAATTTCTGCAATAAACTTTAACTCCAGTTTTATATGTGTTGCCATTTCCTGGTAGGGTCACAAGAAAGTTATTGAGGTCAATGTTCTGTAGTCTGTGGTCAGTAACTTCTTGATAAACAGATGTTTCAGATTATGCTTTGACTGTTTTATGTATTGACATCCCCAACCTATTTTTATTAAAGTAAAGGTACAACATTGGCAATGTTGGCAAAACTGATTCTGTAAAAGGAGTAGGTCTATTTATTATCTTTGAATCTTGAACCAATATATAAATTGAACAGCCAACTTGTGAAAGTTGCGGCATATTACGTTGTGTCGTTCATAAGAAAATGCATTGTATAATGTAGAATTGGAACTAGAAGTTTTATTCGCTTTACTTAAAACTTACAGCACTTCAGTTAACGTTATGATTAGAGAAGATAAATATCATCACTAGCTTTATATTAAGTACGTTTTACCTTAATTTTACCATTTTGTTATTGTTGGTTTCTTTACCAATGCTGTACCTTAAAATTTCATCAAATATCCAGAATTTATCATTCTCAGACCCAACAAATGCAAAATAATGGTTATTGGCTTTACGTTTCGAACATAGCAGGTTCTTTCTCAAAGGCAAAATGGGACGAAATACAAACAACGTGTATACGTAAGCACGGGAATTAGTCACAAAAGAAAAAGATATAAGAACAAGTCAGATCTTGGGACCGGACAAAAGGGGGATTAAATAAAAAATAGATGTGCCAGGAGTTTTTGGCTGGAGGATGAGATAAGTGACAAGCAGTGAGGGGAGTAAACCAAACAGACGGATAAACTAACGAGCAAAACAAATTTAAAGCAAAGCTAAATGTTTAAAAAATGTAAATATAAAAATGTCTGTGGAGAAAGAAAAACGGAGAAACAAGTTAGGGAGTCCATGATGATGTTGGCATTAATCCCAAGTCAATGCCTTCCATTAAGGTTCATTTAAGTCTACACTTGTCTCACATTTAAGTCTACACTTGTCTCACATTTAAGTCTACACTTGTCTCACATTTAAGTCTACACTTGTCTCACATTTAAGTCTACACTTGTCTCACTACTCGTTTTCTTATGTTGTATTTAATAAATTACTGTTATATGATTTATACAGAAGTAAATAACTTTGTCGCCTGTTCATTTATATTGGGGCATATTTGACCCGTCCAATTAATTCTCCCGCAGATAGACAACGCTTTTATGTCGACTGCTCTTTACGACACGTACTCGCATTGTGTGGTGGACTATCTGAGGTACGGTAAGGTTTACTAAAGCATTGAGGTATAGTCTAGTCTGTTCGTTACAGTGAGGTTTAGTTCAGGGAGTGAGTACAAGGAGGTTCGATTCCGTGAGTGAGCTGCGGTGAGGTTTAGCCCAGTAGGCTAAGTGAGTTTCAGTTAGGTTTAATTCAGGGAGTCAGTTACAGTAAGGTTTATATAGTTCAATAAGTGAGTTACAGTGAGGGTTAGCCCAGTGCGTGATGCACAGCGAGGTTTAGTTCAGTGAATATAGAGTACAGAAAATGTAATAATGTAAAGTATTGTGGACAGTTGAGAGCGTGAGAATTGGTATCAATGTGTATCACACTCGCGTCATGGGTGAGGCTTAAACATCTTTATACGAATTGGGATCTTTCAGATTTAAATAATCACAACTTATTACAACTCAAAGCCTGAACAATGGAAAATCTGGTTTGAAAAAGCCACAATGCCAACAAACATATATCGTAAAACCATTATAGGCCATACCCTTTTTGTAAATGCATCCACACTTTAAATTTATTTTATACAAACCAATATGTGAAAGTTTCAGCTCATTTGTGCCGTGGACGACAGTGAACAAATAACATCGAATTACTTTGTGAAGTTACTTCATGCAAAGATGTTATGAAGGTATCAGTCTTCCCCAATTGTGTCTGAAGTGCTGTCAGTTTTAAGAAAAGTTAAGACATTTCCAGTTAGAATTCAGGAAAGGGTGACTCATTCCTAAATTTTGCATGAGAATGAATGCAACAAAAGCTGAATGCATTTTCACGATTTTCTCGTTAACGACAAAACGTAGTAAGCTGAAACTTTCACAGATTGGTTGTGTGACGTTTATCTTGTTTCGAAGAGAGAAAGCATAATAGACGTAGTTTTGCAAACATTACCAACGATGTACTTTCCATTTAATAGGATAGCCAGTCAAAGATTTGGGTCAAGTCATGAACCATTGCCAAATGCTGGCACGCAAATCGATAACATTCCATGAATCCTGGGGGAAACATAAACAATACCTGGTGTTTCCATTCATGATTCACATGAGAATATCAACTGCCTAAACAAATCGAGACGGCTCGGCACTGTGGACCCATAGGACTCCCGTTTAAAGTTCTCAGGTCTAGCAAACAGTTTACGTGCCCTCCGTAACATTGTCAATGACCCCTTGTCTTAAAGGAAATGCATAACATTGGCAATTACCTGATCACAACATTTCTGAATTATTGTCTGAAAGTTGGTTATTAAAGGTACCGATTGACCTGGAAAAAAATATAATTCCTGAAATGATTTTATTTTTTAGAAATGCACACACAAATATGAATAATTTATTCACACATTTTTTCACACTTTTCTCATGATTTCAATGCTCTATATCTTTGCCAACATAACAAATGTTGTACCTTCCCTTTAAAACCCCTGCATACATTGTTAATTTTAAGAAGAATTCTATACCGATGACATACAATATTGATAGGTACCGTACATTTTGCAAAATAGGGGAAAATTATTTTTTATAGCCTACTGTGTTTATCCTAGACCCACGAGGGCGCTGTTTTGTGAGAAAACAACATGAACTTAGTATCACAGCAGCACTGAAAGTGCTCACAATCAAAGACCACCTTGCCCAAAAATACGGGTAATCGCAAACACTTTACTGAATGGTAACCAGACACTATATTAACAAGACAACAACAATTAGACAACTAACTTTTGAATGAAAGAAAAATTCAGTCCCACGTGTACACAAATCAACCATGATGTTGTATCTGATCCCACTGTGACGTCATCACTGATTTCCTCATGAATATTCACATTGCCGTGAGCATATTGTACCAACAAATCCCATAAGGGTACCAAAACACGCACAGATAAAAGGCAGAAAAGTAATGTCAACAAGACTGAGGAGTTGTGCATATTGTTTTCAGGTAAAAACAAAATAGTCGTATTTCATAGACCCTTTAAAACCATTACCAGACGTAATTTGATCGGTGACATTGCTATAGCATTTACAGAAGTGGCGGCATCATGGTAGAATTCACCATTCAGCTGCATGGTCCTCCGACGCCTCACAACACCACGAACAGTACCCTGGAGGACATTAAGACGACGACTAAAGAGACCATCGAGGGTATCTTGAGAGATGCGGCTACATCTGGGCAACTGACGTCGTTAAATATGGACAGCGGATCGATAAGGGTCACTAGAGGTAAATATTAATCTTGCATGGGTTTGGCTCAAGCACTGAGGCCGATATTACAGAGCTGCTAGGCAGAGTATGTTGCTAAGCATTTTAAAACAGACTACCGGCCCAAGAAGACCAGATAATAACAAAATAAACCTGCTTTGTAGTAAGTATATTTTTCTGCTTAGCAGCTCCATGAAAGTGGTCCCATTACTGACTGTGTAGAGGGTCAATTCGATGGTGCCAATCAAATTAGTGAAGCCAAAATATGAGCCATTTTACTACTCAACATTATAATACGACTACAAATGGGCACACATCGTGTACACAGTGTACATCTATGCCCAACTTTATGGGGAATAAATTTAGGGATTAAATGGCCTTTAATAGTGATCATTATAAACATAACAAATATGTTTGTCCAGATATATCTCATCATAATATGGATGTTACCTTCAACATCACAAATTTACCGACGGATCCATTTAAACGAAGGGGGGCGATAGCTCCCTCGCATTTAGCAGCGCTCATTGACGGATCCAGGGAGACTAAGGGTGGGAGGGGATGTACACCCCTTTTGCCATACACGTACATTTACCATACGTTTGTGAGTGTGCCCGCCTTTCATTTTTTTATATTTTAATTTCACCCCTTTTTTGCCGTGTCCCCCTCCCCACTTTTTTGAGAGCCTGAATCCGCCCATGGTTGGTGTTATGGGTCGGCGCACCTTGTGGCATTGTGAAAAACATTGATTGATGATCCAAATTAAATAGCCTTCTTGACAAGACTCAAATTTATTTGTTTGTCCTCCAAACATGTAAAATTGGCCCAATAATAAAAACGTTTTTATGTTAATTATATTGTTCCCATTACATTTATTATGCTCGAATTGCAATTTCCTTGGATGAAACATATTGCCTATAGGTATGGTCTTGGCCTAGATTTCCGTTACGAACAATGTTATAAATAGGAGGGAGACGTGATATAAGTCGTGCGCAGTTCACATTTTTTATTGGATCAGCTTTCTCCAAAAAAAAATCAGTTTGAACCCAATCAAGTAGGTCAGGCAAGGACGATCCCCAAGTATTTTGTGCGACATAGACTTGTGGGTGTATTGAGCATTGCAAGTAACCACTTAATAGAAATGAATGGACAACGACATTTATTCCAACTTTATTTTCCCCCAAATCATCAAATAAACTAACATCAAAACTAACTAGTTTTGTATCTCAATTTAGGTATTAAAATGAACAAAGTCAACTTTTCTGAAGCCGGTCACATGTGTGCCATCAGTAGTGCCTCGAGCAGTCAATTGTGTTTCTTCGTTCACTCGATGTTGTTATTATTTTTCCCCAAACAGTTTTAATCGGCTTGTCTGAAGAATCCACGGTACCGCCGCACACGCTTAGGACTGAATGGTACTCGGTACTACAAACTGAACCAGGTGAGTATTGTATTGTTATTTATAGGGAAACACAGCTACAACGGACATCATAGGTTCACACCAAATACTCATTATGGTGGTCGTTCGTTTATAAGTAAACAGAACATAATAGATGGTTTTCACTTAACGTCTGCATGCCATGCAACATCTGGGGAATTAGGAACTGAACTATGGATGGTTATATGAGGAAAACTACCCTAAAAACAGGTGTATTAAAATAACACCAGTGGTGTCAACTGTAGACTCTGGTGGTGTTCATATTGGGCGGTGCCAAATATGGACACCAGTGGGTGTAGTTTTAACACTGCGGTTTTTACAGTGTAGCCCATAATAGATAATAATACTCGCTTAAAATAAATATACCAAGAAAGAATAAAGTTAGGGCCGGCATCACTGGTGTTATTTTCGCATCCTATTATTATTGCAGGTAACCCAGGGGATAAACCAGGGAGACCCACTTACCATATTTCTCAATGATGATCTGTGATTATTTTATCTTTGATAAACACTAAATATGAACACCATAGAATCAATTTGACACACTGGTGTTATTATAACACTTCCGTTTTAAGTAAAGACACCATGTGAAATTCTCAAATTGAGTAGTAATGAGTTCTGAAAAGAACTGGAGGTTACAACTCGACGTTTCGATAAGTATTCTCTGATCGTCTTCAGGAGAAAAACTTCCGTTTTATAATGAGGGACCAATGATAATGTCACCATTGTGACCCTGGTAAATAAGAGAGAGTACCACTTGCCGTATTCTTCTTGATCTGCGTTTATTTTATATCCTTATCTAAGGCTTTATCAACCAGTTTGGATGCGGCAGGCGGACCGCTCAATCCCTACAGACGCGTATAATCGGGGGTGAAGATGCCAGACAGGGAAATTGGCCTTGGCTAGGGTCCATGCAGTATCAACTTGGTAAAGAAGTGGCACACCGGTGTGCCGCGTCACTGCTAAATCCTGAGTGGGCTATCACGACTGCACACTGTGTCGTAGGGTAAGAACCCCAGATATTATAATTATAGGCGGACGCGCTCTTATACCATTAATCTCATATTCTCTGTGTGGGCACAGAGCATGCGCGGTCTGAACTACTGCATTGCGTGCGCGTACCAATCAACGCATACACACAAAACGTCCAATAAGGGTCGCAGGCCTATTTCACCTTGCCGTGCTTGATGCTCATTTGCCATAGTTTTAGCCTTAGTCAGGTGTGGTCACTATTACGGTATCATGACGTCATTATGATGTGCGGTATTAGTCACTTTGCCAAATTACAAAAATAGCCAGTTAGAGCATTCGTCATTTGAATGCATGCTCTATCTCCAAAACTAAAAGGAATACATGCATGTGGATTAGATACAATGGTAGGTCTCTTCCTAAATGTACTAATGGGCGGGAAAACTTAAAATTGAAAAAAGTCGGATTGGTCACTATGGCAAATTAGGGACGAATTGGGGCGGACAAAGGATCCGAAGATAATAGATAATCCCTGTCAGGGTCAGTTCTGACTGAACACTCAAACACTGATTTGACCTCGTGTAATTGTGAACCTCACCTTGGATCGGTCCGTAATCACCCATGACCACGCTTCCGTCAGTCTTTTATCCTGATATAAAGACCCCACAACAAACTTGTATCCCTTATAATAATAACATAGGCCTATAATCGCAAGCGAACACGTGAATGATTTTTCATTAGGTGTTCGGGTATGTGCCCGAAACACCTATTGTTTTTGTACGGTTTTTTAGGTGTTCGGGCATGTGCCCGAAACATCTATTGTTTTTGTACGTTTTTTGTTTGTTTTTACTTCTTCTTCTTCTTCTTCTCCCCAATAACTGTCCGGTAACAAACACATACTTGCAAACTTCACATGAACTTGAAACTTGGCATGTACTTAGAACTTAACAAGTAGATGAAACACGAGTTGTGAGTGACCCCAATTTGACCTTACTTCCTGTCCAAACCGGAAGTCAAAGTTTAATATTGAAAAAAATCATATCTCAATAACCACAAGAGGTAAATTCACAATTTTTGTACCATTGTATAGATCGTTAATTGTCAAAAAATATTTACAAAAAGGTGACCCCAATTTGACCTCACTTCCTGTCCAAACCGGAAGTCAAAGTTTAATATTAAAAAAATTCATATCTCAACAACCACAAGGGGTAAATTCACAATCTTTCCACCATTGTATAGATTGTTAATTGTCGAAAAATATTTACACAAAGGTGACCCCAATTTGACCTTACTTCCTGTCCAAACCGGAAGTCAAAGTTTAATATTGAAAAAAATCATATCTCAACAACCACAAGAGGTAAATTCACAATTTTTGTACCATTGTACAGATCGGTAATTGTCAAAAAGATTTTACAAAAAGGTGACCCCAATTTGACCTTACTTCCTGTCCAAACCGGAAGTCAAAGTTTAATATTTAAAAAAATCATATCTCAACAACCACAAGAGGTAAATTCACATTTTTTTGTACCATTGTACAGATCGTTAATTTTCAAAAAATATTTACAAAAAGGTGACTCCAATTTGACCTTACTTCCTGTCCAAACCGGAAGTCAAAGTTTAATATTTAAAAAAATCATATCTTAACAACCACAAGAGGTAAATTGACATTTTTTGCACCATTGTATAGATTAATTGTCGAAAAATATTTATCAAAAAGGTGACCCCAATTTGACCTTACTTCCTGTCCAAACCGGAAGTCAAAGTTTAATATTTTAAAAAATCATATCTGAACAACCACAAGATGTTCATTGACATTTTTTGCACCATTGTACAGATTGTTAATTGTCGAAAAATATTTACACAAAGGTGACCCCAATTTGACCTTACTTTCTGTCCAAACCGGAAGTCAAAGTTTCATATTTGAAACAAAATCTTCCACAAGAGGTAAATTCACAATCTTTCACCATTGTACAGATCGTTATTTGTCAAAACAATTTTACACAAAGGTGACCCCAATTTGACCTTTACTTCTTCCCGAACACCTAGAGTTTGTGTAAACAAACTCGAATTTCTAGTTTTACTTCTTCTTCTTCTTCTCCCCAATCTTGTCCGCTAACAAAAGCATACTTGCCAAGTTTAAAAAACCTTCAAACTTCACACATAGTTAGACCTTAACTTGTAGATGAAACCTAGTGACGTCATGATAATCAGGAAACCGCAACAGTGACGTCATGATGACGTCAAGCCCACATACGTATTGACCCACATTCAGTGTGTTATTGTGCGTTAGAAATTCTAACTATAGAGGGCGCTATACAACTTTAGTGGTCTTTACAATAAGTGCAGAATTATTAATTCGAGCAAGGCTCCTCATATGCCAAGTTTAGCGTGAAGTTTCCCGTTACGCTATTCGGATTGCTTAATAGTCGGTAACAAACACATACGTGCAAACTTTACATGAACTTGAAACTTGGCATGTACTTAGAACTTAACAAGCAGATGAAACACGAGTTGTGAGTGACCCCAATTTGACGTTACTTCCTGTCCAAACCGGAAGTCAAAGTTTAATATTTAAAAAAAATCATATCTCAACAACCACAAGAGGTAAATTGACATTTTTTGTACCATTGTATAGATCGTTAATTGTCGAAAACTATTTACACAAAGGTGACCCTAATTTGACCTTACTTCCTGTCCAAACCGGAAGTCAAAGTTTAATATTTAAAAAAATCATATCTCAACAACCACAAGAGGTAAATTCAAAATTTTTGCACCATTATACAGATCGTTAATTGTCAAAAAATATTTATAAAAAGGTGACCCCAATTTGACCTTACTTCCTGTCCAAACCGGAAGTCAAAGTTTAATATTTAAAAAAATCATATCTCAACAACCACAAGAGGTAAATTCACATTTTTTGCACCATTGTATAGATTGTTAATTGTCGAAAACTATTTACACAAAGGTGACCCTAATTTGACCTTACTTCCTGTCCAAACCGGAAGTCAAAGTTTAATATTTAAAAAAATCATATCTCAACAACCACAAGAGGTAAATTCACAATTTTTGCACCATTATACAAATCGTTAATTGTCAAAAAATATTTATAAAAAGGTGACCCCAATTTGACCTTACTTCCTGTCCAAACCGGAAGTCAAAGTGTAATATTTAAAAAAATTATATCTCAACAACCACAAGAGGTAAATTCACATTTTTTGCACCATTGTATAGATTGTTAATTGTCGAAAAATATTTACACAAAGGTGACCCCAATTTGACCTTACTTCCTGTCCAAACCGGAAGTCAAAGTTTAATATTTAAAAACATCATATTTCAACAACCACAAGAGGTAAATTCACAATTTTTGTACCATTGTACATGTCGTCAATTGTCAAAAAATATTTACAAAAAGATGACCCCAATTTGACCTTACATCCTGTCCAAACCGGAAGTCAAAGTTTAATATTTAAAAAATCATATCTCAACAACCACAAGAGGTAAATTCACAATCTTTGTACCATTGTACAGATCGTTAATTGTCAAAAAGTATTTACAAAAAGGTGACCCCAATTTGACCTTACTTCCTGTCCAAACCGGAAGTCAAAGTTTAATATTAAAAAATCATTTATCTCAACAACCACAAGAGGTAAATTCACATTTTTTGCACCATTGTATAGATTGTTAATTGTCGAAAAATATTTACACAAAGGTGACCCCAATTTGACCTTACTTCCTGTCCAAACCGGAAGTTAAAAAATTTAATATTTAAAAAATCATATCTCAACAACCACAAGAGGTAAATTCACAATTTTGTACCATTGTACAGATCGTTAATTGTCAAAACTATTTACAAAAAGGTGACCCCAATTTGACCTTTACATCTCCCGAACACCTAGAGTTTGTGTCAAGACAAACTCGAATCTCTAGTTTAATTTGCAATTGTGTTATATATAATGTTTGATCTTGCACTTGCAGGGGTTTTGGGTATATTTTAGACCACGTGATCTTCGGTCACCACGATCTAGAGGGACTCTCGCCATCCAGGCAGAGAGTTTACGTAGAGCGAATATTCGTGTATCCGGGGTACGTCTACGGCAAGCCCGATAATGACGTAGCCTTGCTGAAGTTGACACCGAGGGTGAGATTTGACGAGTTCGTATCACCGGCATGTGTCGAGACGGAACCGTTTGAAGTCGAAAGATACAGCGAGTGTTACATTGCAGGTTGGGGTAACACCCGGGAATATGGTAAGTTGTACGCTGAGGAACATGGTGAGCCAATAGAGGAAATACTTACATTATACTGGTACTGTCAGTTTTTTATAAGTGGTTATTTAAATTCAAAAGTAAGGCATTGAGAAATGATAAGATTGAAACAATTACTCGGTAAAAATTAATGCGTTTTAGCAAAAAAAATTAATTTGAGTTCGATATTTTTATTAATTTTGTGTTTGTTTATATTTTTCTTTTTTGTATAATATTGTATGTAGGTTTGTTTACATTTTGCTTTATTGTATAATAATTTATTTGTGATTATTTTTGTGTTTGTGTTTCGTCGTGTGTCCGGAAGAAGGACGTAACAAAAGTGTGATCGGCAAAAGGTCGTATAAAGCAATAAGCCAAATGTGCAAAATTGTGTTTCAAGAAAACTGAGTGTGAACGTTTGGTCGTATTCTGCCATTTATAAGTCATTGTAGGAAAGTTAATTTCCACATGGGAATGGAAAAACATGTCTTGGGAGTAATACTAGCAACAAATATGTAACAGTTATGACCTACTTTTTTTCAAAGGAGCCATTTTATTGCTCTCGACCTTCTGCTGGGACAAAAAGTTGTACTTTGTGTGCCCGTAAGAAGGTCGTAGAGCCTTACGACCTTCTTCCGGGCACACGACAGTTTGTGTTTTCTTTAAAATGTTTTCTCTTCTTTCCATTTGTTCTACAATCCATCTACTGATTGATCATTTCAATTTAATCTCATGAAATCAAAGGTAACATCTCAAAGGTTCTGCAAGAAGCTAAGATTCCACTAGTCGGCAAGGAAGTGTGCGCTGAACAGTACCGTCGTCGCATGGTACTTAGTTTCACCGTCATCACAGACAATATGATATGTGCGGGTAAAGACACCGGTGGTGTAGACTCATGTCAGGTTAGTTTTTTGAGAAATATTCAACATTTGAACATTCCCCATTTTAGACAATATGATAGGTCGAAATGTGATCATGTGGGCCGAGTGCTTTAAGGGAATATAATTTCGTTGCGCGGTCATTAACGCAGGATAAAGACCGAAGATTCATGACCACATGTGATAAAGGCCCGTGGCCACGACCCTGATGTCTTTATTGGGCGGTAAGGACCAAACGTCGAACTTGAATTTCCATTCTGAAAAGAAGTGGTAGTGAGGAAAGTTCTCGACGTTTCGAACAGTGTGCTCTGTCCGTCTTCGGGATCACGAGGATATAGGAGCACACTGTTCAAAACGTTGTGAACTATCCTCACAACCGGCTCTTTTCAGAACCACACCACTTCTTCGTATCAATTCCACCATGCAAACCTCCAAAGCACATGGACACTTATCCATTCTCATCACCATATCTGCATTCGTAGAGTGATAGCGGAGGCTCCTTATCGTGTCGCAGTGACGATGGGTCATGGCGAGTTGTAGGACTGACCAGTTTCGGACATGGATGCGGCAGACGAGAATATTCTGGCGTCTATACCAGATTGTCCAGATATTGGGATTATATTTCTTCTGTCGTGAGGGGAGGTATTTAATGTTTTCAATAATAATTAAGTCAGTGATGTTGTTGAGACCACTGTGTCCGAGACCAATACCAAGACCGAGACCTACATATTTAGACATTTGTGTCCGAGACCGAGACAGTGAAACCTAATAACTGCTTCAAACGCAGAACTAGACTAGTTTCCCTGCCTTTATTCTATCATGAATAAAGACATGGTTCCGGGAGTACCATTCAAGGAATATTATTGGATACGTTGCGCTAAAGATCTGATGTCACGCTTCGAGGCGTCTTTAAAAATAATCCATCATTATCACCAGCGCAAGATTCCATTTTGATTAAAACAAATATTAACATTGAGTGAAGGTTAATTTTTTATTTGTTTCATGTACACTTGCGTGCATGTCTTTAATTAGATTTTCATGAGTAAAGCTTTTCTTGGTATCCGGTCAAAGCTCAGTTTTCAAGTTAGTGTTTTAATGTCTGTACAATCGATGTGTTGATACGTTTGAGTTGTTATATATGTGTATAGATTTATGTGTATGACATAATTTTAACCCAGGTTAGCTGACTCATTGGCGAACACGTGTCCCTTTTTTATCGTATTATCATACGTTTCCCCCTTTTTGTCGCCCCACCCCTTTTGGTTGCCTCTCTGGATCCGCCCTGAGCAGAATAAAAAATGACCATTTATGTTTTCCTCACACCATGCATTCAGAGCCTTTCGTGCACTGTCAGGAACTCGTGGAAGACACGTGTCGCAATCGCCTCCCTTACAGCAGTATCTACCCTACCTCCCAAAGCGACCTGTCTGTATTTCTTACTGTGCTACCCAATGACTCATACCCGATCGAGAATAACGGGATCGTCGTCACCTCGGATGACGTGGAGACGTTGATGTGTTTGAACTTGTTCCCAAGCTGCGAAGCCAGCGGTGCAGACCCGGCCGTGGTCCCGTGCAGAGAGTTCTGTGAGGCTGCTGGGACCGGCTACTTGAAAGGGTCGTTTGAGCCGTTCTCGAATGTGGCTATGTGTGAACTGTACCCGACTGGAAGTACACGAGGCACCATATTCTGTAGAAAAGGTATGAATAGTTGTTGAATTTAACTGATGTGTGTTAGACAGAATAGAGAGTCCGGGTGTGGCTATCTAGGCATTGTTTGGTATTCACTTAGGAGTTCGCACTAAAAGTGAACATGAATTCGAGAGATATGCGCACTCTATACAGGGAAGACCATAGTCTGGAGGCAATACGTATGTGACGTTGCATATATCAATAAACAGATGTCTTGGACATTTTAGGCGCGCTTAAAATTACATGAAATGAACCACTTGTTCTTTGGTCTACTTTAGACCTTGATGTTTATTTTTCATTCCGTGTCACTACATCGTAGGAGTGGACGCAGCTTGTGGCACAACCAACCTGTATCCTTCAGTCTCGAACCATACAGTCATCACCTTTCCGCAACAACCAGGCGGGCACTCCAAACCGTTCCACGGGTGTACGTGGAAGATCACCGGGCCACCGTACACCGTGATGATCTTCAAGTTTAGCCTATTCAAGTTCCCGTCGCCTGGTCTTGGTAAAATTGTCATTATCGGTAGTGGGGGTGATGCTGAAAACAGGTAAGAACCTAGGGGTTTCATTGAGTTTGATGAGAGTGTGTGAACTGAGTGTAAACTGAGGAAAAATGATCCCTTCGGGTAAAATGGTTGGTATGTGTTGCCGTACTCAACCTGTCTTTTCTGAATGATCCTAATACCGTTGTTCCCCGTGAATAGTGAATACTTTCAGACAACGGCAGTTGCGTAAAAAACAAGGGGCAAAAAAAACAAGGGATCCGTTTTAGCTGATGGGTCAAAATTTTCTCAATGTACCCGAGTAGACAAAATGTACCTGAGCCGGCAAACCTATAAAATAAAGTGCTTACACGTTGAAGATATTGCAAATTAAAAATTACTGTTTACGACCATGAACAAGCACGAACAATTTCTTGTCTTGTTAGTTATTATCCACCTCACTTGCCATCCACATATAAAGCGCCCTCTAGGTATATAGGTTGTTCGGCCCTGCCATTCCTGGTCCACTAGAGTCGTTGAATCAAACAAGGCATGAAGTTATCGTTTGCGACATCGGTAATCAGAACTGTAAGTTGGCACACGTACCTTGACATAGTAACATATCTCACCGAGAATGCCATGAAATTCCCCTCCGTCCAATGTTGAGAGCTTTGAATTTGGCTGTGATATCACACCGCAATGCTTCCTGGGAACGTATGGTTTGACTCAACATCGTATAGGGTAGCCTTGACTCAAGGCTATTGTCGTAGTGCGCACCACGGTATTCCCACCCCAGCCCTTTTGATAGCCCGAGAAATTCAGCACACGGTGCGCCGTCCCCGGCCCCGGACACGTACACTGTACAGCGAGATCAATAATTAAGTCGTGGATACGGTTGTGCATTGTGACCTCGTACACGTTCGAACTCAACCTTGATCCTTCTGTAATCAAAAACTTATGTGTTTCTTTATTTTCCCATTGGAATTCCAATGGAAAGTCGTATGCAAGATGTGGGCGGTTCATTTTAAACGATGGCCAATCACATGCCCCTAGCTTTGATCCCGTTTGATCCAGAAGGAGTTTGAACTGCGTGGGCTTTCAAAGCTATCCAATTACCGCAGTCAGCCAGTGCCTTGTTTTCCCATAGCTAAAGCACAGTAACCGCAGATGGATCATGTTACATTTGCCCAAATATGGACTCTGTATACATGTGAAATGGAGAACACGAAGGTCAAACTTCAACCTAGTTTGTACATGTACAGTACAATTATGTACATGTACATGTATATCGGACACAGCGAACACAGTACAGCCAACCAGTCACCAATGAGAATACGTCTTTGGTTTTTGAATTTGGTATATTAATGAGCTCCGCCTTAAATTTTGGCATGTACAGAAGCATCAAGGCGCGACGACGAATGATCACTGTATGTACAGTACATATACATATGTATACAGTAATATACAGTGTACTCCACACATTATGTACATGTAGATATACATATAACAGTATGTGTATGAGTCCGTACAATGTGTGAATGTGCGCTGGAGTTCGGATTAGCTAAATGGGGCGAAATTATGCGACCAAACCGTTCCGACGCGCCTTGATCAAGGCTACGTATAGGGGTGTGCCAACATGAACGAACGAACATGTCAACTTCTAGCATGAATATAGTTATTATATTTCTGACTTGTTCACAGATCAAGCGCCCTCTATAGATTGAGCGGTCCAACCATTCCTAGTCCACTTATCGTTGAATCAAATGAGGCGTGGGTATCGCTTGCGATGTTGCCCAATCAACCAGAAATATCCGACTTCAAAATAGAGACGCACGTTGCAAAAGTCAATAAACAAGGTAATTACTGTGGATTTCAGCTATTACAAACATCATGGGATTTTGTCCACATAACATTCACTTAAGCGGTCGTTCGTCACACTTTAGACCAACCTTAGCTACTCCAGTCTCGAAGCAGGTTATAGACGTACATTGACGTCATTTTGACAGCTTTATGAATGGTTGCTATTTTTTCTTTTCAGTTAATTTTCACCTCTAAATCAATAAATTTGTTAGTACAACTAGCCTTTGAGTATGAGTACTCCAACCACATAGTACTACAACCACATAGTACTACAACCAACTCTGGTTCATGTGGGATAAAGTTGTTCCATTCATTTAATGATGCAATGAATTCTAGGGGTAAGTGGTCGTTCGATCAGAAGGTCGTTGTTGCGGATCTTTTGCTTGCCTGACTCAGATTTATCGGGACAGCTACTTGCACACAACCAGTGCTTCATGGCAAAACTGATAGATAAATTGGATGCCAGAGGTCCGTGCTCAGTAAATTCAATATTTGATTAGCTAAATTGGTCCTTTCGGAGATTTCCCATTGGTAATGTTGATAAAACTACTACTAAAAAGTATCCTGACTTCTAGATATGCATTAAATGACCAACCTTTGAAGGTTTTCAGCATTTGACGTTGTGTATAGTCATCGAGGAAATAATGAAAGTGCATTCAGGTTGTTCAAACTCACTCTAACATTGAATGGTTGTATCGTTAGAATAAGACTTCAATTGGGAAATTGTTGACAAATGTTTTGAAACTTTGATATTTCATTGGAAAGTATTTGTCTTTCATTTTTAAGGAAAAGAACAATTTGATTAAGAACAACATTTTCGGATATTGCAACCAATACGGGCGATATATACTTAAAAAGGCTTGTCTTTTAATAGATGATTTTGTGATTATGTTCAGGTTTTCCAGACGACATTTGCCACATCAGTCTAAATAGTTGTAATGAAAATAAGACATGCTTCCCTTCTTGGTGGCGCTGTGATGGTATAATGGACTGCAGAAGTGGCGAAGACGAGGCAAATTGCCCAACCAGTCACCCAATCCAGAACATCTCTGATATAGAATCCATAATCACTGACTCCTGGACTTAAAATGAAGCTTGATCACGCTGGTGCCATCTTGGTCAGATTCCCTGTCGACGTGTATTAAAATGCATTGGGCTGATCCTGAATGCATGCAAGGTACCAGACCATTTTTCTTTTCAGTCTGGGTTTATAGACGCATGAACTTGTATTGAAGAATAAAAGATGTACCGTGTTATGGTCTATTCGCCATCGAATAAATAACCCAGAGAAGATCACGTAGAACCAAAGTCATTATACCAACAAAAATAGGTATAAGTAAATTAGTTCTGAAAAGAAGTGGAGGTTACAACTCGACGTTTCGATCAGTATGATCTGATCGTCATCGTCCTTCAAAAACACAAAACCGTCCCTGGCCGTCACCGCTTTGATGGGACTTATAGTAAAAAGGACATTTGCCTGTCCACACATATTTTTTTTGTTTTGTTCCCTCAAAATATATTGCACGTCCTGTGAAAGTCCCCACCACTAATGAACAAATAATGTCTGTTCAGGTGAGACATTTATATATATATCAAACTCAAACACAACTTACTTAAGAAGAGAGAGTGGCCTTGTGGAAGGTTTACGGAATCTGCACATATAGATGCTGCGTTTGAATCCTGTCAGTGGATTTTATTCTTATATATGTATCAAATTAACCCATTCTAAGGTTTATAATAAAACTCAAACACAACCTAATTAAGAAGTGCGAGTGGCCCAGTGGAAGGGATCTGGAATCTGGACTTGTAGGTACTGGGTTCGAATCCCGTTGTATGCACTTGGTTCGATACATTTTTTAGATTAGATTTTTTATATATATTAAAAGCTCATTCTAAGGTTTATAATTAAATTCGCATACAACTTAATTAAGAAGTGCGAGTGGCCCAGTGGAAGGGATCTGCACTCTGGACTTGTAGGTACTGGGTTCGAATCCCGTTGTACGTACTTGGTTCGATCCATTTTTTTTTTAGATATATATTAAAAGCTCATTCTAAGGTTTATAATTAAATTCAAACACAACTTGATTAAGAAGTGAGAGTAGTCCAGTGGAAGGGCTGTGGTCTCTAGACTTGTAGGTACTGGGTTCGAATCACGACGTAGGAACTGGGCTGGATAGAGTACTGTGGTTTTTGTTTTATTGCATTTTGTAATTTAAACAAAATTAAAGGAAAACCATTATTCAAGCTAGCTTGTTATCATCATCATCATCATCATCATCCTGATGGCCGTGGACACAGGACTTTACTTTGGATGCAGGACTTGGAACGTTCGTGCCTGGGATTCGAACCTCTCTGGGGTTTTGGACCTACAGTCTGCGCTGATCGGACAGCAGGCTAACGAGTCGAGCCATTGGGTCCCCCCGTAACCAAAAACTCGTTTCTAATATTTATACCTTAGAGTTTATAAATAAAAAATTAAATTAAACTAAATTCTGCAACCGAGAATCGAACCCAGGACCTACTGGTGTACAGTCCAGATTATTTCCACTGGTCCACTCTCTATTCTTGATGAATATGTGTTTGAATTTCATTACAAACCTTAGAATCAGCAAAGTTTATTTATATAAAAACAAAACGCTGGTGGGATTTGAACCTCTCTGGGGTTTTGGACCAACAGTCTGGGTTTCTTGGACAGCAGGCTAACGAGTCGAGCCATTGGGTACCCCCGTAACCAAAAACTCGTTTCTAATATTTATACGTCAGAGTTTATAAATAAAATTAAACTAAATTATGTAACCGAGAATCGGACCCAGGACCTACTGGTGCACAGTTCGGATCATTTCCACCGTTCCACTCGCTATGCTTAACTAAGATGTGTTTGAATTTAATTACAAACCTTAGAATCAGCAAAGTTTATTTATATAAAAACAAAACGCTGGTGGGATTTGAACCTCTCTGGGGTTTTGGACCTACAGTCTGCGCTGATCGGACAGCAGGCTAACGAGTCGAGCCATTGGTTACCCCCCGTAATCAAAAACCTCGTTTCTAATATTTATACCTTAGAGTTTATAAATAATAAATAAAATTAAACTAAATTCTGTAACCGAGAATCGAACCCAAGACTTACTAGTGCACGTCCAGATCATTTCCACTGGTCCACTCGCTATGCTTAACTAAGATGTGTTTGAATTTAATTACAAACCTTAGAATCAGCAAAGTTTATTTATATAAAAACAAAACGCTGGTGGGATTTGAACCTCTCTGGGGTTTTGGACCAACAGTCTGCGTTGCTCGGACATCAGTCTAACGAGTCGATCCATTTGGTCCCCCCCCATAACCAACTACTCGTTTCTAATATTTATACCTTAGAGTTTATAAATAATAAATAAAATTAAACTAAATTCTATAACCGAGAATCGAACCCAGATCATTTCCACTGGTGCACTCTCTATTCTTGATGAAAATGTGTTTGAATTTAATTACAAACCTTAGAATCAGCAAAGTTTATTTATCTAAAAACAAAACGCTGGTGGGATTTGAACCTCTCTGGGGTTTTGGACCAACAGTCTGCGTTGCTCGGACAGCAGGCTAACGAGTCGATCCATTTGGTCCCCCCCATAACCAACTACTCGTTTCTAATATTTATACCTTAGAGTTTATAAATAATAAATAAAATTAAACTAAATTCTATAACCGAGAATCGAACCCAGATCATTTCCACTGGTGCACTCTCTATTCTTGATGAAAATGTGTTTGAATTTAATTACAAACCTTAGAATCAGCAAAGTTTATTTATCTAAAAACAAAACGCTGGTGGGATTTGAACCTCTCTGGGGTTTTGGACCAACAGTCTGCGTTGCTCGGACAGCAGGCTAACGAGTCGAGCCATCGGGACCCCCCATAACCAAAAACTCGTTTCTAATATTTATACCTTAGAGTTTATAAATAATAAATTAAATTCTGCAACCGAGAATCGAACCCATGACCTTCTGGTGCACATTCCGCATCATTTCCACTGGTCCACTCTCTATTCTGAATGAAGATGTGTTTGAATTTAATTACAAATCAGCAAAGTTTATTTATATAAAATACAAAATACAAAACGCTTGTGGGATTTGAACCTCTCTGGGGTTTTGGACCAACAGTCTGCGTTTCTCGGAGAGCAGGCTAACGAGTCGAGCCATTGGGTCCCCCGTAACCAAAAACGAGTTTCTAATGTTTATACTTCAGAGTTTATAAATAAAATTAAACTAAATTATGTAACCGATAATCGAACCCAGGACCTACTGGTGCACAGTCCAGATCATTTCCACTGTTCCACTCGCTATGCTTAATGAAGATGTGTTTGAATTTAATTACAAACCTTAGAATCAGCAAAGTTTATTTATATAAAAACAAAACGCTGGTGGGATTTGAACCTCTATGGGGTATTATAACAACAGTCTGCACTGTTCGGACAGCAGGCTAACGAGTCGAGCGATTGGGTACCCCCGTAACCAAAAACCCGTTTCTAATATTTATACGTCAGAGTTTATAAATAATACATAAAATTAAACTAAATTCTATAACAGAGAACCGAACCCAGGACCTACTAGTATACAGTCCGGATCATTTCCACTGTTCCACTCGCTATTTTTAACGAAGATGTGTTTGAATTTAATTACAAACCTTAGAATCAGCAAAGTTTATTTATATAAAAACGAAACGCTGGTGGGATTTGAACCTCTCTGGAGTCTTGGACCAACAGTCTGCGCTAATCGTAAAGCAGGCTAACGTGTCGCGGCATTGGGTGTACCATAAACCAAAAACTCGTTTCTAATATTTATACCTCAGAGTTTATAAATAATAAATAAAATTAAACTAAATTCTGTAACCGATAATCGAATCCAGGACCTAATGGTGCACAGTCCAGATCATTTACTGGTCCACTCACTATGCCGTGTTTGAATTTAATTACATACCTTAGAATCAGCCAAGTTTATTTATATAAAAACAAAACGTTGGTGGGATTTGAACCCAGTACCTGCTGTTTCAAAGTACAGAAACTTTCCAACAGTCCAGTTACTATTCTTAATATAGATGTGTTTGAGTTTAATTATAAACCTTAGAATCAGCAAAGTTTATTTATACAAAAACAAAACCTATTGGGATTTGAACCCAGGACCTTCCCAGTAGGCCACTATCACTTCTTAATAAAGATGTGTTTCAGTTTAATTACAAACCTTAATTACAAAAACAAAAACCCCGTTAGTAATTGAACCCAGTACCTACTGGTCACGAATCCAATATATTTCCACTATGTCACTTGCTCTTCGATATAAACATGTGTTTAATTTATTTATAAATCTGAAACTGGACAAAGTTTATTTATATAAAAAGATACACCCAGTACCTACTGTTACACAGTCCGTAGGTTTTCCACTATGCCACTGGCTCTTCTTAATAAACATGTGCTTGAGTTTAATTATAAACATTAGAATTAGCCAAGTTTATTTATATAAAAACAAAAACATCGGATAAATTGAACCCAGGACGTTCTAGTCACCAGTCCGAGTACTTTCCGCTACACGCCACTCGCTATTTTTAATGAATGTGTGTTTGGTTTATTTATAAATCTTAGAATGGGCAAAGTTTAGGTAAAACTTGTAGCTTTGCATGGTGAGGATGATAAGTAAGACTAATTGCGGTGACACCATGTGGAATCTCAATTGAGTAGTAATTAGTTTACTACCACTCAATTGAGATTCCACATGGTGTCACCGCAATTAGTCTTACTTATAGGCAAAGTTTATTTATATATAAATGTTAAACTCTGTAGGAATTGAACTGTGGACCTTTTAGTCTATAGAACGTAGTGTACCCGCTCGACCACGCTATACTGATAATAAACTTGTGTTTCAGTTTTATTATCAACCACAGAATGGATCATTTCAAATTAAACCAACAATCTTCATTTGGGCTTGAACCCATGAAATTCTGATCAAGAGTCATAAGTCTTCCCACATTACCAATTCCTCTTTAGAAATTTGCATTTGATTTTTATTATGAAATGTAACATATAATAGACACAGATATATAAAAACAAATACACAGGTGGGTCTTGAACACAGGACATACACCATAACAATCTCAAGCCATTCCGCAAGGACACTTGATCCTGCGAGAAAAAAAAGTGTGTTTGATTTATTTATAAATCTTAGAATGAGGCAAAGTGTATTTATACAAAAATGAAAACCTCAGTCAGGAGCTGTTAGTCCCAGTGATTACCCGCTAGGCCACGATCTCCTGTTAATAATGAATTTGTGTTTAAGTTTAATTATCAACATCAGGAGGCCAACGTCAAATTAAATTATTAAACAAGTTTCACTGGGGCTTAAACCCACTACGTTCTGATCAAGAGTCCTGACGGTTTCCACTTGACCTCTTCCTCCTATTAAGACACCAAATTTCAGGCGGAATTTTAACCCAGGACATAATGCCAGGGTCACAAGCCATTCCGCTAGGCCACCTGGTGCAGTTGATACAGTTGTGTTTGAGTTTATCTAGCCTTTCCACTGGGCCACTTACTTCCTTACTAATGTTGTGTTTGGGTTTAATTTTAAATACCGTAAGTCTTAAAATGACCCGTCTAAATGAATAATAGGTCCTGAGTACTAGGTTTTAGTTTGTTAAAATATAAAACAAACACTTTGCCTATTCTAAACTTTATATACTACTCAAAACAATTTAGGGAACACCGGATTTTTAACATCAAATAGGTTTGAAATGTTCCATGAACCGGGATTTTCATTTGCAACCCCCTCTCTCTTTCAGTAGTCATGTCATGAAATGTGTAATCACAACATGCATCCTTTATCATCTGTTTCATTGTGCAGTTGTTTCTCATCAATTCTGTGAAACATTGTGCTTATCTGAAATAAATGATCTTGCTTTAACTGAGATTATTCCGTTGTTCCCTAAATTGTTTTGAGTAGTATATAATCAAAATCAAACATGTCTTGCTTAACAGGAGGAAGTTTTTAAGTGGAAAACATTGGGACTCTTGATCAGAGAGTCCTGGGTTCAAGACCCAGTAGTAACCATTTTAATTTGTTAGTTTGACAGGGTCCATTATCAGGTTTATAATTACACTCAAACACAGATTTCTTAAAAGGCTTCTGATAAGTTAGTCCCATGTGGTTTTGTTTATTTATATATTAACCTTGCCTATTCTTATTAGGTTTATATAATCAAAATCAAACGCAAATTCCTTAAGAGTAGGAAATGGTCGAGTGGAAAATCTTGATAACATGGTTCTGGGTTCAAACCCCAGCAAACTTTGTGTTACATATTTACTTTGTTACTTGTGACAGGTCCATTTTAATACTTATAATTAAACTCAAACACAACTTTACAACGTCGACCAAGTGGCCTACCGGAATGAATTGAGGCACTAGAATTGTTTGTCTTGGGTTCACATACCACTTGTGATTTTGTTTTATTTAACTGAGTCCATTACATGGTTAAGTTTATAATTAAATTCAAGCACAAACTTACGAAGAGGAGGAAGTGGTGAAGTGGAAAGCCTCGGTACTCTTAACCTAAAGGATGTGGGTTCGAGCCCCAATGATATCTTTTTCAACTTTGACATGGTACATTCTTAATGTCGACAAAGTGGCCCACCGGAATGAATTGAGACACTAGAATTATTGGTCTTGGGTTCACATACCACTTGTGATTTTATTTCTTTTCAACTGTGTCCATTACATGGTTAAGTTTATAATTAAATTCAAGAGCAACTTTATGAAGAGGGGAAGTGGTGAAATGGAACGACCCTGGACTCGCGATCAAAAAGTTGTTGGTTCAAACCCCAGTTATACCTTTTTTAACTTTGATATAATCCATTCTAATGAAACTCAAATGCATATTTATCAAGACATTGGCCTAGTGGAAGAGCTCTGGAGCCTTGACCAGTTGGAACTGGGTTGAAATGCCAACAGCATTATCTTTTTCTGTATTATAAAGAAACTTTGCTAATTCTCAGGTTTGTAATTAAAATCAAACGTATCATCCTCAAGAAGAAGCTGTGGTCCAGTGGAAACCCTTGGGATTCTTAACCAGAAGGTCCTGGGTTCCTGACCCAGTGAAACAATTTTGTACCTATTTACTTTGTTACTGACGGGTCCATTTTAATACTTACAATTGAACTCAAACACAACGTTATCATAAGGAACAAGTAGTCTAGCGGAATGTCTTGAGACCCTGGATTGATAAGTCATGTTTTCGACTTCTAATAGTGATTTTGTTTCATAAATAAAAGCTCACGGAATTTTCTTAAAAAGAGCAAGTCGTCGAATGGAAGGAATTTGGACTTTGGACCAGTGCGTCCTGGGTTCGAGCCCTTCTGGTGTTTTGTTTTGATATAAATAAACTTTCTTATTCTAATGTCTATAAATAAATTTAAACACAACCTTTGTAAGAAGTTTGAGAAATATTGGAAATGTTCACATCTAACGACCAGTAACTCCTGGGTTCAAATCCAAGTTGGACAATTTTGTTTTTACACACATTAACCGATTCTAAGTTTTATAATTAAACTCAAACACAACTTACTGCAGAAGAGCAAGTGGCCTAGTGGAAGGGATCCGGAATATGCTATTATAGATGCTGCGTTTGAATGCCATTTTTATATATGTATCAAATTAACCCATTCTAAAGTTTATAATAAAACTCAAACACAACCTAAATAAGAAGAGCGAGTGGCCTTGTGGAAGATTTACCGAATGTGGATCTATAGCTGATGTGTTCGAATCCTGCCTGTAGAATTATATATATATATATAAAATTAACTCATTCTAAGGTTTATAATTACACTCAAACACAACTTAAATAAGAAGTGCGAGTGGCCCAGTGGAAAGGCTCAGGACTCTTGACTTGAAGATACAGGGTTTGAATCCCGTTGTTGGTTCTGAGATCTATCGATTTTCTTTTAAAGATATAAATTAAATTAGCTCATTCTAAGGTTTATAATTAAACTCAAACACAACTTAAATAATAAGTGCGAGTGGCCCAGTGGAAGGACTCTGGAATTGAAGGTACTGGGTTCGATCGATCGATCGATCAATCAATCAATCAATCAATCAATCAATCAATCAATCAATCAATCAATCAATCAATCAATCAATCAATCAATCAATCAATCAATCAATCAATCAATCAATCAATCAATCAATCAATCAATCAATCAATCAATCAATCAATCAATCAATCTATATATATATATATATATTAAATTAGCTCATTCTAAGGTTTATAATTAAACTCAAACACAAGTTAAATAAGAAGAGCGATTGGCCCAGTGGAAGAGTTCTAGGCACTGGGTTCGAATCCCGTTGTAGCTGCTGGGTTTGATAGAATACGTTGGTTTTTGTTTTATTGCATTTTGTAATTTAAATCAGATAAAAGCAAAACTGTTATTCAAGCTAGCTTGTTACCATCATTTCATGCTCCTTCGCTGCGCTCGTGCGCATGAAAAACAGTTTATTTCTAATGGATGACCTAATGATCACACAATGAGACAACAACATATTTTTGAAAATCTTATTTATTGTTTATTATTATATTATTTAATATAAAGCATGGGAGAGGGCCAGCACTTGATTGCTTGAATGTCTTCTCCATAGTCATAAATATTTTGTGATTCAGTAGTTCTAATATTCGTCATTTCCACAGATTTAATGATTAGTTTTCTTTACATGCTAATATTATAATCATAGATTATTAGTGAGGGACTATTAAACAGGTTTTACAGTTATAATTATTTCTTTATGTAATCTCAAATACAGTTTTCCATATTCATTTATATTAAAATGACCATGACCCTCTAGGTCATTTGAGTATCTTCCCAGTATCTCATTCTTAATTGTACATAAACATACTGATGAAATACATTTTATTTAATTTTAATTGTATTTCTTCCTCTCTATCTGACCCTCTAGGTCCTTCGGGTATCTCCCCGGTATCTCAGTCATAATTGTACACAAAAAATAATGACAAAATACATTTTATTTAATTTTAATAGTATTTCTCTCCTCTACCTGACCCTCTAGGTCCTTCAGGTATCTCTCCGGTATCTCATCTTAATTAAATACACGTTCTGAATTAATACATTTTTGTTCAATTACAATTGTACTATTTCTCCTTTACCTGACCCTCTAGGTCCTTCGAGTATTTTCCTGTCATACCTATTCAGTTAATTATTGATATAACACCAAAAGATCCTATTACAATCAATTCCTAGTAATTGTTCTACTTTGTTTATAACGTTGCATATTTTCATCTTCGCTTCTTTATGTAATAATAATATTAGTTTAGGCTTGTTCATATTTATTTGTGCCATTTCATCATGTATTAAAAATAATACATATTTAAGAGATAAATAGCATGCTGTTCTTAGATCTATTAATTTATTATTTTGGCTACCGAATGTATGAATGATAGATCTAACCTGCTCCAGGGATATAGGTGTCTTTTGTACTGGATGTTTGTGTAGATTTCTCCTTCCGCTAATTACAATATGTTGAACTAAAGGTGAATCAACTGGATTTGATTTAGAGTTTACCAGGGAATGCAACCATTTTAGTGCTGCAGCTGTTGAATTTATTGCACTTTCTGAATTAGTATTTGATTTTACATGGACCAGAAATGCTGCAATGATTTCATCTTGAATTGGAAGTTTGATAACAATTCCGAGTTTTTTGAGCCATTCGAAAAATTGTCTACATTTATACAAATACCCGGCTATTGTTCCATCAGCTTTAGCGAAGAGAGCATCTTGAAAATTTTGTCTCTTGACTTCTTTAAACTGGTTGGGAAATTCAGTCCAAAATTGTTGATTATATATGATCTGTAACACATCTTTGAATTTTGTCTAAAGATTTGTCATCTTAAGACAGGTTGGATGCTTCGGCTGTCCTGGCGCAAGATGCTCTTGAGACGGTGGCGATCTGTGTGTCTGGTGAGGGACCGTGAGTATCAATTGTGGTTGGAGGACTTGAGATTGATAACAGTCGTTGGGATGTTGGGACCTGCCAGGGGCTGGATGCGTTTCTGGTGTATAAATTGTTGTATCCGATGGGAAAGCCGGCCCTCGCTCTTGGCCTGGTTCTCTGCGACGTTCCTGATCTGTATGGGCATTGCCTTGCCCAGTGTCCAGGCATCCCACAGGAGAAACAAGAAAAAATAAAAAGGCGAACGATGCTGTTCGATTTTATACAATATGCTTTATCTGTGGTGTATGTGTGTTGGGGTGGGGGGTGGGGGGGTTAGGGGTAGTAGTTGTGGAGGGCGAGTACCAAGCTTCTTCGATTCAATTACTTGACACCAAGCAATACGTGCGTAGGCCTGAACTGATTTTTGGTTGTTAGAGACGCCGTATTTATAGTGACATGCATCATTAACTTTTGTGAATGGATTAATCAATGCGTATTATGTAATATCAGGAACGCCTGATTTAGGCAGCGGGAAAGTTTCGAAAGTGTGATCTAGTCATCCAACCGAAGCAAACTAAATTTTCATGCTCCTTCGCTGCGCTCATACGCATGAAAAACAGTTTATTTCTAATGGATGACCTAATGATCACACAATGAGACAACAACATATTTTTGAAAATCTTATTTATTGTTTATTTATTATATTATTTAATATAAAACATGGGAGAGGGCCAGCACTTGATTGCTTTATGAACAATGACAAAGAAAAATAAAGGGTATGAGCTTTAATTACCTCGAAAAAGACTACGATCAGCACCCGACGGGAAATGCTTGAACATTTCGTCCTTCTAGATCTTTTATGGCGGCTTCTTCGGCAGCTTGAATTCTCTTGCGTTGCTCAGCCGAGATAACCTCTTTTCCCTCTTTCTCGAGGTGCTGCACAGTGGTCCAGCCGGCTTTGCTGCTGTCCGCAATTCTTATCTTTTTCTTTCTATCGGCGACCAGTTCTTCTGCTTCTTGAATGGCATCAATTGCTTCTTGTATTTCACCTTTCTTAAGTAGACATGTCTTAATTTTATCTAACAAGATTTCTAATTGGCCACAGAATTCAAACTGTGCTGAATTGCCAGGTCTGTTGAGTTCTTTCGCCTCAAGTTTGTTCTTAAGTTCTTTAAGATAGATCGCTTCTTTGGGATTCTGTAGGCTCTCAAATTTATGATTAAAGTATTCCTTAAACTTGTCGAACAAGGCTTCAGGATTGAAAACACTTGCTGACGTTGATTGCTCTTGATCTCTTGACATATTTGAGTAGTAGTTGTGGAGGGCGAGTACTAAGCTTCTTCGATTCAATTACTTGACACCAAGCAATACGTGCGTAGGCCTCGAACTGATTTTTGGTTGTTAGAGACGCCGTATTTATAGTGACATGCATCATTAACTTTTGTGAATGGATTAATCAATGCGTATTATGTAATATCAGGAACGCCTGATTTAGGCAGCGGGAAAGTTTCGAACGCGTGATCTAGTCATCCAACCGAAGCAAACTAAATTCCTGATGGCTGTGGACTCAGGACTTGGAACGGTCCTGCCTTGGATTCGAACCTCTCTGGGGTTTTGGACAGCCGGTCTGCGCTGCTCAGGCAGTAGGCTAACGAGTCGAGCCATTGGGTCGTCCCCCCCGTCCCCCGCCCCCGTCCCCCCCCCCGTCCCCCCCGTCCCCGTGCCCCGTCCCCCGTCCCCCGTCCCCGTCCCCCGTCCCCCGTCCCCCGTCCCCCCGTCCCCCGTCCCCCGTCCCCCCCGTAATCAAAAACTCGTTTCTAATATTTATACCTCAGAGTTTATAAACAATAAATTAAATTAAACTAAATTCTCTAACCGTAAATCGAAGCCAGAACCTACTGGTGCACAGTCCGGATCCTTTCCACTAGTCCACTCGCTATTCTTAAGGTATGCGTATTTGAATTTAATTATAAACATTATAATCAGCAACGTTTATTTATATAAAAACCGCTGGTGGGATTTGAACCCAGGACCTGCTGTTCCAGAGTGCGACGACTTTCCAGTAAGCCACTCGATCTTTTTAACAAAGACGTGTTTGAGTTTAATTATAAACCTTTGAATAGCAAACTTAATTTATATAAATACAAAAATCCTTAGACAGGATTTGAACGCAGCCCGAAGGACTTCCACTGATCAACTTGCTAGTTTTGTTAAGGTTGTGTTTGAGTTTAATTATAAAGTTAGAATAGGTTAATTTGACATATATAAAAACAAATCCCACATGCGGGATTTGAACCCATGATCTACTGGTGCAGATCAATGATCACATCCAGTACACTACTCACACTTCTTAATAAAGTTGTGTTTCAACCTTAGAATAAACACTGTGTATTTATATATTTTTTTAAACACCAGTAGGATTTGAACCCAGTAACTACTTATCGAGATCCCGAAGTCTTTCCACTAGGTCACTCGCTCTTATTAATAAAATTGTGTTTGAGTTGAAATATAAAGTTTAGAATAAGTAAAATGTTTTATATAAAAAAACATGGTATGATTTAAAACTAAAAACTATACCGGTACTAGTCCGGGGCCCTTCCAATCGGCCAATCGCTCTTCTAACTAAAGCTGTGTTTGAGTTTAATTATAAACCTTAGAATAAGCAACATTCATATATATATATATAAAAAGGTAAACCTCATAGAAACCAAAATCATTTGTCACATGACATAACATTCCAGGGTCTCAAGCCATTCAGCTAGGCCACTTGGTCCTCTTAATTCAGCTCGGCCACTTGGTCCTCTTAATTCAGCTAGGCCACTTGGTCTCTTAATTCAGCTTGGCCACTTGGTCTCTTAATTCAGCTAGGCCATTTGGTCGCTTAATTCAGCTAGGCCACTTGGTTCTCTTAATTCAGCTAGGCCACTTGGTCCTCTTAATTCAGCTGGGCCACTTGGTCTCTTAATTCAGCTAGGCCACTTGGTCCTCTTAATTCAGCTAGGCCACTTGGTCTCTTAATTCAGCTAGGCCACTTGGTCCTCTTAATTCAGCTTGGCCACTTGGTCTCTTAATTCAGCTAGGCCACTTGGTCTCTTAATTCAGCTAGGCCACTTGGTCCTCTTAATTCAGCTTGGCCACTTGGTCTCTTAATTCAGCTAGGCCACTTGGTCTCTTAATTCAGCTAGGCCACTTGGTCCCTTAATTCAGCTAGGCCACTTGGTCCCTTAATTCAGCTAGGCCACTTGGTCCTCTTAATTCAGCTTGGCCACTTGGTCTCTTAATTCAGCTAGGCCACTTGGTCTCTTAATGAAGTTGTGTTTGAGTTTAATTATAAACTTTAGTATGAGCAAAATTTATTTATTATAAACACAAACCAGCCTAGTAGGGATTGAACCTGGTCCAGATTAATAATAATAATAATAATTATGTGGACGTATATAGCGCACGTATCCACCAAACTGGTGCTCAAGGCGCATTATATTATTACCCCTGCTCATCAGGCGCATAAATCATTCCTGAAACCATCTCAGCTCCCTGGTGAGTAAACAGCTTAATTGCTGCCATTACAGCGCATATGGGCTAATCAAACACAACAACCAACTCTGCCGTCACAGATACCCATTTACCCCTGGGTGGAGTGAAGCAATTATGGTACAGTGTCTTGCTCAAGGACACAAGCACCATGGTCGCGGCTGGGATTCGAACCCACATTCTGACGACTCGGCCATCAGAACACAAATCTGATGCACTAAACCGCTCGACCATGGCACTCCATAATGGCCACTCGGTCCTCTTGTGTCCTCTTGTGTTTTCGTTTAATTATAAACCTTACAACAGACCAGGTTAAAGTAAAAACTTTAAAAAAAAAGGTTTCAATGGGTGTTGACGCCAGGACCTTCTGGTCAAGAGTCCCGATGTTTTCCAATTTATCACTTCCTCCTCTTAAGAAAATTGTGTTTGATTTTGATTATATTAATCTTAGAATGGGCAATGTTAATATATAAATATAAAACCACCTAGGACCTACTTCAATAAATTTGCGTTTGAGTTTAATTATAAACCTTATAGGCCTACATGTAATAGACACGATTATATTAAACAAAATCACTTGGGGAGCTTGAACCCATATCCTATTGTTATGGTCTGGAGTCCCGAGCCCTTCCACTGGACCATTGTCTCCTCTTAAGAAAATTGTCACATGACTTTGATGATAAACCTTGAATACGGCAATATAATACAAAGTAACATGTTAGACTTCAGCCAAAGATCCAATAATCCGAAGACCCAAGCCCTTCCTCTAGGCCATTAGGTATCAATCTTCCCTAGAAAAATTTTTGTCTGAGGTGCTATTACTTTAATTAAAATTAACAACAAAATAAATCCAGTTTGTCTGTATCAATTATCCTGAGAAATTATTTCGTCTGAAGTGTTCTTATCTTGGTATAGAGAAAACAGGAATTGTTTTGTAGAATTAACAAAAAAAATGTTGTCTGGCAATCTTTTATAAACTACATAATGTTTCGTTACTTTCCTAAACAAAATGAGCACCCATTGTGATGAAATCTGTGCATGTTACTTTAATGATATATTTCTTGAAAACTATAAGAGGAGTGAAATTAACGTATGTTACCAAATACTAAATATCCTCCCTTTAAACGTCGTTGCTTGAAATTATCTTCCATGCGAATGAAGACAAGATTTCCGGTAATAAAAACACAGCGAAATGCAAGAGTCTAATGTAAAGAACACGTGATGCGATTTTTGTGTTTAATATGTAAATATATATTATTATAATGTATCTGTGTATAGGTAGTACGTGTATAGGTACTTAATGTACTGCAACTTCGTTCTCGCGACCTTTGCTCGTTCCCACCACTAGACCATGGCAGGAAAATTGATTTATGCATTGGTTAGTGATAATTTAGTCTTGTCCCCCGACCATCACTCGCTGCAGCCAACACTACAGTTAAGCCATGTCATCAGACTATAATGTACACTGGACACTACTGGATTCAATTAAAGCTTGAATGGTGTTCACAATTTATAGACCATTTCACACATCACTAGTGCTCTGTATAACCTTTGTAATCCTAATTAGCATATTGACCACATGACCCACTTCTGACAAGTTTGCTGGTAGTCAAACAAAATGAAACGAGATGTTTTTGCTTTCACTGCTGTTTTCAACACGTCAAGTGGGAAATGTTCAGCCTTGTGGAAATTTCTTTTCCCACCACAGTTTTATAGTAAAAAACGAGGGAAAACCCCGGGTACGAAGTTGTACTTATCCTATTTATTGCCGAAGCAGTTGGAGATGGAGGGCATATAATTATGTGTTGGGAAAGACAACGCTCTTTGGTTTGTAAACTCGACAAAATGATGCAAAAATGGATAATAATTAGAATGCACTGTAAAAACAAGTGTCTATGTTTAAACACAATATGAACGCCTTACTAATAACACATTTTGGCGTTGATATTCCAAAGTTAAAACGCGTTTGTTGACACTACACGTTTGTGGTGATGACATTTTATAAACACAGGGAAAACGAAAAGGTCTTGCTATTTACATAGACTGGTTTTAAGTGTAAATCTTGTCTTTTTCAAAGTGTTTGTTTTTACATGATCTCCTTTCAATGTAATGTTTCTTTTACATGGGATTGACTCTTTATGTGTGTATTCTTAATGGAAATATATAACACTGGTAATTACCAGATTTTTAAGTTAACTAATTAATGGGCCGAATAAATCAAAAGTAGCATTTGCTTACAAGAAGAAGCACCTAGAAAAAGCAATTGCTTACCAAGCAGAAGCAAAAGCAAAAGCAATTGCTTAAAAACGTATAAATAACAATTTGCTTTGACTAATAGCTTTTTCTTTATCTTGCCTAGCAAATGCTTAGGTCAACAAAAATAGCGGTATTCATTCCTGAACATTGAATGAAGGAAAGTTCTTGCGATATATGAATTCATCCCCGAACTGTCCACTTGGCTTATCAATACGTACATGAGTGCAGTCGATGGCCCCAAGCGTAAAGGGAAAACCGAGCTTATCAGCCCACCGTTGCTTTGCGTCCGTCAGATCAGCATTAGACACAGGAAATTGTATTCATGTTGGGCGTTGGGCAGATATGCGGTCCAAAGTACTTGCAACGTATGTACTTACAGTGGGCTGGGTTATCCCCATCACCTCTGCTACTGAGGTCTGGTAGCCTGGATCTGCTAATTAACGCAAAGTTGTCTCCATGCACTCCACTGGTGACAAGCATCCACCACGTGTCTTATGCCTTTTGGGCAGAAATGTTTGTGCAAGCCAATCAACATTTTCCTTATCAAATCGAAACAATTTTCGATAGGTGACAGGAGATGTCTCAGCACGATTAATCCTGTTCTTATATACCTTAGGACCTTCTCTTACATGCATGAACCTGGTGCTCACAGTTAAGCATGAAGGCGTGAGTAAAAGATCAAGCTGGTATGGAGGAGCTTGCAAAACTACGAGCAAATGCTTCTGGTTACAAGTAAAAGATAGGTTTTATTTATATGTTTTCAAGCATTTGCTTACAAGAAACGAGCTTGTACTTCTGCTTATAAGCAGAAGCTTTTGCTTATGATCAATTACTTAGTTTTATCATGTTCCTTCCTCCATGGTTTTATTTATAAAAATTCAAGAAAAAGCCTAGAAAAAGCAAATGCTACTTTTTATTTATTCGGCCCATTATCTTGAGGTATACTTAAGTAGTGTAATGCTGGTACATGATTCAATCATTCTGAGAAATGATTGCGTCTGAAATGCTTTCATCTTAGTGAAAAGCGTTTGTAATAAAGTTGTTGTAAAACATTCAAACTGATCAACAATACCGTTGTATACATGTACATGGAAATGAAATAGGGTTACAAGTATAAAGTGGCACTGTCATTGTACGGACCCTTCATAACATTGGTTAGAGTATAACTGCTTAAAAAAGATTGTTAGAATATGTCACTCAATTCCATAATAAGTGGACGTGGTCTAGTTTTGCTTACTTTATTATGTTTTCTGGGATCATTAGCGAATGGACAACTAAATGAAGAAACTTGTGAAACAAATTCCGATTCCAAATAATTTATTTAAGGAAACTAAAACTCACATTTCGAATAGTGTAACATAAAGATGACGAAGTAACAAGGGGGCGTTGTCGACGGTTCCCTCAGACCAACTGCGCCGAGCATGGCAAAGTGGCCCGTATATAAAGGGATTATTACGTAATATACAGGTTAATCCACAACAAGAATTAAATAGGCTCGTGAAGCTATCGGGCGAGTTCTGGAATTTACAGAATGCTTCACAACAACATTATTGCAAATGGTTCAAAATGTTTAATGATGTATTCGTTATTCCAGATTCACAAAACAAAATTATCTCACTTAACCCTTTTTTTCAAAATAGCCGGTAACAGTTTTGAGGATTCTAGGACTGGTTTTGGATTGCTTCTAGAACCAGAAAAACAACCGAGTACATAATTTATAAGGACCCTATTATAATGGAATGGAATTTTGGTTGTATATTTGTAATTAGGTAATCATGAAATGTTTTACCTGTCCTCTAACAAGTCTGTGTTGTACTACGGTTTTAACATTATATTGCTACCCTGTATAAATATGTTTTTGTAATATTGTAAGTAAATAAATTAGGTTACATAAAGTTGTACGTGACATTTAGAAAAGTACTATATTTTGTGATTTGTAAATTTATGTAGTTTAAAACGGCAATTTAATTAATATGTTTTGTTTAATGTACGTTCAGGTTCATATTTATTTTTCTCCACAGAATCACAAATAAATAACATATTCATATTAACATAACAATGTATGAATAACATAGGAAGTGATTCAGAAGAGCCAATCTTGTAGACATGGGTCCCTAAATGCAAGCATATGTGGAAAATAACCATGACAATAGGCTTAAGAGTAATTACAAATAGTTTAACATAAAGTTCCCACACATGCTGCATTTCACAAAAAATGTTACATAAACACACATAAAGAAATACACAAACAGGACAAAACAGAAGCACCGAATGTGTCGATCAACTGTTGAAGGAAAGTATAGAACAAGTTAAGGAATGTACTGGACACACTGGTAAGGAATGCATTTACTAAACTAGTATGTTCAGAATACCTACCGGTACTTAATACAGATCTAAAGCAACGTTTAACAATAAGTAAATCCTTCATTTGAACTTTTCAATAAATCCTCAAATGAATTCCTCAATTTGGGTCCCATATAGGCCTATTTAAGATTATTTTGAGCGAAAGAGGTTCCGGTTACCATGAAAGGAAGATAATAACGTAGGGTTTGACGAGTAAAGTGACCATGAACATCAATATACCGAGTGAATATTGAATTGATGAAAAGGTTTTTATCCTTAAAAAGGTTACAGGCAATACAATTTCAATCGTGAGCGATGTATTAATTTTGTTTTGGTGTAAAACTGGGATCATGTAACGTTTAGATAAACACCGAATGTTAACCGTTAGGCCCTAACGGTGAAATATCTGTGAAACCCGACCTGTGAAAGTTGGCCTCATTTTGTTTTGTCATTAACACGAAAATTGTGAAATATACATTTAGATTAGTTTGCATTCATTCTAATGTGGGAAACGGATCACGGCCATGATCTATTTCAATTTAGATTTTTTTTTTCAAGTTTTCTCAAACATTACGGAATGTCAGATGGAATAATTTCTCATGTTTGGAACCATGATTAACAACAAGTTTTAACGGTACACTCCCTGTCTGCAGTGACACACAAAACAAACAGTCCAATTTACCAATGGATATTGAAAACTATGACATAATTTTATTCCGTCTACATCATGTACATGTAGTTTCATTTTTCGTATGACTCACTGTAAAATACCCCTAGAATTGCACGACCACCTGTTGATAATCCTTGATGATATCAAAACATGCAACAGTTCAGACAGTGAAGTAGACAAATACATATGCGCATAGTAATACATGTTCTGTGTGAATACAAGTCACGTGTGAATCTATTAATGTCATGGTAGAAACTCGCTCAAGCGTGAAGGAAACTGTTTACAGCACAGGCAGGCAACAGCTGTTCCAGAAAACTGATGCTACAATAGATATACGGCTATACAAATGAGACCCGTGCGCCGGCATTATTAAATTCCGTATTAATTATGATTGAAGTTACGAATTGTGCTGGTTCCAGTGGTATTCAACCCGACGGCCATTGTATGTGTTTTATAATTTGGAAGTATTTTTTAAACGCCACTTATGTCGTAATACCTATAAATGCATCCATTATTTTTTAATAATCAAGAGATATGTATATATAAAACTAAGACAACCCTATACAACAGATTTCAAGGATGATTGATATACCATAGTCAACTTTACATCAAGTAGGCCTATAGTTTCCGCATAGGCCTATACCAATAGTTAAGACCTATATACGGATTTAAATAAATTCTAAATGCTATTTCATCAAACACGCAACAGCCGTTTATTAACCGATGTTTGTTGTACACGTGTGGGATGCGCTGAAAATATTTTACTCTTAAACAATACATATATTGATTGGTATATCGTGGGAGAAATAAGTCGAGTATTTTACGCGTGTCGTATAATCACATTGTAACACTGGAAGATACAACACTTGTGCTCTGAAATAATTTTTATAGCATTTTGTTTTGGGTTCTAAGCTCATTATTCGCAATGAACGTTTGTGACAAATATTGCGGATGGATTATTATTTTCTTCTCCGCCATATGTCCGCCGTCAATCGGTAAGTGGTACATGTTTGTATTATTTCATTACATATCAAGTAAGACTAATTGCGGTGACACCATGTGAAAATCTCAATTGAGTAGTAATTAGTTCTGAAAATAACTGGAGGTACAACTCGACGTTTCGATCGGTATGCTCTGATCGTCCTCAGGAGAATGGATCAGAGCATACTGATCAGAGCATACTGATCGAAACGTCGAGTTGTACCTCCAGTTCTTTTCAGAACTAATTACTACTCAATTGAAATTTTCACATGGTGTCACCGCAATTAGTCTTACTTATCCTCCTCACCATGCAAAGCTACAAGTTTTACGTATTACATATCAAGATAATTTATAAAGGGAAACGTTATTCTGATCATGAATTGTTATAATCTTATTTTGCCTAAAGGGAAAGTACATCGTTGGTAATGTTTGCAAAACTGCTTCTACGAATTATTATTATATGCTCTCTTTGAATCAAGACATGTAAAACAACTAAACTGTGAAAGTTTCAGCTCATCTGTCGTGTCGTTCATGAGAAAAAGGGGGAAAATATGTTGTGTATTCATAAAACCATAGCATTTAGGAAAGAGAGTGCTTAAAACTCTATATACATTATGACACTTTTCAAAAAATAATTTGGTTAATTACCAATCCTATACCTTACCTTGAGAGCCACTGTACAACATTAATCTCGAAAAAAACATTAATGATCACAGTTTGATATCAATCTTACTTGGTGTAAAGTTGATGATAGTCTCAAACATTCCTTCGAAGTAATTCAACAGATTATTTTCAAAATAAATTTCTGTTATCCAAAGACATTCTACATTAGAATTAGTAAAGACTGTTTGCGATGACACCATGTAGAAATTCTCTTTTGAGGAGTATTTAGTTCTGAAAAGAATTTGTTGGTTATAACCCGACGTTTTGATCAGTAGGCTATGATCCTCTTCATGAGAAACCAATCAAAACATATACTGGTCCAGTTGTAACTAACCAGTTCTTTTCAGAACTAATTACTACTCAAAAGAGAATTTCTACATGGTGTCACCATAAACAGTCTTTACTTATACCTTTCACCATACAAAGCTACAAGTGTTACTTACATTATAAATAATACGAATCATCTGAATGCATTTTCATGATTTTCCTCGTTAACAACACAAGGAAATGAGCTGAATCGTTCACGTGTTGGCCTTATACATTATTTTCTCTTGATTCTTATCAAGTATGGATACATTTACAAACATTAATACCAAGTGCGTTCTTGCTTTAAAAATTAGGTATAAGATTGGTAAATTAAATTTACAAAATGGATTTAATTTGAATGTGAAAATTACTTGGTGTAAAACTGATAATGGTTTCAATCTTTTGTGACAGTAATTATGTCTGAGGTGTCACTTTTAAGAAAAGTGAAATAATTTCAGTTCGTGTATAGAAAAGGGTACAGTCTCTCCTAAATTCCATATTCTAAATTCTATAAATATATACCATTTTGCTGTTTTTTATTACAATTCATATACCTAACCTTTAAAGATGAGGTTCAGTAATTTAAAAAAATAACCAATGGTCAAATGTGAATGTAAAACTTAAAATTAATGTAAAGCTCGATGTATATTATCATTCTTCCCTATCAATAGTTTGGGAAGTGCTGTCATTTTCAGAATAAGTGAACGTATTGCCAATTAGTTTATCAGAAACAGTACTCTTTACTTTAATTCCACACTAGAATGAATACGCAAAACCTGAAAAATGTTTTTTAACATTCACTCGTTAACGATGACATCATTAAGATGAAACTATACGCAGATTGGTTGTTTAATGTTTATCTTGATTTAGAGAGTATATTTAGAGTATACGGATACTCGTGTAAGGAGTTTTGTCGACATAACCAATGTTGTGTTGTATCTTCCCTTTTAACGTAGTGGCGAAAATTTATTGCCGAAGGTTGGGAATGATTCCGATTCTAATGATCACCCTTAACATAATCCTAACCCCCACCCCGGGTATGTGGAAAGTTATGTTTAAGCGGTTGTTTGTAATCATTATTTTAAAAAAATTATTAAAAATAATAATAAAAAATTAGATTTTTGAATTTTTGAAAATACTTGTTGAACATTTTGGGAAAGTTTAGAAAATGATGGAAACCGAAATTAAAAAATCATAGCTAAAACAGCCTTAAAATAATTTGTCAAAGATGGTTAACAAAAAGTAATAAATCCACGAAAGCGCCTCGACTATTTTCTGACCAGCCTACAGACAAGCGCTCACAGTAAATATACAACCACTAACCATACTATGTTTCCTCATCAGTTAATTACAAACGAGCTTTCTGAAACGAATGATTGTCTTTTCCAAATGTCAACAAAATGTGTCACAGATGGCCATATGGTCCGTGCATACGCAGTCAGGATTTGACCTTCCAAAATGATAAAATTAGATAAGCATCTAGAACGATTTTAAAGGGTATAATAAAATAATTATGCACACATCAACTGTCAGTAGTGTCAATTCCAACAGTACATGTGCCCAGTATGACAATGATCATAACGCGAACTATAAATACTTTAAAACAAGGGGCCACTCTAATTTCCCGATGCCTCTGAACGGTTCAGTGTTGTGAACACATATAACACAAAACGTTTACCCAACCAATTTAAGGGAAGGTACATTTGGTAATTATTAGATTATCAAATCAATATTCTTGTCTGGAAGCTTACATGGTGTAGAGTTTGTACGCGTAGCAATCATGCTATAAAATATACTGAACAGCAAAAGAAACGCAAGTCCGAGGACAGCAAAAGAAACGCAAGTCCGAGGTCTTGTCAAGTTTTCAAACAGAAGACAAACCATTTTGATTCTAATCACTCATTTAATGAAAAATTCTTTCAATTTGTGAGCTGAAAGTGACTGTTGAAATTGCATTGCAAGATTTTCACATTCAACAGTCACTTTCAGCTCACAAATTGAAAGCATTTTTCATTAAATGAGTGATTAGAATCAAAATGGTTTGTCTTCTGTTTGAAAACTTGACAAGACCTCGGATTTGCGTTTCTTTTGCTGTCCTCGGACTTGCGTTTCTTTTGCTGTTCAGTATATGATATCGTCTGAAGTGCTGTCATCTCAGAGAAAACAGAAATTGTTACTTTAGAAACATTTGCAAATTACAAATAAATAAATAAAATATAAACGTTACTTATTATTGTTTTTTCTAACTTATTGTGATGACCTTTCGTAAGCCTACGTGATAATATTAAATGAACAAAAATCAGAACAGAACAGACTTTCAACAGGGCATGGAATCGGTGTCCTAGTTTTAGATTAACTCATCAGTGGCTGAAAATAATACCCCACCAGCGCGCGATGGCCTAAATAACAGGGTATGATAAGATCATAATACCTTCAAGTTGGCTGCTGCATAAATATCATTATTATACAGCCACTGAGTTCATCTAAAACTAGAACACCAATTCCATACCCTGCCGAAAGAGGCTGCTCTGATCGTAACGACACTGTCCCTTTAATGTGATAACATTTTCTATGTGAACACATTTACGAAATCATCATTATATAGGCCTATGCACAGATGTTTTATAAACCTCCAGTTTATAAACCTCCAGTTTATACTCCCATGAGGAGTCCTCGGGGGTTTATATCTACAAGGTACAAGGTATCTTAAATACAAGTTGGGAATGGTTAAAATAACAATTTAAAATAACAATTTGCAACGAATTTTAATCATGTGTAAAAAATAGTACACCTATACATACCGATTTTCCCAAAGATATTTGTGATGACATTAACGACACCACATATATTTGCAAAGAATTTTCAAAATGTGATAAAATATATCACAAATAATGTGTGATCAATGTACGACATTGCAACTATTGGCCCAGAGTTTAAAATGTGTGATAACAATGTGTGATCAAACGTACGAAATCGACAATATTTGCAAAGATGTTTATGGGGATTGCGACATCATAACTATTTGCAAAGATGTTGTGATGTATGACGGTGTCCCCCAAGGGCCATCATAATAACAAACAATCACGCAGCCTGAACATTAACAACAATATAATAAGTGTGGTTCTTACCCTACGACACAGTGTGGCAAATTAGGGACGACTTGTGTGTATTTTGTTTGTTTGTATTATGGGATGTGTTTGGAACCACATCCACTTAAACCCTTCCCCTTGGAACCGTCGCTAGTCACTGTTATGTTTATTCAAGCGTTCTGATACAAGAACTGTCGGGGAGCAATCCCAGCAAGAGCGAAACACTAGTTTTTCGTCCGTTTGTTTATAGTGGGAGAGGTTTGGGACCACGTTCACTTCAAACCTCTGCTCCTAGATCTACCACTGATTTTATTTGATTTATTCCGTACAGCGTTCCGATATGTAAACTGTCCCGGATCAATTGTCGTCAACACAACAGCGGATAGTTCAACGGCGAAGGTGGCATGGAACCACCCTTATCTACGGGACGTCGGCCAAGTTGGCTCAGTCTCTCAAACCGCTAGCCATAACCCCGGTGAAGAATTCCCGATCGGTTTAACCCGGGTTAACTACCTAGCGATTAACTCAACGGATTACAGAGATCTGCAGGTGTGCTCATTTGTGATCACAGTAAACGGTAAGAGGTAGACCTAGTTATATGATTACAACTTGTTGATATGTTCACTCGCCATTATCATGAACAATTATAATCTTCAAACGCGTACATTAACCCTAACCCCTAGATATTCTGGCTAGGAACGTTCCTGATTCCTCCAAATCCATCAGTGCACTTTTGGAAACATGCACTTATCTTTCGTTGATCTTTCATATTCAGCACTTATGGCGTGTACTTCTTGCCAGGTAGTAACTTTGCCCCATTTGAAGAGGAGAAAGTACCAGTTTCCAACAATGCTGATATAATATAAATGTATGAATAATAAACATTTTTATAAGCAGAATAACCTCTTGGTAAAATGTCATTATATTAGTGGATTCGCCTATTACATTTTCCAATTCTGTAAGTTCACAATGGCAAACCGGATCATACAGAATTGTTATTAAAATTTGTTTAATTGTATTTTGTTTCTTTCAAAAATGTACACAATTTTACATTTTTAATGATTTCCCCCCAGATTATATCACTCCTGTTTTCCTCACCTGCCCCAATAATGTCACATCCCAGCTAGACATTAATCAGACACACACCATAGTCACGTGGGATGCTCCCAAGGCAACGGACAACTCCAAATATGTCCAGCTTCTCGCTACACACCAGCCTGGGGACGACTACGCAGCAGGGACGGTGACAGTGACATATACCGCCAGAGACATGACGGGCAATGTGGCTCACTGTGTATTCCCCGTCATCGTCCTTGAGGTGACCACGACAGCTATGCCAACGACAGAGACTACGACGGAGGAAGTTACAACTGACAAAACAAGTAATTTCCTTTGGTTTCTTGGTATGAAAATACACGCCAATATTTACAATTTTGGTAGAATGTCTCTAAATTGCATCCATAATACTTGATAAGAATTGAGATTATATGTACTATATGTATAAACACAAACCTGAAAGTTTAAGCTTATTTCATTGTGTCGTTAACCAGGGAAAAACTTAAAATAAATAAAGATTGTTCGCATCCATTCATCAAGCAAAATTAATTTTGGAAATTATTTCATTAATGTAATGAAACAATATAAAATTAGACAGAAATACTTCATGGGATGTTTGATGCAAGAATGTTTTATGTATAACTGATCATTTGTGTTTTTGCGAAATAACCAATACTTTGTACAGTGGCTTAATAGATACATATTAACTTTTGTTTTATAGTCCAAGTTCAATGTTCTTTAGCTGTATGTATTTATATATAAGGGAATGTCTTTGGAACTTGAGTCTAGACGAGTTATTTTATGGTAATTGTATCATTGGCAATCCTAAATTAAGTCATTTAATTCATTCAATTTAATTTATTACTTTCACCTGCCAGGTAATAATCACAAATCTAAAAACAAATCAACAAAGTCATACACAAATTGCACAGAATCAAACATTGGTATAAGAACGAACAACTGAGAAAAAGAAACATCTATAGGCCTAAGACCAGACCAAACAAAGAGAGTACCCCTGCCTTTAGGATAACAATAAAAACAAATTTGATCAATACCAAGTCGAGTCAAATCATTAGTTTGCCCAAGTCAAAATCGGTCGAGTCTCTTATCAAGCACGAGTAAATTAATTTCAAGAGGTCCAATGATTTAAACTGAGTTCTGGTACAATCATATCGCTGAATTTAATGCTTCCTGTGTGTGAAAAGGATCTGTTAAATTTGGGGCATAGTACCTAAAAATATTCCATCATTTTGACTCCGGAATAAACGCTAGTCTCTGGGCAGTGGCACAAATCAAGTGTGGAGTTTATGTGCTAGAACTCGAGTCGAATTGAGTCACTTAACAGGGATGAATTGAGTCGAGTCATTGAAAAATGCGATTCGGGAGTCAGATTCGAGAAATGTTTTCAACTTTGTAACAATAATCATTCCTCTTACAAAATATGAATCTCATTATAATCAGGTACAGTCACATCATCAACGCCAAGAAATCATAACATACACAAGTCGCCGGTCGACTGGAAGGTGTGGACCACGAGGGGCCTCATCTGGGTGTCCGTCCTCTGTTTCATGACCCTCGTCATTATTGCTTTCTTCGCCTGCCGTAACTACCGCCTCATCCGGCGCCTCAAACAGAAGCGCAAAGAGGACGACGTCTCGACCGAGATCTACCCGTCATCGCCCGGGGAGGAGTACGACATGTGGGAGGACCCACCGGACAGTCCGGCGTTCCAGGTCAGCTCAAGGGTAAACAGGGGGAATCGGGAGGGTACAAAACCCAATAAGGCTGAGGTGCTTCCACTGTTGTTCGCTGCTGAGAAAATAAGCCATGACTAAACAAGACCAAAACAAACAAAACATACATATATAAAAATGAATACGGTTTTGATGACGAGATTATGTCCTCTTTTTACGCTTCCCATAATTTGCATATTGATCACAAGGCCCACAAGTTTGTCAAAACCGCTGATTTTCAACGTCAATGTTAACGCCAAATATTGAGCTTATTTTGATTAAATCCAACCTGTATGAGCAACTGTAACACCGAAGTGGGATTTTGCTTTAGCATTTGAGGTTTGCCAACTTTTGCAGCCCATAACCCCCGTAATTATGTGATATCAATTTATACGTACTATGGACAGTGCACGTGTAGTACGTGTGTAGTAACAGTATTGCACTGTTATTGACCTGAACTGTATGCTTCAAATCATGTTGTATTTCGTAGAAGCTCCCCAATCGGTTCATTTCGGAAAACTTCGTGTGCTCGGAGGTAAAAATTGACATTAATTTTGTGCATACAGTACACAGTAGCCAACATGTTATTGGTTAATTTGTATTAATTTTGTTTTGCTATTTTCACACAACCGCATGTCATGGCATTTTGGGGGTCATTTGTTGAAAAGTACGGTTGCGAAACAAAGGAAATTGGGGGGGGGGGTATTTTGTTATAAGATTTGAGGCTTTGCATGGTGGAATATCGTTTCGGTTTGTGGTAACACCATACATGTATGTGTTTATCTCAACTATCGCGAAGCTGAGGTACAGGTTCTGAAAATAACCTTATCGCACAACTCGTGTATCAACCTTCGCTAAGTGAGAATGGTTCAAGGGAGAACCATGGGATCTTCACGGGTTAATATAGTTCAGGGAGAACCATGGGGACTTCACGGGGTATTCTGTGTTCATAGTGATTACGGTAAGCCTGATTTGCATTGAGAGTATTAGCGGGAAACCCCCAAAAAGCTTCTGGCCTTTTATTGATGTATTTTAAACAGTGTGCAATAAGGAAAAAGTTAGCAATTATCTAAATATTGGGAAAATGTTTTCTTTTTTTATGGTGTTAAAGTATAAAAAGTGTTAAATATTTGATGAATAGTTACAGACATTGTATATCATAATATTAAACAATTTACTGTTTTGTCTCAATTTAATTTGTATTTTGTATTAATACTTGATACGATTCCAGGTTTATTTACAAAGCATGTTTAATCATTATTATCATTGTGTATATATGCTCAAGACATAAAGGATAATTATGATAATCAAATTAACAAATTCTTGTATTAAAGCTCACTCAGTGTAAAGTTGGTACAAGTATCGATTTTCCTGGGGAATAAATTCCCTCTCAAGTGATTTTCTCCGAGAGGAATAAGAAATTGACACATCGAAGCTCAATGTGCTGGACGGCAGCTTTTGAAAAACAGAATTTATAACATCAAATAAAATAAAATAAAAAACTTCAACAGTTTTTTGTTGAGTTCTCAGAAACGTGAGCATCTATTGTGATGAAATATTTCAAGGGTTAGTTTGATTATTTATTAACAAGGAAATTGATAGGTAAAACTTGTAGCTTTGCATGGTGAAGAAGATAAGTAAGACTAATTGCGGCGACATAATGTGAAATTCTCTATTGAGTAGTAATTAGTTCTGAAAAGAACTGGAGGTTCAGGAAATTGATATCTGACCCGTACGCAAGATTACCGATAGATTGGGGCGGAGCCTGGTTTATAGTAACTGCTCATAAATCGCTGGATCACAAAAACATAGTGTTCGGAATGGTCTGGGGACGAACGCATCCTTTACATCCTCTGGGTACAGACTTAAAAATGAACGTAGGTTTCCAAATACCAATGTTATACATTACCTTTAATTCTTACAATAGCGTGAGTCATTGTGTTCGTAATTACATTTATGTATTATATGATCAAGGCCAAATAGATACATTAACCCTAACTCCCTAGGCCCATTTGCTTACACATAACCTGAATCCTCCATAATCCTTCAGTAGTAAAGCAAGCACGACAAGTATGCACACATGTGTTTCTAATCTGTGATACATGTACATGGCCAGGGTCCTTCCTGCATGCATGGAGCAATATACGGTGTCCATTGACCCAAGCACTGACCTTGCAACCACTACAACAAACATGGATGTACATGCACCACGGAAAGGCAAGTATGCCTAATAACCTCAATCCTCCAAAATCCTTCACTTTAGCACAGAGCATGTAGCATGTAACCTCAATCCTTCAAAAGTCTTCACTTTAGCAAAGAGGATTTTGGAGGGTTTGGGTTAAACAACCGAGTTTAGCGTAACAGAACTTTGTAGGCCTATACTTTTCTTATTTTGTATCAAATATCATACAAATTTGTATTTCATTTTGCTCTGAACCAAGGTTATTATTTTAAAAAATGTTTACATTATTTCATAAAGATCTGTATATTCTCCTGGGATAACACAATTTTAAATGAAGTTATTAACGTATTTCAATATCGATTAATTAAGATGCATGTAAATACTGTGGTGTTTTTTTTTTTACTGCAACTAATCGTCCCTTTAAATTATTGTTTTCGTTGAGTAATTAAGTTTTATGATGTAAAACCATTTTATTTGGATCTTTCTCGCTTGAATTTAATAGCCAGTTTACACTTTTGGTAAAAATATGGTAATGCATTTTGCTTTATAAGAAACAAGTGAATTGATTGTAAAAAAAATATTGATTTGTAAACGTTTCAGTTTATTTCATTGTGTTGTTAACGAATAAAATAAAAGTGAAAATATATTCAGATTATTCGTATTCATTCCAACCTGAAATGTACGTATCCAGAGGACAACAAAATTATTCATTGGCGAAATAGTTTGATCAAATATACTCAAATGAGCACCAGTAGCACCTGGTACAGAACTGTTCAAGGGATGTCAAATTAGTTTCATATAAATCTGTATTCCTTTTCTTCTTCTTCTTCTGCTCCATCTCTCCCTCCTTATCCCCTCTCTTCCTCCTTATCCCCTACCCCTACCCCTACTCCTACTCCTCCTACTCCTCCTCCTCCTCCTCCCCCTCCCCCTCCCCCTCCCCCTCCACCCAAATATCCTAACAGTAAAACATGCAACAATACAGATATCTTTCTCTTGCTTCTTCTATTGGGTTGGGTGACACAACATTATCAATTGACTTTAATTCCATCGGATAATGGACATCATCGTAAAATGTTAACTACAGCCAGGTACAGTCCATAACAAACCCATTAACCCTTTAGACCTAATTCGTCTGTTGAGTGATGAAGGTTGACCTCTTGAGCTATGTCCAAGTCGATTCTCTTGACAACTTGCTAACTGACCGCCAATACCCCTCTCTCAGAGTCAGTGAGAAAGTGGTTTGTAATGGTAATGTTGGCAAAACTGCTTCTTAAAATACTCTCTTTCAATCAAAATATAAATTAAACAACCAACCTGTAAAACGGTCTACAAGACTGGGAGAAAATTGGAAACATAAATTTTTCATTTAATAATTAGAATTTCTCACGACTATTGTTGTGAGAAGCAGTAATATCCACATAAATACATGTGATTTAAATGCGGCTTAGATTTCGCATTTAGTAGTCCTTTCACAGGTTTTGTTGTTTGATACATCGAGCTCTTGTGCACAAACGGTAAGTGCATCTTTTTGGGGGCGGGGTTGCATAATATTATGTAATATTACACTCTCTAGATGATGAACACACCAGATAAACGCGATATATCTAACCAGCGATATATCTATTTCTGCGGACAGCTGCACTGAGATGTCAGCTGAATCGCCTACCAGCCCAGCAGTATTTTCCTCATCTTTACCTGGTGGTGTAACTTCCAAAGATTTGAAAAATCACATCCAAAACTCTATTTCCGAGTTTCAAACACACGTGAAGCGCACTCTGGATGGTCTCTTCCTTGATATGAAAAAACTGGAACTCGACCTCAACCAGTCCATTGAGTACCAAAGCTCTCGTATTGATGATCTCAAAGCTCAGGTTGATCCTCTCGTCAAAGAAAATGTCGAACTTAAATACGAAATTACCCAGCTTCGGGATCAGACTCAATTAGTTAATAACCTCATCAATAAACAAGAGAGATTTGCACGAAGAAACAACTTTCGGATTGTTGGTGTTCCTTGCACTACTGGTGAGAATTGTGTTCGTGTCGTAGAAGAAGACGTCCTTTCCCGACACTTCGATATGCACGACGTCGTTGTTGAACGTGCCCATCGCGACGGACAAGCGCCACCGGAGAGCACCCTATCCTGGTGAAACTGTTATCATATCGTGATAAAATTAACATAATGAAACAAGCCAAATCTGCTCTCAAGGATGCTGGTCATTTTATCATCGATGACCTCACCAAAGCTGACCTGGCTGAGAAAAAAGAAGTGGGCTAAACAAGTTAAGGAACTGTACGATAAAGGAAACAAACTTAAATTTTCTGCTGGGAAATGGCGTATGAATGGCCAGCCCTTCACATTTCAAAGCTGTTTAGAAATTTACTCAACAAATGCCTGATTATAATATTGTAATATTTGATCACTTCACTGTGTTTGAATTTATGTTAGTCCTCTAGCTGTGAGATCTGGTCGGATCTGGTGCAAGCACTTACTTATTTCTTCTTGTTTATTTTTCCTTGCTGTCTAGTCTAAAAATTAGTTTTCCCTGTTTCTGTCTGTTTTTGCTAGTGTCTCCTCTGTTTCTCCCACCCGTCTACGTATCTCCACTGTTTCCCCAAACCCCTATTTTTGTCTTATTCCCATATGCCTGCCAAATTTCCATGTAATGTCTGTAATAACCCGGTTAAATCTAATCAAAGTGGTATTTTTTGTAATTCTTGTAATTTTTGGGTACATCTTAGATGTACCGACCTGACTTATTCTGAGTTTTACAAATTAGCTAATAACGATGACCATTGGTTTTGCCCATCATGCATCTCTAGTATCTTCCTTTTAATAATTTAGATTCCACAGAATTTAAAGATGTGTTTACTGATATTAATCTGTATAATTATGTTTCCAGTGATTTGCATGTTAATACTCCTGAGTTACATTTAGTTGAAGACCCAACAATCCGGTTCATAATGTTAGTAATTCATGTTATTATTCTTACAATAAGTTTTGAATTCCTTCAATCAAGAATCCACTGAAGTATTTTCACTTATGCATCTAAACATTAGGAGTCTAACTAAAAATATTGACTCTCTCAGAATGTTACTCCACCAATTAAATCATAATTTTTTCTATTATTGGTTTGTCTGAAACCTGGCTCAAGGAAGAGTCTGGTAGTTATCTTAATTTACCAGGGTATATCCTTGAGACCATAAATAGGATCACAAAGCTGGGGGCAGTAGCTCTTTATATTTCTTCTGACCTAACTTATTTACCTAGGCCGATTTACATTTCTGTTGACTCCCTTGAATGTTACTTTGTAGAAATAATATCTTGTAAACATAAGAATATCATAGCAGGTGTTGTTTATAAGCCCCCAAATGCTAATTTTAATGATTTTATAACGTGTTTCCTAACTTGATCCAACGTATAACCAACGAAAATAAGTCTTGTTTAATTTCTGGTGATTTTAATCTAAACCTGATTGATTGTGATCATCGCAGCCAGCCACAGGAATTCTTGGATTTGATTTTTTCCTCAGCTTGCATACCTCTTATTAATAAACCAACTAGGATCACGCAATCCTCTGCCACTCTCATCGATAATATTTTCACGAATATTTTACCTCCTCCTAAATCTGGTATTATTGTAACTGATATTTCCGATCATTTTCCTATATTCACTTCCTTTTCATTCAATGCCAATCACTCTAGCTCTAAACCTGTCCCTACACATAATTACTCAATGGAAAATATTGATTATCTTAAAAATGATCTGAATTCCTGTGACTGGTCAGATGTTCTTTGTACCTTAGATGTTAACATGGCCTTTACTAAATTTATGGATATTTTTAACAGACTTCATGATAAGAATATTCCTTTGAAGAACTTTAAGACTTCGTCTCGTAAATTTATCCCCAAGTCTCCATGGATTTCTGTAAGCATGTGTAAATCTATCCATCATAAAAATAAGCTGTATCGTAGATTTATTTCTCATCCCATCGACTCTAATCGTGCCATATATGTACGCTATAAAAATATCTTGACTACTGTGATTCGTAACTCTAAGCGTATGTATTATGCCAAACAGTTTGAGAAAGAAAAGGGTAATGTAAAAAACACTTGGAAAATTATCAACAGTGTATTAAAAAAAAAAAAACCTTCTAAATTGTCTTCCATTGATGTTAATGGTGCTGTGGTTAACAATTCACATTTTATAGCGGATCATTTTAACACTTACTTTACAAACATTGGTGATAATCTTAGCAATAAAATCCCTCCTAGTGATCGTAACTTTCATGATTATCTTTTAAATTCTAATCCTAGCTCAATTTTCTTTGCTCCGGTTACTGAACAGGAAACTTTAGATATTGTTAACAATTTACCTAACAAAAAAAGTTCAGGTCATGATCTTGTAAATAATTTTCTTATTAAATCTGTGATCCTTGCAATATCCATGCCCCTTACTTTCATTATGAACCTTTCCCTGTCTACTGGAGTTGTGCCTGATGATATGAAGATTGCCAGGATCACACCAATCTTCAAGAGTGGAGACACACAACAAGTTAATAATTATAGGCCTATCTCCGTTCTTACTTCATTTTCTAAAATCTTAGAACGTATTGTTTATACACGTACAAATAAATTTTTTGATAATCACAATATTTTGTCCGATTCTCAGTTTGGTTTTCGTGAGAAACACTCAACCTCTCACGCAATTCTGCAGTTACTTGACAAAATTGCTAACAGTATTGATGATTCTTCTCACACACTTGGTATATTCCTGGATCTCTCCAAGGCATTCGATACTGTTAATCATAAGATTCTTTTGTCTAAATTGGCTCATTATGGCATTAGAGGTATTGCCTTGGAGTGGTTCAGGAATTACCTTACTAAACGCCATCAATTTGTTTCCATTAATGGTTGTGTCTCCTCTCTTGCAGAAATTTCCACGGTGTTCCACAAGGATCAATCCTTGGACCCCTGTTATTTTCAATTTATATTAATGATTTTGACAAATCCTCTAACTTACTATCATTTATTCTTTTTTGCTGATGACAGTAATTTATTTTATACTCATTCTAATTTGAATGTACTCTTTGATACTGTTAATTCAGAACTCAATAATATCTCTAGTTGGATTAGGGCCAACAAGTTATCACTCAATATTAAAAAAACTAACTTTATGTTATTCAGCAAGAAAGTAATTCATCCCCTTCAGATTATCTATATTGACAATAATCAAATTCCTAGAACTGATTGTATTAAATTTTTAGGTCTGCATATTGACCAAGACCTCTCTTGGAAACAACATGTTAATTACTTATGTAAAATTATTTCTAGAAATGTTGGAATTATTAATAAGCTTAAGCATTTTTTTCCAGGGGAGGTTCTGGTTACACTCTACAATGCACTTATTTTGCCCTATATTAATTATGGCATTCTAGCATGGGGAAATTCAGGAATAGTTCAAATCAACAGGCTATTGATCCTTCAAAAAAAAGCTTTTAGAATTATTAATCATACTGATTACTTGGCTCACTGTGACCCTCTATTTTACAAACATAATAGTCTTAAGATCAGTGACATTTATCTTCTACAGCTTGGGATTTTCATGTATAAACTTAATTCTAATAATCTTCCTCATTCAATTTGTTCCTTATTTACAAAAAATCAAAATGTTCACGATCATTTCACAAGGCAATGTAATGAATTTCATCAATCATTTGCCCGTACGACACTTTCCTATAGAACAATTAAGCATGAAGGTCCCAGGCTGTGGTATTCACTAGATAGTAATTTAAAAAGTACTCCTACATTAATATTCTTCAAACGTAAATTTAAGGATTTTTTGTTGAGTAAATACCTGTAAGTGGTTAATTGACTCTAGGGTTTGGCTTGGGTTTTAATAACGACATGCATGGGATTGTCTTTGTTTTGTTTTGTATGTTTATATTTCACTATACATAAAATTGTTCACTTGTCTTGTTTATTATACTTATCTGGGGGGTCCTTACTAGACAAGCATTGCTTCTTAAGGGCCTCCTTCCACTTCCACTTGCATTTAATTTCTTTATACTATTCATTATTATTATCCATCTATTATTATTGTTACAACCCTTATAATATTATTGTATGTTTACTTATATCCATAATGTATATTTTGATAAGTGTGGAAAATATTAAAGAACTGAACTGAACTGAACTAAACGCCAATGACATGCATTGATGGTGAAAACTGCATGAAAAATAAGTGCATATTTCCATTTGCACATGAACAGAAACCTGATTTTGTTTTGCTATGGTCCAAACCTTGAATCGCGTTTTTCTCAAAAAAATGCACTTAACATGAATGTGCTCCAAGCACTCGACATGAACATGTGTATTGTTTCAAAGTAAAGCAAACCCATGAAGCAGTTTTACTAACACTACCAATGTTGTACATGTACTTTAATTTAAGATAATAATGAAAAGATTAATTAGCAACGAAATCTAGTTGGCAAAATCGGTAAAAAATGTACAATTTATTCAAAGCTGTATCAAAGTAACAAGTTATACATGACAAACACAGTATCGTCTTGATCTGGAAAGCTGACTAATTCCACTGTCGTATTACATGTACAGTATGAAGGTAAGATGTTATCAAATTACAAATGGGTCTTGAATTATTGAAGGAAACATACATGGCATATGGACACCCGAAATAGCATCAACAATAAATAGTTTACCACAGTTTGGAGAAAAACAATTGCTCCAGAAATAAATAAAAGCAAACTTAATATCAGAAAAAATGGGTAACACTGAATATATAATTAGGTCGAATTGTAAGGTGAAATGTACTTGATGTACTTGATGTACAGCTAAAGATGGCATTAATCTTCCCTCTAAACAATTTTGTAAAGGTGATGTGACTTACAAGGAAAGAGTACCCTTTCCTAAATTCCACGTTAGAAAGGGTACAAGAAGTTAACGCATATTCACAATTTTCTCGTGAAAAACACACCGTCAAAGAAAGGTAAACTTTCACAGGTTGGATGTTCATTATAAACATTGATTTAAAGAGAGTAAACAAGTTCGTAGAAGCCTTTTTACAAGATGTTGTACTTTCCCTTACACAAAAAGAAGATTGCAAAAGAAATTCTATTCTTTACATTTTTTGGATAAATTTAAGTAGATTTAAAGGGAAAGTATAAAATTGGCAATATTTCCAAAACTGCCTATTTCTTTTCTATCCTTGAAATTAAATTGGAGATAAAATTTACAAAATCATCCATTCTTTAAAATGATAACAACGAACAAAGATAACAATCAAGGAAAAATATGATTAACTGATTGACTGAGCATCGGGTGTTTACACATTGTGCCCAAAAATAATAATAAATAAAAACCACTTTTAAAAAAGAAAACAAACTACCTTGGCAGTTGATATTCTATCCTCATGAATATTATTAACTGGCCCTAATCATTAATACTAAATTTACATAAAAAGATACAGAAATATTGCTTTTAATTATTACAAAGTCTGTTACTCTATGCCGAACGCTTCAAGTGCAAAACTTACCAGTTAAAAACTTAAAAGTACAAAGAACAAGACAACGAAAGTAGCTATATATACACAGGAAGAAAAAACACAAATTCTTAGTCACTGCAAAAGGAGTAAAATACACGAGGAGAACCGTTTTTGTTATTTGAGAAACTCAAGTCTTGAAAAGTATACAACACTGGCATAAAATATACCTGCTCACTAAATTACCGAACTATTTTTTAAAAGCTAACTTGACGTGTAGTTGGTAATGGCACTAATAATCCTGAAAAAGAAATATACAAAAACAGTAAACAAAAACAACAATAATAATAACAAATCTGTCTGAAGTGCTTTCACTTCAAACATTAACAAATAAGCATATTTTCAAAAGGTTTTCTTTTAAGATTTGTAATGGTTTTTCAACTGTGTGGCCCAAGTCAACAGAGGGCTACTTTCTTCCCTAATGCGAACATGCTTTCTGATTGTTAAATTCATTTGCAATTTTAGATTAATTAGATATCTGTTGAATGAGAGCAATTTATCAGGCTGAATAATTCAGCAGGATGTTTGTTTAAAGGGATGGTACGACATTGGTATTTGGTAATATACGTTCATATCAACCCTCTAGCTTTCAAGAAATGTATCTGTACAATTTCATCACAACATTATTGAGAAAACAATGAAAAACTCTTACATGTTTTTTTCTGTTATGTTTTCTCTAAGAAGGAAGCATTTCAGACAAAATTATTTGTCAGGAAGTACCAACATTACGCCAAGTAGGTTTTAGATAGTAATTTGTTAATTTGATATGTAAATTACCAAAGTTGTACTTTTAACAGACGTTATACTCGACCGCAACAGTAATGACATTTTGGGGTACAACATTTTTTTGTAAACATTAATAAGACAAATTTTGTGAGCAACTGTTACGGATTCCATTTAGTGAAAAAACACAAATTATTTGGATTTTTTTACTTTAACTCTGGTAACTTGTTTTGACCCCTGTTTTGACCCCCAAAATGGTGCCCTCTTGTGGTCGATCATAAAAAGTTTATTGAACCACACAAGTTGGGCTTCCATGTAAATTTTAAAACAGTCTGGCCATGTTGGCGCCGGGGCCAATTTCATAGAGCCGATAATTAAGCAAACACAATTGCTTACCAGAAAAATTTGCTGAGTAGAGTTCTTTAGTTACCAGCCAAGCTTTTATTTTTTTTTAAATGTATGTATTTTGCCTCGTAGTCTGACTCTTTACTGTAGTTTATACTGCTTAACAACAATACAGTTTTAGCATAGTTTTATACTGCTTAGCAACAATACAGTTTTAGCATAGTTTTCTGCTTAGGAGCTCTATGAAACTGGCCCCAGGTCCTACCTCAAGAGGGTCCATATGGGACACCACAATCTACCATTTGAACATTTTACATGATGAATAATTTACCAATAGTAGGTGCACGGGGCTTTGAAATCATACTAATATCTTTATCATTACACAAACTGCAATCATGCCAGATATCAAAATACGGAAGCATTTAGTGAGGCACTGAGATACCATGGAATGTCCATGATGTAATGTTGTCTTCAGGGGAAAGGTACAACATTGGCAAATACGATATAAAAAAAATTAAAAAGAAACAAATTAATTTCCAAAAGCTAAATTGATTTGAAATAGGTAAAGGTATTGATCATCCTGGAAAAAATATTAAATATTTTGTATCAAGTGCTTTCATTTCAGAGAAAACATGTAGAAAATCTATGCACATTCACATATAAATTTGCCTACAGGAATTTTGGCTCCAAGTGTTTTATGTACAAACAAAATGTGCATGGTTCTCAGAAACAGGTGTTGTTGTTTAACCCTAACCACCCCTAATCATCCAAAATCCTTCAAAATCCTCCAAGGGGCAGTTTTTTGGGGAAAATGCAGCACTGTTGGAAACCGGTACTTTCATCTCTTCAAATGGGACAAAATTACTACCTGGCAAGAAGTACAGGCCATAAGTGCTGAATATGAAAGATCAACGAAAATGCATAGTGCATTTTGAAGATAAGGGCATGTTTCCAAAAGTGCACTGATGGATTTTTGGAGGATTCAGGAAGGCTCCTAGCCAGAATACCTAGGGGGTTAGGGTTAATAAATCTTAATTCAAACAAAGTACAGGCCTACCAATAGAAACAGCTCTGCCAACAATACAAATGTTGTACCTTCTCTTTAATTATACTATTCAACACTTACTTGCATAAAATATCATAATTAACCGTCCCCCCACCCCACTCTGGCGGTAATTTGTTGATAAACCAGCCACAGCCCTCAAAATTCAACAGTGGTTGAATGTTGTCAGTCCAAACAATTTTTGTACAACAATGATCCACTGTTAAAGAGAGTTTCTCATTTCAAACACAATATCTGAATAATTTGTACATTCAAATATAAATAACATTTCCAGCATACGTTTCATTTGATAACAATTTCTATTCTGAGTACAAAGACCATAGCTGTAATAAAATTCTTAATTTTTAATAAACTGCATCAACAATTCCAGGAAAGGGTGTATTTTAGTCATTACAGAAAGAACATTAAATAATCGATTGATTACATCATTACATTCAATGATGGAAAATTGTTAATTCGCAGACGGCAACAATTTTTCCCAGTCAAAAGCATAGCGCATATTGCCGTGAAAGGGTTTATTCTTTAACGGGGAATTGGAACCGAAAAATGGAACCGGGTAGTGACATTTTCAGCAATTTAACAAATATTCTTGTTGCCTTCAGCAGTGAACAAAAGAATCATTGTTCTTGCTGTTGGATTCTGTTGCAAATAGCATGTGTCCAGGATGTGCAATAAAGGATTGTCCGTCATCTTGAATTCATTGGGACAACCTAGGTATTAAACTGATGTAGGTTTAGGTTTAGATAATAATAATAATAATAACTGGATTTATAGAGCACCAAATTGGCGCTTTTACATTACTATCCCTGGTCTACCCATTTATACTCCTGGGTGAAGAGGAGCACTTGATCAAGGACACAAGTACCATGGTCATGGCCAGGATTTGAACCTACATTCTGACGACTCAGCCACCAGAACACAAGTTTTAGTAATGACTTAGTTTCCTTGGCAAGCAAACTTAATGGGGGCAACCAGATGATTTTTTTTTATTTCACCACTTTGCCTTCACACATAGCTGTTGTTTGCTTTTGTTGAGACTTGGCAGGGTTCATAATTACAGCTATGCATGAAATAGTTGGTATGCTGACTTTCTACTGGCCTATTAATATCAATATTCCTTAGTACTGGCCACTCAAATTTAATACATTCTCGGCAAGTTTTGCTGTGCGAATAACACATGCTTGCTAGCCAGTAATTGTTTTTACATACTGTATATAACTGCTGAACGTCAATGCCTTCTACCACTGCATAATGACCCTCCAGACCATAGTAACTACTAGGTAAACTCACCCAGTGAGCTGTTATCTACTTGAATAACCCCAAAGCTCCAAGAGGTACGTCTTTTGGTGAGAGACTCAAAGGCCAGGCCAATTTCATATATCGTAGCCAAAATGCTCCAAGTGCTCTGTTGCAGTAAAGATGCATTGCCTTTATCTGTGACTATTTAACCGGAAATAAATGCAAATTGAGGTACCCACTGGTAAGCCAGCCTGGTGTCATCGGGTACACTTGATGGTCGAGATGTTAAGATGTCTGCACTAGTTAGCAAAAGGTCAGAGGTTTGCAGCCTGTCCGAATTGCCTGTGAATTATTTTCTTCTTTTTACATAGACACTTGAAAAGGAATATATACAGTGCTTCATAGATACATAGGTAATTAGGTGACCCAATGAATTTATGACAGAGCCCATACAAATTTAATTTGGGGGCATAAGTGCTTTAAAACTGTGCATCTAAATTAAATAAAACAAATTGTGAAATTTCTCATGTTCAAGCAGTTGTTTTCCTTTCTAAAAGGGAAATGACACTTTCCAGATAAAAACTTTTAAAAAACGCCATAAATTGCCAGTGAAAATGTAAAACAAAAACAGTCAATGCACTTTTTTTATACAGAGTGAATTTAAACAGAGGCTGGTGTGCATCATGACAAGAATGGATGGTGATGATGATGATGATGATGATGATGATGATGACGAGAAATGGAATCAATCTACCTCTGAGCTGCTTCATCTGCGTCTCTTTACAGATGACCCAGCATGATTTGAGACCGCCGTGCGACGTGACCTTGTGGACGGGGAACTCTCATCTGTTGACAACGCCGGTGACTTTGACGAGGATCGTACTCTCTTGCCAAGGAGGTTCATCTGCGGGGTGACACGCCCTGAATTCTCCTGGCTATTCAACTCCTGACCAGACGACTGGGTCACACCTGATGAACAAAAGGGAAACATTTCTAGAAAAGGATTCTAACAAAGGGGCTCAAAGCCCTCTCATAGAAATTGCTTAGTGGGTTTTGTTGGTTACCAACCAAACTTTCATACAAAATTTGTGTACTTTAGATGGTACTCCGTTTTATCTTACTCAGCAAAAATATTTGCTCTAGTGGAGGGTCCAAGAGCCACGGTGGCTCACACATCCCGATTGGCAGATATTTATTATCCTGATTGAGACAATATTCTCCCAATGAAGATAACAATAGACCCTGATCAGGAACTCCCTTGGGTGACAACAATGACACCTTCTTCATTTTATACTATCCCATTCGTGTCATCACAACCTACCGAGTTTCTTCTCGATGAGAGCAAGTTGTTCAGTTGCATCTTGGCACTCCCTTCGCTTATTCCTCATGGACGCCGAGTGTTGTTCCTCCTCCTGCATTTTGAGTTCTTGTTCTGCCTCTTTCCTCTTCTGGATCGCCTGCAGTAAGTTCTCTACCATCTCTGACATCACAAGAGAAGAAGAAGAAGAAGAAGAAGAAGAAGAAGAAGAAGAAGAAGAAGAAGAAGAAGAAGAAGAAGAAGAAGAAGAAGAAGAAGAAGAAGAAGAAGAAGAAGAAGAAGAAGAAGAAGAAGAAGAAGAAGAAGAAGAAGAAGAAGAAGAAGAAGAAGAAGAAGAAGAAGAAGAAGAAGAAGAAGAAGAAGAAGAAGAAGAAGAAGAAGAAGAAGAAGAAGAAGAAGAAGAAGAAGAAGAAGAAGAAGAAGAAGAAGAAGAAGAAGAAGAAGAAGAAGAAGAAGAAGAAGAAGAAGAAGAAGAAGAAGAAGAAGAAGAAGAAGAAGAAGAAGAAGAAGAAGAAGAAGAAGAAGAAGAAGAAGAAGAAGAAGAAGAAGAGAGATGTGGTTGAATAAGGTCATGTCTGCAACAATGTTGTATTTACAACCTTGTTTTATCTACAAGGTCATAACCCAAACATGCACACAAAAAAAGGTATAAATATTGGACACTATTTTAAAGTCCTGTGCAAGTTACCTATTTGTCTGGAAAGCTGGTTGCAAGTCTCAGGAATGGGAGCTCCAAATATCGCACCCTTCAGCTTCTCCATGGGCAGGAACTGATTCTGGGCACCTCCAAATTTACCATTGCTACGGATACGGTTGCCGTCCCGTGTAAGAAGAGCTGGGCAGTGAGTGACCTTGACGATCTCTTGTCTGTAGGCCGTGGCATCGTCAAGAGTGTCCAGGAGTATTGTATCAGCAAGGAGCATGCCGAAGACTGAGCAATGAGAAAAAACGTATGGATGTTACAATATTACTTTTGTTGGTATTCTGAACAAACATAAAACCTGTGTGAATGCTTTCATCATTTAATTTAAATAATTTTTTTTTCTTCACTGAATTTACATGTTAAAATAACTCTGAAGTTGTTTCCCAATCGAACAAACTGACTGTATTTTCACATTTTTCCACAACTGAACCAACACAATTTTCCACAACTGAACCAACACAATTTTCTAGTTAACATCCTTGCACATCTGCAGCAAGGTCGTACTTACAGATTGATGAAGGTCATATTTGCAATAAGGTTATATCTGGAACAAGGTCATATTTGCAACAAGATTATATCTGCAACAAGGTCATATTTCACTCTCACTCTCCACTTGGTTCCTGCAAGGAGTGTACGGAGCAGTCTTAAGTCATCCTCATTACATCCAGCTTCCAGGAGAACATCTAGGATACGTTTGCATTTTATCGTATCAAACGCACGTGACATGTCTATACCCATTTTATGGAAGTCCCATTTCCTTGTCATGGTTACTGAGACAAGCATATGTTGAGCCCACACTATGTCAGCACAGCTTCACTTGCTACTTAGTTGCAGCTCTGAAGTCAGTTCGTGAACATTCCACTAGACCGAACCCTCCAGTCTCCAACAAAGGAATTCCTCTGGAAATGGAGTATGCAGATGATGTGGATTTCATAGATGAGGAAAAGAAACCCCTTGACCAACTACAACCAATTGCTGCTAAGCACCTCAAGGAACACAACCTCTTTATGACTGATACCAAGACTGAGTTCACCCATGCGTATCTTGCAGAATCCTTTGAAAAGGATGAAGTAGGACAGCCCCTAAGAGGCAAAGAGTCTTGGTGCAAGAGTAAAACCCTAGGCTCATTGCTGTGCAGTACATCGGATGTATCGTCTCGGTGCATACTTGGCAACATCACATTCCAGTCATTGTGGAAGCTATGGAGCAGAAGATCTAGGACCCCACTTAAGACAAGACTGTGGATCTACAATGCGTACTGTGTGTCCCTGATGTTGTACAACTGTAATAGCCGGGTAGTACCAAAGGCAGTAGTTGACAAGCTGGATGCATGCCACCGTAGACACCTCAGGACGATCACCAGTCACAAATGGCCCAACAGTCTGATCAGCAACCAAGCATTGTACAATATTTTTGAATCGCGATTTGCCGATATCTCAATAACATAAAAAGATTCTCGATATCATAATTGAATAAAAAAGGTATCGCGATATTCGATATTATCGTGTTATCGCCCAAGCTTACCATGGTTCTTGCAGACTTACCTAGTTTACATTCTTCCTCATGGGCAGGGAACTTGAGAAGGAGTCTTGCAAATACTGGGTTACCCCTAGGCCTGTAGTTCTTCAAACATCTCAAGTGAGGTAAGGATCTAGAACAGTTAATAATAATAAATGCTTTATTTAGCGATGGTAACCATGTCACCTATAGCCTAGATGATTTTTAATGGGCCATCAATTAGCTACCAGAGACACCAGGGTAAACCCCTACTCTTGCACAATAAGTGTCATTATGGGTTCTTTGACGTGCACTGATGTTTGTAGCACACAGGACCTATGGCTTAACGTCCCATCTGAAGGACGAAGCAATTATGGTTAAGTGTCTTGCTCAAGGACACAAGCTCCGCGACCAGCCAGGCCAGGATTCGAATCCACATTCTGACAACACCAGAACATGAATCCGATGCACTAGACCGCTCGGCCACGAATCTCCAAATATCAGTAACTGCAGTGGTGTAGCTGGAACTGTTGTAGACTGGTCCCCTGTCTATATCCTATCAAGGATATAGGCAGGCTTCAGGCGTACCACTCAAAGGATTTCATTGGATACGTTAATGCGTTGTGCTGAAGATCTGACGTCACGCTTCAAGGTTTGTGCACGCTAGCTACCAACCAAGGTCAAAGTTCAGCATCGGGAAAAATATGGCGGTTGTATGGCCAGGATCTGGTGTAATTCACGCGCCTTTAGCGCAAAGCGTGGCATCAGATCTTCAGGCTAGAACTGTTGGTGCTAACAAGTTAGGGCTGTGCCGGATATCCGAGTATCCGGATACCCGACCGAAATGGTCATTACCCGGTTCCATTTTTCGGTTCCAATTACCTATAAACGACTTTTTAAAATTCGGGCTTAACATTTGAGCGGTGCGAACAGAAATCTGTGACTCTTGAACAATGTAATGTTTACACTTTTACAGACAATTATCTTTAAATTCAAGAGATTGCACTCCAATAAAGAAAAGATTGATTTAAGTATGGTATCCTCTGTATTATAAAAGTCAATTTGTTACCACCGGAGGCATGTTTTCAACAAAAATGAAAACGGGTATCCGGGTATCCGAAGTTTCCTGATTTCAGATATCCGGTTCCAAAAATATCCAAAAATGCACAGCCCTACAACAAGTATCTATGCCCCCTTAAAAAAAAAAACCAAAAAACAATTAAACAAGTAACATGGTCTATACATTATTATTGGTTTATTTAATACACTCTTAGCAGCCCAAAGGCTGAATTGCACAGTGCTTACAATATAAAAATACATCCATAAGACAAAATACATATGACATACAGGCATTTAAAAACATTAAAAATTAAATAAAAATTAAATTATTTACTATATTTCTTTTAAATAAACATTAAAGTAAATAAATACATTTTATTAAACAAAAATGAATCACACTGACGACCACCCTCCCTCTCTTCCCACTCCCCCCCCCCAATAACCCCCCAACCGGCAGGTCAAAAAGAAACACCGCAACATTATGCATTGAGTAAGCGAATCTATACTGTTGATTTAAGGCCTCATCCAGTGGCATGGTCGAGCGGTTTAGTGCATCGGATTTGTGTTCTGATGGCTGAGTCGTCAGAATGTGGGTTCGAATCCCAACCGCGACCATGGTGCTTGTGTCCTTGAGCAAGACACTTTACCATAATTGCTTCTCTCCACCCAGGGGTAAATGGGTACCTGTGAGGGCAGAGTTGGTTGTTGTGTTTGATTAGCCCTATATGCGCTGTAATGGCAGCAATTGAGCTGTATACTCCCCAGGGAACTGAGATGGTTTCAGGAATGATTTATGAGCCTGATGAGCAGGGGTAATAATAATAATGCGCCTTGAGCACCAGTTTGGTGGATACGTGCGCTATATAAGTCCACATTATTATTATTAGTAGTATTATACCTGTTCCAATCCGGGTTCTTTTTGTAGATAGAGTCAATGGGTAGTAGTTGCTGCCTTCCATTGGCTACTTTGTGTACCCTCATAGCTGATGCTGTCGTCTTAGTTATTACACAGTCCATATCAGACAGCATGTGCCATGATAATACATGAGCTATGGTGTCATCCTCAACCTCTGCTAACTGGCCAACCTGATGACAAATTAGAACCCAAATAACGAATTTGATGGTTGAACCTTTAAAGATGTATCGCCCATGTTTTTCAATATTTTACCAGAAATTTTTATTTTAATCCTTTCATTTCTTTTCAGAAAGGAAAAGAATTTTTCAGAACTTGGTTAAAACAACGGGACCCATCATAAAATCATTGTAAAACCATGCTTCTAATAATTTGTGTGTAACAATTGTAATTTAAAACCATTTCTTATAAGCTGTATCATATGTTCCAAATGTGTATTCTTCAACCATCGCCATATGCTACATGCTCAAATATGTTGCATGCCTTTTGCAAGCTACATTTGAATAATGTCTGGGAGACACACACTCAGTGGCAAGTGCATGTTTAAATGTAAATTTCCCAGACCTGCTGCACTGTTGCTATACCATGTGAATCAGGGCAAGCTCTTGTGTAGTAACCTTTGAGAGCCCCAGTGACCCTACACATTGTGCAATGAATGTTTATGGTAAAAAGGTACCAGACTTTCCTGAAGCAGCGTTATAATACTCACTCGTCCAAGTACATCTGGGTCGTTGATTCCGATGAATGGGTTTAAGCCACATTGCCTTCTTGGTGTCTGCAGCAATTTCTCTCTCTGTTTCTGCGCTTGGTCCAGAAACGACCGAATATTATCCACCTGAGGAGAATAAGAATTTACACAAGTAATACTCTGTCGTCATCGGGCAAGCTCTGTGGAAGTGAGGTTAAGACATCTGCACTAGTAAGCAAAAGGTTGTGGGTTCGAATCCCGCCTGAGTCACATGTGATTTTTTTTTCACAGACACTCGGAAAGTATACAGTGCTTTACACACATCGGTGTAGGGCAAAATTAAATCAATTGTTCATCAGTAAGACCAATTGTTTATCACCCAACGCAAGAATGCCATCCACCTATAATACTCTGTTTCTATAAAAAAAAAAACTTTCTTTCTTATTAGATTCATGGTTGAAAAACCAAAGACTGCTGCCTGTTTTTATGTTGTTACAATTGTGTTATTTTGTAGTGATCTTTAAAGCCAGTTCACAGTTCAAGTGTTTGTCAATGCATCCATACTTTTACATGAATCAAGAGATATGTATGATTATAACAACCAACCTGTGAATATGTCAGCTTATTTCATTGGAATTATTGTCTCATCTCCTTGCTATATATTTCGCTCTTTTTCCTGTCAATCTGTACTCAATATTTTTATTTTGTATTCTTTAATTGTTATTTATTTTGATGGATTATGTAACTTATTTATATATGTGAAGTTCTTTATTTCATCTAAATTTATATTTTTATCAGCCATCCTGTAATTGGCGATCCTGTCACTGTTGGATTTGGTCAATAAATAAATAAATAATAGTTGACTATTCTTAAAAACCTCAGACAGAAGAATGTTTGATACCATCATCAACTCTAAACCCCAACCCAACCAAAATGTTTTAATTTAATATTATTGTTCTTTAAAAGTACTCACTGACTAAACATTAATGTAGTTGTAATACTACACTTTACAAAAGTGAAGAAATTTTGTACATTTCAGGAACCACACAGCTCAAGCGATTTTAAGGTAAGGTATAACATTGGTAATTACCAGATAATCACATTAATGAAGTATATTTTTACAACCTTACTTAGTGTTAAGTTAGGGTTAGGGTTAGGGTTAGGGTTAGGGTTAGGGGTTAGGGTTAGGGTTAGGGTTAGGGTTAGGGTTAGGGTTAGGGTTAGGGTTAGGGTTAGGGTTAGGGTTAGGGTTAGGGTTAGGGTTAGGGTTAGGGTTAGGGTAAGGTATAACATTGGTAATTACCAGATAATCACATTAATGAAGTATATTTTTACAACCTTACTTAGTGTTAAGTTGGTACATGTATCAATCATCGTGAGAAATCATTCGATCTTAAAGTACATTCCTCTTTATGTCTAATTTACAAAAAGTTTCTGTTCGGCAGTTCGTTTTCTGAAAAACATGAGCACCACTTGTGATAAAAACTTTAACATGTTATTTTTATGATTTATTTATTGAAAAGGATAAGGGATGAAATGAACGTACATTTCCAAATATGAATGTTGTACCTTGTCTTTAATTATTAACCCTCCTACAGTCAGTGCAATTTTTGAAACCACCCATTCAGGCCACTCCAAGCCATTAGCTGTTGCCAGTGACCTCCTATGGTTACCCTTCTGTGCACTGTCACACCTTTCCTACAATCAGTGCAATTTTTGAAACAACCCATTCAGGCCACTCCAAGCCATTAGCTGTTGCCAGTGACCTCCTATGGTTATCCTTCTGTGTACTGTCACACAACTGAGATTGCAGGGTCAAGTGGTCTCCCATCAATGCATTGTAGGCCATACTTATATGTTCAAACATTTACAGTGGCCTTGGGTGGCACACAGTTGATTTTGTAAGATTACTTGGAAAGGACAGCAGGCTTGTACATGTATGTACTGAAGGTTGCTAAAGAGCAGAATTTAGTGGATCGGAGTGGCCTCCATGTGTAGGAGGGTTAAATGGTGTCCACACACAAACCTACACTATTAAAACTGTAATTACAGGTGCAGTACACACTATCTGTAACATCAATATCATTAGCATCATCAGAGGTTTGCTTGGGCAATTTTGAAAAATCCACGTAAATTTTGCTGGGGGTATTGGGGCCACTGTTGTGAACAGCGCTGGGGTGAAATCTATAGTTCTGAGCGTTTGCTTTGCTTTCCTTTATTGCTTAAATCTTTAAAATCCGGAGGATCACAACATTGCAATTTGTAAAAATCCGGACAAATCACACCCTGCATTATACATGAGGGTACTTAATCAGTTGATCTAATTTGCTTCTTTTTTTTTATTCCCAATTTTAATGATACATTTCTTGAACTTGAAGGGTTGAAATGAACATGCATTTCCAAATACAATTCTTGTACCTTCCCTTCAAATAAATGGTGTCCCCACAAATCTAATCTGTTACGACTGTCATTATTTGTACAGTATACAGTGCCTGTAATAACAATATTGAGGGTACTTACTGAGTTGACCTGGTCTGCGTAAATACCCCGCCCGAGTCGCCTGTGTAGTTTTTCAGACACTTGGAAAGCACTGAGTATACAGTGCTATACACACGTCGGTGTAGGGCAAAATTAAATCAATTGAATACCCGACTTCCTGAGTTCAGATCTGATTTGACTCTCATTAAATTGAATGGTGTTCCCACAAACGTACACTAATAAACCTGTAATTATTTATACAGTATTCACTGCCTTAAATATCAATATTATTATTATTATGTATGAGGGTACTTACTGAGTTGATCTGGTTTGCGTAAATACCAGACTTCCTGAGTTCAGATCTGTTTTGATTCTCATTCTGCAGGATTTCCTCCACAGAGACTGAAGACAAGATAACAACAGGGATTATTCAAAATGGATGTATAGACGATGCGACCATCGAACACATCACTGTATATGTGAAGGTCTGTAGCAGGCCTGTAATTTCAATATTGATGAGGACAAGGCCAATTCTCCTGAGCAAAAGACACTAAACTGGAGTGTCGTGGCCGAGCGGTCTAGCTTACCGGACTCAAGTTCTGGTGTTAGCAGCAGAATGTGGGTTCGAATCCCGGCCGTGACACTTGTGTCCTTGAGCAAGACACTTAACCATAATTGCTTCTCTCCACCCAGGGGTTAAATGGGTACCTGTGAGGGCAGAGTTGGTTGATTAGCCCTATATGCGCTGTAATGGCAGCAATTGAGCTGTATACTCCCCAGGAAGCTGAGATGGTTTCAGGAATGATTTATGAGCCTTATGAGCAGGGGTAATAATATAATGCGCCTTGAGCACCACTTAGTTGGTGGATACGTGCGCTATATAAGTCCACACATTATTATTATTATTAAACTTGGGCGATAACATGATAATATCAGGGGTGTGATTTGACAAAAGTGACAAAAGTAAAAAATCCTGAAAAATGGGAAGCAGGCATGGGTCTCCCTTTGGTCTAGAGAACAAAGCCCCTTGAATCTCTTGGATGTTGAATTTTGGATGATTTACAGACTATCCACATCCCCACAAACAAGAAACTAGATGTTTGGACACAATACAGGCTACTTCTCTTCTTTCAAGAAAATTATGAGGCAAAGGGAGATTTGTAAAAAATCCTGAAATCAGGAAAAATCCTGAGAAATCACAGGCTTGTAATATCAAATATCGCAATAACATCTTTTTATTTGATTATGATATCAACAACTTTTTCAAGTTATCGAGATATCGGCAAAAAAATATATCGTGATTAAAAAAAAAAATTGCCATTGTGAGTCAAGTCAGAAATTCCATGGAAACAAAATTAGGAGTCTTTTCAGCTTTAGGAAGTGACAAACAAAAGCGAACTACTTCAGAAGTACATACACACTATGCAAACAAATTTGCAATTTATTGTGACGCTTGTAGAGGGGTACATACCTGTGGTTATTGGCTCTAAAGCAATCATGCATGAATGAAAACTAATAATCACGATACTATCGAAAATCGCGATATATGTTTGCCGATATATCGTAGATGAAAAAAATTGATATCACCCAAGCTTCCATTAGAATATCAGAATGTCTTTGGGAACAAGGGGAACCAAGACCAGACCAACAAAGGCCTGCTGTAGGTACATGCTGTAGGTACATACAGCCAGTATGAAATGGCCTTAAAACCAGTATAACATGTCTATCTGAAATAAAACACACAAAAAACTGTTGTAAACATGTTTTTTTTAATGTTTTTATGTTTTACAACGATTCCCATTTTCTCTACAAAGATGAAAACACTTCAGATGTAATAATTTCTCAATTTAGTACAACTCTACGCAAAGTGAGGTTCTGAATGATATTTTGCATATCTGGTAATTACTAATGCTGTCCTATCCCTTGAAGCATGTTTTACTATTCAACTGCCCAATGATCTCACATTTCATTTCTGCAATGAGTTTGTCTGTTGTTTGGAAGAATCCCTGGAACACATTGATGGTCTGTAACAATGTGTCTCTCTCTTTAGTTAACTGTGCCATCCTGTACTGTTTCCTCGCATCTGAAAAAAATATTTAAAAAAAAATACATAAATAAAAAATTTAAATTATACAAAGCTCTTTTCCAATCAAAATGACTGTTAACTGCCAAGAATATAGTTAATGGCCTCACGTTTTTGCCTCACAAGTCACTAAGCCTTGCTTTTGGAAAAGACTCACATAACGTGATCATGTGGGGGTGTATCAACACCTGCCCAATAACAGCATGTAACAGCGATAACAACCAACCAGCAAGTATGCGAGTATGTACCAAATATGTAAGTATGCGCCCCACGCAGGAATGAACTTATCAGAGTGTAGAAATTTGTATCGCGTGATGCAAATTCACGGGCCAAGTTGGAACATCATCCGTTCCCAAACGTTGGATTTGTCAGCTTCTTTCTGGCTCTTTTTTCAATGCAAATGGCACTGGATATTGAAATTTTGAAAGCGAAATCAAGACGCTTGGTCTTTTCCACAGGATAAAGACCTCAGGGTCGTGGCCACAGGCGATAAAGGATCACAACCCATGTCCATTATCCTGTGGTAAAGAACACGCAACAAATTTTTATTCCCTTTATATGTATGGCTGAGTGTACGGCTGTACGTAAGACTGCTTCAATGAATACATGAATAAATGAATACATGAATACATTAACCCTCCTTAATTGGTTGATGTAATTAAGCTAAAACTGACCATTATAGAATAGGAATGGCTGAGTGTACGGCTGTACGTAAGACTGCCTCAATGAATACACAAATAAATTAATACATGAATAAATTAACCCTCTTTATTGGTTGATGTAATTAAGCTAGAACTGACCATTATAGAATAGGAATGGCTGAGTGTACGATTGTACGTAAGACTGCTTCAATGAAATACATAAATAAATATGAATATATGAATACATTAATCCTCCTTATTGGTTGATGTAATTAAGCTAGAACCGACATTATAGAATAGGAATGGCTGAGTGTATGGCTGTACCTAAGACTGCATCAATGAATACATGAACACATGAACACATGAACACATGAACACATGAACACATGAACACATGAACACATGAACACATGAACACATGAACACATGAACACATGAACACATGAACACATGAACACATGAATACATGAATACATGAACACATGAACACATGAACACATGAACACATGAACACATGAATAAATTAACCCTCCTTATTGGTTGATGTAATTAAACTAGAACTGACCATTATAGAATAGGAATGGCTGAGTGTATGGCTGTACGTAAGACTGCTTCAATGAATACCATGAATAAATTAATACATGAATAAATTAACCCTTCTTATTGGTTGATGTAATTAAGCTAGAACTGACCATTATTGAATATGAATGGTTGAGTGTATGGCTGTACCTAAGACTACTTCAATGAATACATGAATAAATGAAACATGAACAATGAATACATGAACACATGAACAATGAATACATGAATCAATGAATACATGAATCAATGTATACATGAATCAATGAATAAATGAATACATGAATCAATGAATAAATGAATACATGAATCAATGAATAAATGAATACATGAATCAATGAATACATGAATCAATGAAGACATGAATAAATTAACCCTTCGTATTGGTTGATGTAATTAAGCTAGAACTGACCATTATAGAATAGGAATGGCTGAGTGTATGGCTCTACATTAGTTTGGTTCAACTGTGGACTATTAACTTCCACCTTCATAGTATATTCGCCGCCATCTTTTCCAGGGGTGCTCTCCTGTAACACTAAATTCTGGGGGAAAATCACAAATGTTTAGAAATAAGTGCTCTTTAAGCCTTTGTACAGCACTGGAATTCTAATTATCAATCTTTTATATCAAACTCTCAAACTTACTACATATAAACTTGATGATGGTATCAAACATCCCTTGGAATATTTTGCATCTGACGTAAACCAAACAGAATTTTAAAACCAAAAAATTGAAAATGGTAGAAATATAAAGGTAGGCCAAAATGATTAGACGTTAAATTTATGTTATCCTTTAAATTTGTGGATTGATTGAAGAGATGTTGGCGGATTTTGTATGGGTTTATTGCACAAAAAAGGTAGCATAAATTTTCTAACCAAACCGTAAAAATTAACAGAGTAACCGTATTAACATTCGGTTAACCTAGTAACCGAGTAACCGTATTAACATCCGGTTAACCAAGTAACCGAGTAACTGTGTTAACATTCGGTTAACCAAGTAACCGAGTAACCGTATTAACATTCGGTTAACCAAGTAACCGAGTAACCGTATTAACATTCGGTAAACCAAGTAACCGAGTAACCGTATTAACATTCGGTTAACCAAGTAACCGAGTAACCGTATTAACATTCGGTTAACCAAGTAAATGAGTAACTGTGTTAACATTCGATTAACCAAGTAACCGAGTAACCATTGCAGCACTATCTGGTACTAGATAATTATACAAAGAATTTTAAATTGACAGTCAATTGCATGATTGTGAGAACAGCTTACGTTCCAGATGGGAACAGGCAGTGATCCCAATAGAACAGTTCAAGTGTTCCTGAGTTATGAGACGCTCCCTAATTACCAACAGGTCTACACTCCCTTAAAGCATTGTTTACAATAACAAACGTTTACCTGTACTGTAACAACTCCTTTGCTCATGGAGAAACCTACTGTTGACTGGTTACCGACCAACATCGGTACTTCGCTGTCGTTCTCTCCACATAACGTAACTGTTGCTTTGCCTGAGATATTCGTTCCTGTTATATTGCCGTATTTATCCTGTACACATGAGAAATCAACCAGGCTAAGATTACTAGAGTGCCATAACTTCTCTTTAATATACATACCATCACAAGTCTATTACCTACATGAAGTGTGCCAGTCGTGTACTAAGCTAGTCCACGGTATAGCACTCCAAAAACAATGGATTTGGGCCATTCATGACATACTGTTCCACAGACTCCCAAGGTCTGAAAAAAGAAGCAGTGCAGTCTGGGAGACTTACTACCCAGTATGCGAGAAAACTGTTTAGCACGTTTATAATAATCAAAGCAGTGTATGTACCCACCTTGAGTTGAAGCTTCAGTGTTTTGACTAATGACCTGCTAAGTGATTTCTGTGTATTGGACACCGTTAACATTGCTTGCCTTATATCAGGAGCAAGTTTCACTGGAGGACCAGGAAGAATGACAAATGTGATCTGAAAATGAAATCAAGGCAAAGGAATAAAACACATTTAGTAGGAATTCAGTATGCTGCTATGAATGAACATTGTCCATGAATAACATGTAAACATGTGTTTACATGTCTATTACTGCCTAACCAGCCAGTCAGCCAGCAGCCAGCAGCCAGCAACCCAGCCAGTCAGTCAGCTAGCAACCACCAACCCAGCCAGTCAGTCAGTCAGCTATCAACCACCAACCCAGCCAGTCAGTCAGCCAGCCAGTCAGCCAGCAACCACCAACCCAGTCAGTCAGCCAGCCAGTCAGCCAGCCAGCAACCACCAACCCAGTCAGTTAGCCAGTCAGTCAGCCAGTCAGTCAGCTAGCAACCACCAACCCAGCCAGTCAGTCAGCCAGCCAGTCAGCCAGCTATCAACCACCAACCCAGCCAGTCAATCACCCAGCCAGCCAGCAACCACCAACCCAGTCAGTCAGTCAGTCAGTCAGCCAGCTAGCAACCACCAACCCAGCCAGTCAGTCAGCCAGTCAGTCAGCCAGTCAGTCAGCCAGTCAGTCAGCCAGTCTAGTCAGTCAGCAATCAGCAATCTAGCCAGCCACCCACATCCAGCCGCCCTGCCAGCCACCCAGACAGTAAACAACTAAGCCAGCCGGAATGCAGCCATCAAACCAAACAGCCCAAGAAGCCAGACACTCAACCAGACACACAATCAGCCAGCCACCCAGCAAGCAGCCAACAAGCAGCCAGCAAGCAGCCAGTCAGCGAACCAGCTAGCCAGTAGCCATCCAGCCATCTAGTCAGTCAACCAGCCAGCATGCAAGCCAGCCACTCAGCCAGCTAGCTTGCAGACAGCCAGCAACCGAGCGAGCCAGCCAGCCAGCAGTAAGCCAACCAACAAACCATTAAACGAGCCACCCAACATACATCCAGCCAGACACCAACCAACCAAGTAAGCCATTACTTACCACATTGCTAACTATTACATTCTGATTACTTGATCCAATCTGGAACATCATGTTATGATGACCAGCAGTCTCTGGAGCCTTCCTATTTCTGTTATTGAAAATGTCGTAAACAAAGTTAATTTAAATTGCAATAGGAAAGTAAATGATTGGTTTACTTTAAAGTTTTCAGTTTATGGGAAATTGTTTACTAATATCTTTTTTTTGTGCACATTTTACAAAATATTTAAAAAGTTGAAATACAAAACAATTCAGGTGATTTGTGACATCAAAATATCGAATCAAAAAACAATCATGAAATATACAATTGATCACCCCTAACCTGAAATAGAAGTGTCCAGGTGTATCATCTGGTTGCCTGGTATCTGGAACGTAACACAATGCTTGGGGGGATGGCTTAGCATCAATGGGTGTGACAACCTTCCACAGTCTCATCAGAATGTTTTTAGGAGAAAGCTTTGTGAATACGCTGCCATCTTCAGCTAGTACCCTTACATCAAAATCTGCAATAAAGAAGAAAAAAGGATGACAAGAACATTTAAAAGACTTACATGTAAGAAGTTCAGGAACCATACAGTAACAGAGCTGCATCAAGCAGCAGCCATGTTGGTTCTTATGCATAAAGCCTGTGAGAACCAGAATGAGGCTAATGTACAAAATAGTCTGGTGCCTACAATAAAGTAAAGAGCTAAAGGTTCAGGAACCATACAGTATTATATCTTCATCAAGCAGCCGCCATCTTGGTTTTTATGCATAAGTCTGTAAGAACCAAAATAAGGCTGATGTCCAAAATAGTCTGGTGCCTATAATAAGGTGACAATGTTCATAATGATCTTCACAATTGTTTTCCCCTGATCAGGCAGTGTCCCCGCTTCAGTCTTTTAAAGATGAATTCATGAAAGAGCACCATTTCCTTTTTTCTTGTTACCGATAAAACATTTTAAGCGGAAACTTTCACAGGTTGGTGTTATAATGCATATCTTGATTCATAGAATGTAAGTCTACTCGCAGAAGCAGTTTTTGTCAACACTGCCAATGCTGTATCTTCCCTTAAAAAGAGCTAGACAAAAATAATCTTACCTGGAAAAATATCCCCAACAAGCAATGATTGCTGAGGCTTCTTGTAGTCAACCTCCACACTGGACAACTTATTAGGGTCTGGGTGAACGTATATATCAGCACAAGTGACCAGCGTAGTCCGGCCCATGATTGCTTTGATGGTCAGTCTGTGGGGTCCGGTAGGGGCTACGATGAGTGGCTTCCCGAATGTTACAAGTCCATCCTTGTCCGCTTTCATCTGAAGGTTGACGTCGGTCAACTGGAGGTTGCTGGATGGGGAGAGGGTCATACGCGTGTTGGTTTCCGTTGTGGGGTTTCCTGCCTCGTCACATAGTTGTACCGTCAGATTTTGGTCCAGTTTATTATTGCTGTACAATGATATAGGCTGTGGATTAAAGGTATTAAGTTTAGAATTGGTAAATACTTGGTGAAAAGCAGATGGTGGTATAAATCTTCCCTATAATAATTTTGTCTGATTTTGTATATTCATACCAATTGGAATGTACGTCTCCCAAATATGAAAATTCAATTTGTAAAAAACAAATCTGATTAATTCAAATTATACTAAAATGACAGCACCTCAGACAGACAGATTGCAAGGGATGTTTAAAACTATCATTAACTTTACACAAAATAAAGTTCCATGGACATCTGTGATCATAATGTTTTTTGAGATTACCAATAAATAGACTAATTGCAGTGACACCATGTGAAATTCTCTATTGAGTAGTAATTAGTTCTGAAAAGAACTGGAGGTTGCAACTCTGTTGTAACCATCCCTTAAATAGAGAATTTCACATGGTGTCACTACAAGTAGTCTTACTTATCCTCTTCACCATATGCAAAGCTACAAGCTTTACCTAAATAGTGTATAGGAGCTTAAATTGAGACCTGCTCCCACAAAACCAGGACAAAGTTTCCAGATATACTTTGAGTGTTTTTTTTAGTGTTTAAAGGGTTTTATAACCTAGTCCCATCCCTAGTGGGTGATAGCCAACTGTACCACACACAGGGGATGGAACTAGGTGATAAAAACCCTTCAAACACTCAGAAAAACAATCAAAAACTGTCAAGTGTTTCTGGTAACTTTGTCCTGGTTTTGTGAGAACAGGTCTCAGGTCTTTTATTTATTATGTTCTTCTTAAATTGTTCAGTGCACATTGTTGTACCCAGTGTCTTGATGATAGCCACTTTTGCGTCGTGTGAGCGTTGTGCGTACACTTTATGTGCGTATGTTATGGTACTAAGCGCGCGTGTACTTCTACCAGCCAATGATCGCTGGAGATATTCCGCGCGTATGCAAATCAACTTCAAAATACGCAAAATGCGGCGCACTATCGCTGCCATTTCGCACACAGTGGTCTATCAACATGTGCCCTCAACAGCTCATGCACGATGTGAATATGTTTGTCACGTAGATTGTTACTGAATAACCAATTAACCAATCGACACACAATGTACCTCTTTAAAAGCTTGGTCGACAAACACAAGTTTAGTCGGGAGACCCGGCATCATTTGTAGCTTGACGTAGTCAGTGAAGTCATGGTACTTGATGCACAGCTCTCTCTGGCCAAGGTTGCCACCTTCAAATCGCACCTGTCTCAGGGCGAAGCCCGTATTAGGTAGTATGACCTTCTGGAGCTGTTTGGTCTTCAGACCCTCCCCTGTTACCTCAAGGTGGCTCAGGGCACCATGGGGTACCTGTCGTGGTCAAATCCAATTCAATTAATTCAAATACAACTATTTATTTCTATATGCTTATAACATCATAAACAGTTAAATGGAATGGGAGACATGAAGAGGAACAATGGCTTTGAACAATAACAAAATTTAATCAAATTCATGTACTTTGTTGACTCCAAACAATGTATTTATGTATTTCGTAATTTTTCCTTACAGTTTACTTGATAAAAAAGATGTTATCCTCTTCTAGTGATCCCCAGACTGCCGCTTCAAATGGGGCATGATTCTTGGCTAAACAGCATGCTTTGGTTCAATGACTTTTGACTAGCATCCCCTGAACAAAGAAATTGACAAAATAGGGAGACCGCCAACATAGGGCTAGATGGCTCAGTTGGTAGAGCACCGGATTGTTAGCCCGCAGGTCACAGGTTCTTTTCCCACTCTAGTAAATTTTACTTTGTTTACTCCAAACCGCAACACATGTTACAGGCTTACGAAAGACAAACTACAAATCATTGGCAGACAGTGGGACAGGGACAGGGACAAACAATAACTTGACTATGATGGAAAAGGCAAATCCCGGGAAGGAAATATATGTTAGGGAAGGAACCATATTACATAATGGGAAACTTAGATAAAAAGAAAAAGCTTGAGCATACCTTCTTAATTCTGTTCCCGTTGATGTCAGTGACATTGACAATAATATCTGGCTCAAGTACCTCCCCAAGTCTTGCCTTCTTGGTGCCTTGACAGACACACTTGATTTGCGCAACCTCTCCCGGCTCAGGTCTATTTGAATATTAATAATACAAATATATTCTTATATATTAACCCATATCCGCCGATCTACGTGATAACCCGTAGATATGTAAAACGCTACAAACGGCGACCTACGTGATTTTCCGTAGCGTGTTTTTGTCCAATTCCAATTTACTACGTTTTTCCGATGACTGTATTTCATGATTATAGATATGAAATTAAACAAGTCTGACATAATAAAGTGCATGTTCTCCTCTTTCCATCAGTATATAATGTGTCTGTGTCAGTGATTGTAATATTCTCTAAATAAGGAATCTTTCTGATTGTGTGCAAAAACAATGTATCTCTGTGCGGGGGCTTAGGCACATACAGTCTTTTGTGTGTTTACATGGTTAGGCGGATATGGGTTAATTGATGGAATTTTTGGACCAGGATATTAAACATGTATCACCCATGTTTTTTCACTATTTTAAAGGCAATTTCCAGCATTTGTAAAAAAAAAATTCATTTGAAAATTTCTATTTTACTTGAGAAAGGGAAAAAAAAATGTTTTAAAATGACACATCGTGAGAACCATGGTTTTTCAGTAAAAATGTACTGAAAATAATTTATGGTGGGTACCATCATAAATTTATTTAAACACTAATTTACTGTTAAACCAAGCTTCTGACAACCATTTTTTGAAATGTCTCATTTCAAACTATTTCTTTTCTTTTCTAAAAGGAATTATTGATGTTCCACTGAAAACTAAACATAACAGAAATTGGTTAAATATGGGGATACATCTTTAAACATTGACTTTGCCTTTTTTATTTACAGGGGGTATATGGTCACGATCAGAGCAGGCTTGCGGCTTGACGTTGTATCCCGAACTATGAACTCAGATGAACCCGTGACTGAAAATAATACCCCACAAGCACGTGCTGGCCTAGATTACAGGGAGCACCAGATCTCGTTACCGCAACTGCTGCGTAAGTCAGGAGAATGAGGACGATCAGAGCATACTGATCGAAACGTCAAGTTGTAACCTCCAGTTCTTTTCAGAATTTATTACTACTCAATAGAGAATTTCACATGGTGTCACTGCAATTAGTCTTACTTACCCTTTAATTATTCTTTCATCTTTCAAGAGCATGACCCATATAGCATATAGCTGATCATCTGGGGCCCTCATTTATACACAGATATTAAAAATAAAGAAATAACACAATAACACAACACAATTTAAAAGTTATACGTCGATGTCCTCCCTAATGAACCTTTTGTTTGAATGAAATAAGCCCTCACCTGATGGTGAAACCAAACTCCAGCCCAGATCCGTCTGACAGGCTGACTTGGGCGTACTTTGAGTCAGAGGCAGAGCTCGGTACCTTTATGTCCGGTAGTATCCCCTGAATAAGCTTGTCTTGATTGAAGCGTGGCATCCAGCTTATCTTCACCTTACTAGCAATCTCAGGGGTGATCTTGATCTGTCTACCGCCCTCGTCAAACAATGCAAACACTGCATACACAGGGATGATATTGTGAGAAAATGAAAAGGTAGGAAAAATGTTTGCCATTATCATTAGGCATATACTAGCCTATAGTGGTTTACCTCTATAGCCATGTATAGTAATACTTGTAGCTTTGCATGGTGAAGAGGATAAGTAAGAATAATTGCAGTGACACCATGTGAAATTCTCTATTGAGTAGTAATTAGTTCTGAAAAGAACTGGAGGTTACAACTCAACATTTCGATCAGTATACTCTGATCGTCCTCAGGAGAATGTATAGTAAGGAAACTGTTTATCTTGGTATTTACAATAAAATGATACACAAGGAAATAGTCCATGGTCTGAAGTTAGTCGGAACCCGGTTTCATGGTAGGATTTTCAAAATCAAAAGTTAGGATTTCCTACAAAAGTCGGAAGAATATCATGCCTGATACAGAACCAGTAGGAAAGTATGATTAAAAATGCCAAGCTAATGTATTAAAGGGGTTGTACACCATTGCTAATTATCTGGGCCCAATTTCATTGAGCTGCTAAACAGAGCATTTTGCTAAGCAAATATTTTTGGTAAGCAATATAAAACATACTACCAGCCAAAATGCATATATTTTGTATGAAAGTTTGGCTGGTAACCAAAGGAATTTTTTCTGGTAAGCAATATTATCTGATAAAATTGGCCCTGAAAAGAAACTGAACAATTTATTATCTGAAAGCTTGGTTGTAAGTTCAGGGAAGAAATTACCACTAGCCTGAGGCTAGTGAATTAACAGAAGCACTTCTACAATTCAAACAAAAACATACAATGATTTATTTTGCTGAGAGAATGAGGCAGTTATGTGGCATGACGGGAAATAATTGTTTAAAATGAGTTTTTAAAGCTCAGTTCTGAGACAACACATGAACTTAGAACAATAATTGTTGTTTTAATTTATCGATATTCTTAGCATGGCTGTTTAATTACCTTTCAGAGGGCTACTAAGAACCAAGATGGACTAGTACACTGCTTGCTACTATAAAATTAAAGTTAATTTCGACCCCAGACTATTTTTACTTGTATGATATTTTCTCAAACAGAAAGATTTTACAGAATAATCAATACCATCTTCAACTTTAATCCCCTAAATACTTCTTGTCATGAGATTGGTTGTCTGCTATGTCAAGTTTATTTGTTTTCATTTAGATAACCAGTGTATTACGTTCCATGAAAGTAATGATACCTGCAAAAAAATAATTTCAAATTGTTTATTATCAACATAATATCATTTGAGGTGGTAGACCAGTGAGCAAATGAAAGGAAGCAGTGAAGGCTGGTTGTACTCACATATGCCTCTGATGTGCTCGCCAGCCAGCCATTTGAGCTCCTGCTGATGTCTTAGTTTAGTTGGTACACTATCCAATGTGTACCACAAGTCTATGTAGCACGGGTTGGAATTAGGAAAGACCTGGATGACTTTCTCTATGGGTGCAATGTCAGTGAAGCTCTGTTGACGCAAAGGATTGCATGTCAGATTACATGTATAAACTATAACAATTAGGTATCAGATCCCACTTCTGCCACCAAGTGTATGTAGCATAGCCATTCACAAAATAACCTAAGCTCATACGGCACATCTTAATGTAATACATGGATGTAGAATTTATCTCACAAAAAAGGCAGTTAATTAATTGATCATGGTACACATATTTTAATGATAGATACGACTAGAACTTCATGGCTTGAATTTGAATCCCACTGCTGCTAACAAATCTATGACTTTCTCAACTCGTGTAATGTTACTAATGCTCTGTTGAATCAAAGAAATTACTTTTAGTTTCCACACACCAAACAAAAACAAGATAGGTATTTTCAAAATGTAAACACAAGCTTGCACGGCACAGGAATCCCATGTGTTGATGTTGATAATTTTGAATGATATACATGTACATGTATACTAATGGAAATTAAAAGTTTGAATCCCACTGCTGCCACCAAATTAAGTGCCATGGGTTGGAAATAGGAAGCACCTGAAAGAGTATCTCTTCTGGTGCAAAGTCACTGAAGCTCTGTTGGAGTAAAAGAGTTGGAGTCATAGTATTAGCCAGCAATACCTTTGGGTGTCTTTTGGACACCCTGTTTGCTAAATGGACGCCCCGTTTGCTAAATGGACACCCTGTTTTATTTGTTTTACACAAGCAAAAGTATTGTAAGTTAAATATTTGGACACCCTGTTTTTCAAAGAATAACAATTTTAGATGCCCTATCTCCAAATCCTGGCTTATACTCTGGTTAGAGTAACAGGGTGTATTCATACTCTGGTCTTCCTTACCGTTAATGAAACTTTTGCTGTTATTTTTTGGCCTTTCTTCAAATTCTTCAAGAAGATGACGTTTCCTGTCAGGGTAGTTTTCCCTGAGTAGCTGCAGTCTCCCGAGTATGTCGGCAAACCTGGCATACCAAGAAACTACACACAACATGAAACACAATTATTACACAATGATGATGACTACCTTGGGGCATGGTGTGGGGTATCATGACTGATTGGTTTATTGCATTGGAATGAGTTGTCACCATAAGTGCTTCTCTCCACCAAGGAATACAATGGGTACGTAGGGGGTAGAGGTTCCTATTGTGTATGAAAGCCTCCCAAGCACCAGAAAATTATGGCAAAATGACGATGACAATTTTGGTCCTAGTTTGGCCCTTCAACATCAAATCGTACATGCTTTATTTCAGGTGGCTTTTTGACATTACTTTGCCTTGGGTACTGGAAAATGATGAACTACTTCTAATGCCTCAGAGAAGAAGTATCTCCTATCTAAACTTTAAAAATGTTGTATTTGTATGATTAAAAGGAAGGTATAACATTGATATAAAACAACCAACCTGTAAAACTTTCTGCTCTACGCAGAGTCTAAAGGAAAGGATTCACACTTTTTAAGAAAAAACACATCAAGAAAATATTGCCATCTTCAACTTTTTTAAATGTATGTATTTGTTTATGTTTTCTCTGAAATTGGAGCTTTTCATAGATTGGTACCTTTACCAACTTCGCATCAAGTTAGCTTTCAGATAATAATTTGGTAATTTTGTAATCAAGCAATTACCAATGTTGTACCTTCCCTTTAAAACAATTTGGGTATTACCTTGCAGGTGACATTGAGTTTTGGATTGATGGTGATATTGCTAGCCTTATCTCGGACCTCAATAACCACAGTCAGTGCCTGGCCATTCTCAATAGTGATGTCTTCATCAAATGTTGGAACATGGAGTGAGTACGGCTGACCTGTCATCAAATGCATGCTTACAATAATATGGGTCCAACTAGTGTGACATTTTAGAGGAACACGGGACTTTAATAATAAAATGAAGTACTTTGTCATAGTTTTGTTTCTGTGTACATTCCAAGTGCCTTCAGGATTATGCTTTTCAAAAATTAAGACAACTTTCTCAGTAATTAAGTAATTACAAGGGGATCTTCTTTAAGATGTTATGTTTGTAACGTGGACAGACATTTAATCAGAAATTTACTAGAAGTACTAATAAAACATATTTATTCACCCACATGTTGTCTCTTTACAATGCTATTCCACTAAGGATTGTTACCTGGAACAATCAAGACAACCCTCCTGGTATTAAATAAATAACAGGGGATAATCTTCAAAATATTATGTTTGTAACGTGGACAGACATTTGTCACAAATTGTCTGTCCACATTACATACGTGGTATATTTCACATGCTATTTTCTAAAATACCCAGAATATGTCTTAGTTTTGGCTCATAACAATCCAAAAGGGGTTAGGGATGTAAATGAAAAAGCATTTGGGTAATTATTTAATTCTATTATCACTTTCTTGTCAATCTTAAAACAAAATGTCTGTCATGTTACAAACATAATGTCTTAATCTTTAATCATTCAATTTTCTTAAGTACCAATAATATTTTCTTATTAGTTGGTATACACAATCAATAAATGCCAAGGAATGTTCAGGAATAGATTGGAACAAAATAGTTGTCTTTATTTGACCCTCCCATGTCACACTCCAATAGTTATCATTTGTACCCTTTAGTGTGGAGTGTGGAAAGACCCATGTATAAACACAATTGTAATCAAGATTACAAAGAATTACAAAGACATGCTTGAAGTGTTTTCCGCATTCCATTGGGCATGCAAATGACATTTACCAGGAAATTTGACTTGTTCAAAATATGAAATTATGAAAGCTTTTTTAATCTTGGGAAGAAATAGGCAACACCAAATTGATTTTGGATATGTTGTTTGCTTAGAAAACATGATTTTGGATATGCTGTTTGCTTAGAAAACATGATTTTGGATATGTTGTTTGCTTAGAAAACATGCGCTACACACAAGAGACATACAGAATTGCGGGGAATTTTTGTTGATAGGTAAAGGCAAATGTGATACATGTAAACAAATAAAAATTAAAAACTGTGAAAGTTTAAGCCTATTTCATTGTGTTGTTAATGACAAAATATTGCATTCTTTAAATGGCACTTACCAGGTGCTAATCTGATCTTCATCGTCTGTGTTGGGAATGCCAGGCCAGGTAAGGTGACTTTTAGATTGAAGTTCTTGCCCTGGAAGGACCCAACGTCACCGATCGCCGTGACGTTCTTCACGAGGAGAGTGGTTCCTTTCGCCTGGACTCCATCGTAGCTCAAGTTTAGACCACTAGAGAAAAACAAAACTTGATTAAATTCAACATTAAACGGTAATATTTCTATTCCCCACATGGAAAAATATGGCATATGTACACTATAAAAAAATTGATAATTGAGTGAAGAAGTCATCAGAACCCACAGCTAATTCACTGAAAGGTCTCCTGCGTTGACCACATGGTGATCTTACCTGGCCTCCAGGACCGGTTTCATGTCCGGGATGGGCTTAGTGGAGTGATTGAATTCGTCTTGAAGCTCCAAGGGTATGGCGAAGGGAACACCCACCCTGAACGGAGGGTCCAGGAGACCCACGCTGAACTTGCTGGGAGCAGCCTCTGTGAAAGGAAAAGGTAGGGAAGCACTTTATTGGAGAACCCTGGCAAAAATCCCTCCCAGCAGGCCTTGATATTCAAGGAGCCAACAGAAGTTAAGGTTTGAGTAAGGGGTTAGGGTAGGGCTGGGGTAGGGCTGGGGTAGGGCTGGGGTAGGGCTGGGGTAGGGCTGGGGTAGGGCTGGGGCAGGGCTGGGGCAGGGCTGGGGCAGGGCTGGGGCAGGGCTGGGGCAGGGCTGGGGTAGGGCTGAGGTAGGGTTAGGGTAGAGGTAAGAGTAAGCATTACAGTTTTGGATTAGGTTTGAGTTATGAGGTTAAGACGTCTGCACTAGTAAGCAGGAGGTCGTGGGTTCGAATCCCGCCCGAGTTACCTGTGTAGTTTTTTCACAGACACTCGGAAGGCACTGAGTATGCAGTGCTATACACACGTCGGTGTAGGGCAAAATTAAATCAGGAAGTGAGATAACTCAATGTTTCAATCAGTTTACTCTGATCGTGTTCAGGATCATCTTAAAGTTCTTTCACTGATATGCCCATCAACTTAAAAAATATAACATTACATATCAAAACTATGCACGGAGCAGACACTTGAAGCATGTTCACATTTACCTGTGATGCTGAATTTGATCTTGTGGCTCGGTAGTGGCTTGCTTCCAAACTCAGTCACACCACTCTCATTCAGCACAACCTGAATCTTAATGGTGTGGTTCCCAAGATTCTTCATGTTCTCTACAAATACAAATGGTCAGAACACTATCAAAAGCCCTAGATTTTATGTCAATGAAAGGTAAGATCCCCGATATCCGTAACAGTTCAATCCACATTAATGTCCACTGTGAACAAAACAAGGAAATACAAAACTACGTCAGAGAACTAACTTTAAAAATGCAGCAACAAAAAAAGAAGATAAAGTAAGCACAAAACTCTCGACAGTAGTGAGAATTAACAACTACTAATAAACAATTAGTACAGTAAATAATCATGTGTTCTCGAACAGAAAGCTTTTGTTCCAGGTGTCGTAGAGTGATTCACAGTGTTGTTGCCATACCAGAATCAATGCACACAGGAAAGATCTGTCAAACTGTGCCAGAGATCAGTGGCTGCTCCCTTGTCTTACTAGAGAGGCAATGTAAGGCATGTCTTCCCTAACATTACTAATGTTGTATCTTCCCTCTAATGTCAGAATCAATCAATCATATCACATTTATTTCCATACTTCCATAAAAGAATTAACAAACTTTATATTAAAAGTGCATTAAACGATGAAGCAGTAAATGTTAAATTCATAGCAAAATAAATTAATTAAATAGAGCATGGGGGCTGTTTATACAAACGGAAGCTTGTTAAAAACAGCCAAACAAAAACACGAACAAAGGACAGACAGACAAGAGACAAGACAATAGGTAGTTGACACGATACAGAGTAAATATACTGATGACAGAGGCAATTAAAATATTGAAAAGATATCAAAAGGCTGTTAAGCAAAAACAACAGACCAACAAAATTTAGATATGAGGATAATGTGAACGCAATGGAAGAAAAGAGATATTTGGAAGAGGAAGCTAAGACGCATAATGTCAGAAAATAATGACTTGCTTACCCATCTTTTTAAACCAGAATCCCCAGGCCTTGACGTGCTGACTGAGATGAGATACAAGGTCCTCATCCCCGTTAGGTGCTGAACAAATAAACAAACATTGTCATTCAGAATGTTATTATCAGTACCATTTTCAAAACAATCATCTGAGGCCAGTTAATGCCAGTGACCTCCAACTTGTAGTCAAGTACTTCTTCATGAGCATGAGTGTGAAAATAAACACAGAAAAATTTACTTGAGTACGAGTACAGGTACAAGTACGTATATAAGTACTACAAGTCTGTAGTTGTAATTGAGTACTTTTTCATGTTTACGAGTACAAATACGAGTTCAGAAAAATCGTTGTGTGCCGGGAAGATGGACGTAACAAAAGTGTGACCGGCAAAAGGTCGTAAGCAATTAATGTGCAAAATTGTGTTTCAAGAAAACTGAGTGTAAAAGTTTGGTCGTTTTTGTGAAAGTTTGGTCATTGTAGGAAAGTTAAATTCTACATGGGAATGGGAAAAACATGTCTTGGGAGTAATTCTAGCAACAAATATATAACAGTTATGACCTACTTTTTTCCAAAGGAACCATTTTATTGCTTACGACCTTCTGCCGGGACAAATATGTGTATTTTGTGTGCCCGGACACACAATGAAATGTACTTGAGTATGAGCATTCATACTACAACTCTGGTAGCCTCACATGTCTACCTTACTGTGCAATATAACACCACATAAGATTGCAGGTAAGGTGGTTTCCCAGTGATACGTTGCAGGTCATACTAATAATGTCCTTCCCCCAACTCCTAGGATCCTAGTCTCAACAGTTCCCGCCTGCACACCTCAACAAACTAATCCTCCAGCATCCTGTCATCGCGTAATCCTCCAGCAGCCTACTTAAGCAGCAGCATTTCCCAGAGTCCGGCATTCTCCTGAGGACGATCAGAGCACACTGATCGAAACGTCGAGTTGTAACCTCCAGTTCTTTTTCAGAACTAATTACTACTCAATTGAGAATTTCACATGGTGTCACCGCAATTAGTCTTACTTATCCTCCTCACCATGCAAAGCTACAAGTTTTAATAATGTTCTAAAATCACCCATGGGTGCCTTGTGAAAACTGGCTGCACTTAGCTATGTTCATTATTGTACACTAAAGACCTATAAGAAACAACTAAACCTGTGGTCTGTAATGGCCATCGGTGTGTGTGTCTATGTGTACTTGTATTCACATTCAAACTCAGGACTTACAACAAAATGGACAATAGGTCCTCAGTTGCTATCATAATGAATATCAGTAGGTCCACTGTTGTCAAAACAACAGGGAAACAGAGAAAACTGAGTTAAACTTAATATGAGATTACATGCACAAAACAGTGTGGTTTGTATGCAATAAAGGTTGGTGTAGAACATATAGGATATTTAGTGGATGGGAGTGGCCTCCCCTGCTAATCCTGCCCAGGCCCGTGTACAACTTACCGTGCCAGATGACTTTGAGCTCCACAAGAAGCTTCTTAGGGGTGAGGTGTGAGCCAGGGAGGCGTGAAATTGACTCCCCTTTACGGTTCTTGATGTCTATTTGGATGGCACCTATCACAGTGGAGAAAGAAATGAAACAATAAGATTTGAAGCATTGCATAGATTTTTGGGCAAATATGCGGGCATGTTTCATATTTGACTAGCTAGCAATCACCCTTCACATTCCCCCATATGACATAAAACACAATAAAGGGTGCCACTTTCCTACCGTCACGTTAACAGTTTTTCTTATGGTTGTAATTTTTTTTTAATATCCGAAACCACCCAAAAAGAATTTCAGCATTTGAATAGACATGTATGCTTATCCTAAAGATAATTTGAGTTGATTATTACTATTATTTTTTTAATTACCCTAAAATTTCCACCAACAAATGGACAGAAAAGTGAGGTAACTTTTTCCGTCCAATTTTTATGGAAATTTGAGGGTAAACAAATATTAAATAAAAAAAATAAAAAAATAAAATAAATCAACTCAAATTAGTTCTAGTATAAGCCTGCATGTCCATTCACATGTTGAAACACTTTTTGGTCGGTTTCAGGTACTTAAAAAATAAATAACAACCATTGGAAAAACTGCTAACGTGACGGATGCAAAGTGGCCCCCTTTATTGTGTTTTATGTCATATGCTATTGTGCGGTTTGTAACCAGTGGTAATCATTTCTATATGCATCCAGGCTATATAAGAATGAAGAGATGTGTATAGGAACCAAATGGTGAACGTTTCAGCTTATTCTGTAAACAAAACAAATAGTGTCAATGTATTCAATTTGTATGCATTGTAGTTCTAATGAGGAAAAACATCAATGCCTTGATCCATTTCTGATTTGAATTTGTTTTCACATGTCAGACGACAACATGTCGGACAAAAACAAAATTCTCAGGATGTTTGATACATTACCATCTTACAAAGAAGTAAGTTCTTACAATTATTTAAGTTTTATTTTGTTTTTAAGGGTTTTTTGTTGGGGTATTAGCAATGGTGTATACACCCTTTTAGGACACAAGTGTGGTGACCAGCTTGGCCGGGATTTAAACCCACATTCTGCTGACTCAGACACCAAACAAATGTCTGGTGCAAAGAGCGGTTTCTTACCAACGGTGCTTCCTGCTGGCTTCCTGTCACCTTGGGCGATCTGATGTCCCTCAGGCCAGGTCAATACCAACTTCTCTGGAAGCCTGTAATAAAAATGAACATTCTTACAATGTTGTGGGTTTTGACGTACATACAATATACCAAGAGTACAACCCTGCTTTATACAGAGACCACAAACTAACTCAAAATTACCCATACGTTGTACACAGTGTTTGTGGACGTGAACCCCAGTATATTGTACGGTAATAATTTGATAGTTAACTCAGCATCACGAAAAGCCAATGTAAAAAAATATGCATTGCAAGTTAACACATTGGCTGTATACCTACAGGGTAATATATTACTAACTCACATACACACTCACGCAAACAATCATCAACTCACACAGTGATATTTCTCAATTACTTATGCTGTGTTAACCCTTCTACACATGGAGGCCACTCCGATCCACAAAATTCTGTTCTTTAGCAACCTTCAGTACATACATGTACAAGCCTGCTGTCCTTTCCACGCAATCGTACAAAATCAACTGTGTGCCACCCAAGGACACTGTAAATGTTTGAACATATTAGTATGGCCTGCAATGTATCGATGGGAGACCACTTTACCCTGCAATCACAGTGGTGTGACAGTGCACAAAAGGGTAACCATAGGAGGCGACTGGCAACAGCTAATGGCTTGGAGTGGCCTGAATGGGTTGTTTCAAAAATTGCACTGATTGTAGGAGGGTTTTAATGGGAAAGTGCATAATGATATAATTACTTGATTTTGACTTCATTTAATTTCATAGAGTTGCTTAGCAGAAAACATTGTTGAGCAAAGTTATCTAGGAAGCAACATTTTGCCGAGAACCTCCCAGAGACAATATATATATCACATGAAAATTTGGCTGGTAACCTATTTTTGCTAAGCAAAAATTTTCTTGGCTCAGCACAGCTCTATGAAATTGGGCCAAGATGATTTACTGATGACTTACTTTCCCTCTTCTTCCTCGATGTATTTCTTTAATGTCCTATCATTAGTTGACCGATCTAACTTGGACAATGGGACAATCTTCACCTCATTGTAGAGCAGCGCTGGCTCCTGTCAATCCAAAGATAAATGGGTCCATTATAGTTCCTGCTTATTTCACTGTGTATGTGAATGCCTGTACCAAATTGGGTATGTGCAAGCCCGTTTCAAACCGGGTATGTGCACGCACGTAGCAAATTGGGTATGTAAGTTATCATAATTCAGTTATTTTGTAATTGGTTAATTACCAAAGGTGTACACTCCCTTTGCAGAGAAAATGGTTAAAATAAATGAAGGGGCCAAATTATTTTCTTTCAAGTCTCAGTGTGACTTTGTGGAATTGTATTAAAGAAAAACGAGATGGTGGCAGTATGATAAAGGTGTAGTAACCTGTGCTATTTCCATTTCTCCTCCAGTAGCGAAGACATCCCCTTCATGATGACCGAAGAGTAAGAATCTCTTGATGGTAGCATTCATGATGGGCATGGTACGTAGTGTCCGGACCTACAAATCAAAAAATACAAAATGAAAATCTGTGAGTGATCCCTTGATGGCTGCTTCCCCAGTTTAGCTTGATCTCTGGCTCCATAAAATGTCGTCAGGAATCCATAGCTCTCTGACTAGCACTATAGCACAGTGGGCCTGGATGAGACCAAATTGAGTCAAAAAAAGGCACCAGGTGAAATTGACTAATTCGTTTTTCATGTAGAAAACACCTCCACAAATACTTCTTGAGAATATTTTCTTTGGGACGACGTGTTATAATTTCTTGGTGAAATAACTGTGCAGACAACATTACTATATAACGTGTAGATATGAGGGATTAAACTATGCATAAAACAACGCAGTGTTCAGTTTACCACTTGTCCTCTTTTGAAAAACTTTCCGTCCCACTCGATGGCCTTGTAGACAGCCCAAGGAGACTGCTGCCTTTTTACTGTGATCTCTGGCCGTGAGATGAGCCCCTCAAAACCAGTGAACTTGACCTGTTTGTCATACGTCTCGTGGCAATCTCTCAACCACTCGCTGAACTGACGGTCTATCTTCACACGCTGGGCCTGAGACAAGGAAAATGGGGTAAAGTCAATATCCTGAATCAAGAAAAACCAGGCATAGTCAAATAAACACACCTGTCAAAAATCTTTTTTAAATAGTCAAATATTCAAGGGGCAAACCTATTGTTCTGACCGTTCATTATTCTGAAAACCTAATTGTACAACAGAAAATTTATCAAACTGACCAAATCCTGCTGGGGTCGAAAACTGATGTGACTGGCTGCAATTTTTGTAAAACTGAAATGTTTGTACAAAAAAAAAACTTTTTTTTTATTGCCAATTATCCAATACCAGGGTGAGAGAGCCTTGGGGCCGGCAAGAACCACCATGGGTATGAGGTTGTAACTCAGCATGTTTGCTTTCCATTGATATAACAAAGTATGACTCACTTGGCCGAGAATGATCTTCTGGAAGATAGTATTCTTATCCCTGAGTCTGACCTCCAGGTCCATAAAGGTCAACTTGTTGGTACTGATCTCAAACTTGTCATTGGTCCACAGTACCCCTGATATTCTGTTGTAGCATTCGGTTGGGATTGAGCCACGCTTCTTGGGAACGGCACACCAATCAAAGCTGTAATTTATGTCAGAGGAAAAACTCTCTAACATTGGAGTCTTATATAGCAATGTGATACTCTAAGTGCTTTACATTATTATCCTTGGTCATTTGGCCAATATCAATCCTTAAACTTGTTTAACTCCCTGGGAAATATACAACTCCGAGCTCGCATAGTAGGCTATACTACTCAAAACAATTTAGGGAACACCGGAATAATCTCAGTTAAAGCAAGATCATTTATTTCAGATAAACACAATGTTTCACAGAATTGATGAGAAACAACTGCACAATGAAACAGATGATAAAGGATGCATGTAGTGATTACACATTTCATGACATGACTACTGAAAGAGAGAGGGGGTTGCAAATGAAAATCCCGGTTCATGGAACATTTCAAAGCTATTTGATGTTAAAATCCGGTGTTCCCTAAATTGTTTTGAGTAGTATATTTCAGGAGCTTATAGATAGATAGATAGATAGATAATTTTTTTTTGCATTCTACTCGTTCGCCGCCAGCAGCGAAATTTACAGAATAGATACATTTTTACAAATTAAAAAACCATTAGAAATTATTAATAATTTGCATTAAATAACTATATTATATTATAATATAAAACACAATATAAACCTCTACCCTCACTCACATGTACCCATTTATACTCCTGGGTGAAGAGAAGCAATGAAAAATAACGTGTCTTGCTCAAGGACACAAGTACCATGGTCTCAGCCAGGATTCAAACCCACATTCTCAAGACTCGGCAATCAGAACACAAGTCTGATAAGCTAGAACGCTCAGCCATGGTAACCCTTTTATACCAAAACATAACCTTTGTGGTATCAACACAAACCCAAACTGCTATAAGTCAAAATGTATCTAAGGCTGTGCGTTTCTGGTTATTTCTGGAACTGGATACCTGAAATTGTTAATCTTCAGATACCCGGGTACCCGTAAACAATTTGGTAAAAACACATACTGTATAAAATAACCAATATGAACACAAGTTTCTTTTGTTTTATAAGTGTCACAAGAAATGTGTACCTACTGTATAAATTTCACACCTCTATATTAAAAATGACTCGTAGCATCCCCATTACCCACACCCAAAAAATGTGTGACTTAAATATTGAGTTGAAATTTTAAAAAAGGTCATTTGCAAATAATTGGAACCAAAAAATGGAACCGGGTAATGACAGTTTCGGTCGGGTATCCGGGTACCCAGCACTGGCTTAAATGTAGCGGTGACCAAACGGTTCTTACCAGAACCACAACTTTGCTAGAGATAACCTACATGTACACTCACTGGCCATAAGTATTGCAACACACACCAAAGTTCAGTTTGGAGAACTGTGTTACAATAATTTATTTTTATTTTATTTACACTATTTAAGACTTCTTGAAAGTGCCTGTGTTTTGAAGTCAATGTTCTTTTTTACTGTTCTTGCTCGGAAATTATGTAATACACATTCGATGAAATCAGATTAAATGATCATCTCACCTGTTACTGTAAAGTGCTAATTTTAAGCATGTTGCAATACTTTTGGCCAGTGACTGTATATGGTATGTTGGTTATATGGGGAAATTTATATTGTACACAGTCTAACGGCAAACCCACCCACTATCAATACTATACCATGCAAAGCCTCAAAGCCTTGATATGGACTTACTTCTCCACACATGTATATGGGATTAGTCTCCCATTCCAGTAGCACTCAAAGATCGGCCGGTTGCCCCTGGCTGGTCTGTCTTCATTGTAATAGACTCCATCATCAGCCACATCAACATCCCCTGTAGGGAAAACAGCGACACTCATAATATTACTAACCTCCATAACTTTCCTGAAAGTGTAAACTCTTTTTCAAATGCCATTACAAAACTGCAAATATGTGCTTCAAAAAAAAATACTGTAAAATAAATAAATAACAACAAAATTGGTGACATTTTGTCAGGTTTCATGTTTTTTACCTCTATGCTCTGATTCTACTGGGAATGTCTCTCGCTCATACAGGAAGGGATGATATCTTAAGATGCCTTCAACGATCCCAGTCCCCTCAACTACAGCTCTGAACTCAAAGGAATCGGATGTACTACGGATATACCTATGTGCCAAGAGATAATAATAATATAATAATAATAATAATGTGGACTTATATAGTGCACATATCCACCAAACTGGTGCTCAAGGCGCATTATATTATTATCCCTGCTCATCAGGTGCATAAATCATTCCTGAAACCATCTCAGCTCCCTGGGGAGTATACAGCTCAATTGCTGCCATTACAGCGCATATAGGGCTAATCAAACACAACAACCAACTCTGCCCTCACAGGTACCCATTTACCCCTGGGTGGAGAGAAGCAAGTATGGTAAAGTGTCTTGCTCAAGGACACAAGCGCCATGGTCGCGGCTGGGATTCAAACCCACATTCTGACGACTCAGCCATCAGAACACAAATCCGATGCACTAAACCGCTCGACCAAATTTGGGACAGAAATAGTCTTGATCATCAAGACATTTATGAGAAAGCTTTTATCTTCCTTGATATCTCTGAGGTTTATGGTGCATGATATTTTCCCTCTTTCATATAAACAGTGATATACTACAGTGATATCGATATTCTTACGATATTGATACTGAGCTTAATTCAATCGATACTGAACTGACTTCAATTGATTTAACTTTGATTGATATTGAACTTACTTTGTCTGCATATCCTCCTTGATATCTCTGAGGTTGATGGTGCGTGGTATTTTTCCTCTGTCACAGAGTACTACAGTGATATCGATATTCTTGAATGGACTCATGGGTCGTTTGGTACCCAGCACTGAAACTTCATTGCCACGTGGTCCATGAATGTAATAGTGGTAGATATGCCTTCATTCAAAATATAATATACATTTTATTTTATGTTTAAATTTATTCAGGCATTACAAATACAAAACAGAGGTTAAACAATCACAGAACAACAAAAAACAGAAAACTAATGAGACAATATAAACAGCCTTGGTGTCGGCTGAAAGCTTATTTAATCACTATCAAAAAGTAGTAATTGCCGACTAAGCCAGCATGTGCGCAAACTGTACTTTAAAAGCATGTTTAAAGGGACAGTATTGATATAATATAAGGAAACAAATATAAGGGAAAACTTTTTTTTTCTGATTTCTACAAATCTGGTATCAAACGAAAGAGAATCTAGAGAATCAAACTATACCAAAATCTAAAAACAAATATAAAAAAAATTCTGATTTCTACAAATCTGGTATCAAATGAAAGAGGAAAATCTAGAGAATTAAACTATACCAAAATCTAAAAAAAATAAAATAAATCTGATTTCTACAAATGTGGTATCAAATGAAAGTTGAAAATCTAGAGAATCAAACTATACCAAAATCTCACTTTTGAAAATTGGGTTCAAGTTTATGGTTTTGCCAGAGCCAGTTACATATGAGCATGTTTTGTACTTACGCTAATTGTCGACACCATCCCATGTAGTCTTGCCTGAGGTACTGTATGTGTTGTGGGTTGATACCATTTATGAGTACGTGAGTGAAACTCTCCTTGCCTACTTCCTCGCTGATCAACTGCTTCAAGTTGTAATCGTCATTACCTAAATGTCGATAATCACCCACCTACAAAGCACACAAGGAATCCAAGACTAATCCTCAGCAAATATTTAATGTAAATATTTCATTTGAATCCTTATTTTCCAGAATTTTTTGTTTGAATATTTCACAGGCCTGGAATTTCACAGAGGCCATGGCCTCCTTTGTCCTGGTCTTGGTCTTACTGCCCCTTAAAAATGTTCCCATAAACAGTCTGATACTCTCGCGGAAGTGCCCCTTTCTCAGGAAATGTGTCCTTGCTCTTTTACTCTTTTCCTTGCAGAAAGAAAGAAAATTACTTTCAAATAAGTTTCGCGAAAATCCTGGGTGATATCATCATATGCCCTGAAGAAGGACGTAACAAAAAGTGTAACCGGCAAAAGGTCGTAAGCAATTAATCTGCAAAATTGTGTTTCAAGAAAACTGTGTGAAAGTTTGGTCGTTTTTTCTGCCATTTATAAGTCATTGTAGGAAAGTTAAATTCCGCATGGGAATGGAAAAACATGTCTTGGGAGTAATTCTACAAAGAAATATATAACAGTTATGCCCTAATTTCTTTCAAAGGAGCCATTTTATTGCTTACGACCTTCTGCTGGGACAAAAAGTTGTACTTTGTGTACCCAGAAGAAGGTTGTAGAGTCTTACAACCTTCTTCCAGGCACACAACGATATATACACCCCAATGTTTGGCCTGGTCCACAGGATTATCCTCCCAGAAGTTTTCATGCAGTAACAAAATAATATACTACTCAAAACAATTTAGGGAACACCGGATTTTTAACATCAAATAGGTTTGAAATGTTCCATGAACCGGGATTTTCATTTGCAACCCCCTCTCTCTTTCAGTAGTCATGTCATGAAATGTGTAATCACTACATGCATCCTTTATCATCCGTTTCATTGTGCAGTTGTTTCTCATCAATTCTGTGAAACATTGTGTTTATCTGAAATAAATGATCTTGCTTTAACTGAGATTATTCCGGTGTTCCCTGAATTGTTTTGAGTAGTATAATAAAAATAGAATGATTTGTGAAGCACAAGCAAAAAAAGGGGAAACATTTGGTTTGTTTAATATCATCCCACCCACTTTTCGACACAGATTTATGTCACTGGTTACCATACATATAACAAGGACTTAGACTCAGTCTTAAGCTTGGACGATAACACGATAATATCGAATATCGCGATACTTTTTATTATTCGATTACGATATCGAGAACCTTTTTAAGTTAACGAGATATCGGCAAATCGTGATTAACAAAATATATCGCGATTAAAACAAATCGCCATTGTGAGTCAATTCATAAATTCCATGGAAACAAAATTATGACAGTTTTTTTCAGCTTTTGGAAGGGAGAAACAAAAGCGAACTACTTCAGAAGTACATACACGCTCTGCAAATGAATTTGGGATTTATTGTGATGCTTGTAGAGTGGTACATACCTGTGGTTATCGGCTCTAAAGCAATCATGCATGAATGAAAAAAATTAATCGTGATACCATCGAAAATCGCGATATATGTTTGCTGATATATCGTGGATGAAAAAAATCAATATCGCCCAAGCTTACTCAGTCTTGAAGCTTGAGGACTCAAAATACAAGACTGATAATGATGACGGTGACTCAACAACCTTACCGGTCTGTTGCTAATGAAACCACTGTATATAGATTCTCTGTGCTTCTCTCTCCTCTCAAACTCTTCCTTTGATATGGTCAATTCGTGTACGTCTCGGGAATCTTTAGGTTTTGTTATCATCTTTGAAAAAACAACAACCAAAAAAAAAACATGAAAAAAGAGCTTTGTTTAAAATATGCAACTACGTTAAATGTTTGCTGAATTTGAAACTACAGATTATGATTTTGGGTTTTGTTTTTGTATGGCTTTAGTTTGGTTTTTGTGAGTCTTCAATTTTTTATATTTACAGGAAAACAAGCTGGGCCAGTTAATTGAGTGCTATGTTTGACTTGTAAGTATACTGGGTGCTAATGATTGGTCCACCAAGAAAGTGTAAAGTAATGCTTTGGATTCAGACATTATTTTGTAAAATATCAAATGTTGAAGTAATGTACATGTATAATGTAAAGTTCATTTATCTTGACTAACCCTCCTACAATCAGTGCAATTATTGAAACAACCCATTCAGGCCACTCCAAGCCATTAGCTGTTGCCAGTGGCCACCTATGGTTACCCTTCTGTGCACTGTCACCACTGAGATTGCAGGGTAAGGTGGTCTCCCATCGATGCATTGCAGGCCATATGTTCAAACATTTACAGTGGCCTTGGGTGGCACACAGTTGATTTTGTAAGATTACTTGGAAAGGACAGCAGGCTTGTACATGTATGTACTGAAGGTTGCTGAAGAACAGAATTTAGTGGATCAGAGTGGCCTCCATGTGTAGGAGGGCTAAAAGAAAGTAAGGATACTTTTATAAGCAGTTTTGCTAGCATTACCAATACAAGACCACACCTTCAACTTAAACATTGGAAGCATTATTGTAAGCCTTCTTACCCTTGTTCCATGACCAATGAAAAATATTGCTTGTTTGCCTCCCACGCCAAAGTAGGAGATATCACTGTTGAGAGAACGAGGTATGTTTTCTGGGACGGGAGACCCTGATTCGTCATCATCTTCATCATCATCCTCCCTGAAAAGGTAATCAAAAAAGCAAATTTGGTTGCAAACCTTCATTGGCTCCCAGTTCATTTCAGAATACCGGGACTGGATTTTTACTGATACCACATGACCTCCACTGCCCTGGTCTTGGTCTCTCTTAAACCATAATTCCTTAGGCTCACTTACTTACACATAACCTGAATCCTCCAAAATCCTTCAGTAGTAAAGCAAGCACATTACATGTATTCACACATGTGTTTCTAATCTGTGATACATGTACATGGCCAGGGACCCTCCCTGCATGCATGGAGCAATAAACAGTGTCCACTGACCCAAGCACTGACCTTGCAATCACTACAACAAATATGGATGTACATGTACCATGGAAAGGCAAGTATTACTAATAACCTCAATCCTCCAAAATCCTTCACTTATCAAAGAGCATGTAGCATGTAACCTCAATCCTTCAAAATCCTTCACTTTAGCAAAGAGGATTTTGGAGGATTTAGGAAGGTTAGGGTTAATAATGTTCCCATAGACATACTGATACTGATAAGGAAAAGTGTCCTTGCCCCAACAATAATGAAATTCTAATACAAGTGCCCTTTACTGAAGAAAAGTGGTATTTCCCCGACATGAACAAAATGGAATCCAATTCAATTGTTCGTTGTTGTTCAGTCCACAAATTTACATGGCAAAAAGGAATTTAACAAAACACTTCAAGATGTCTTCTCCTACCTTTTGTGTCTCTTTTCTTTGCGGATGAACTTTGAGAGACGATAGATAGCCCAGTTGTTCAGCTGTCTTGAAGTCATACCCTTGCCATTATCAATCACGCAGATCATGCTCTTATCACTGGATTCATCCAGAAACTAGAAATCAAAACCAAATAGGAGCTTATATGAAGACATGTAAGGCTGTGCCGGGTATCCGGATACCTGACCAAAAATGTCATTACCGGGTTCCATTTTTCGGTTCCGATTACCCGTAAATGCCTTTTTATAATTCCGAATGAACATTTAAAGCCACAAAATTAAGAAAACTTGGATGAAGGCTTTAGAAGTAACATTTGCCGACAACCGTGTCGTGTCGAGTGTCGTGGCCGAGCGGTCTAGCTTACCGGACTCAAGTTCTGGTGTTAGCAGCAGAATGTGGGTTCAAATCCTGGCCGTGGCACTTGTGTCCTTGAGCAAGACACTTAACCATAATTGCTTCTCTCCACCCAGGGGTTAAATGGGTACCTGTGAGGGCAGAGTTGGTTGATTAGCCCTATATGTGCTGTAATGGCAGCAATTGAGGTGTATACTCCCCAGGGAGCTGAGATGGTTTCAGTAATGATTTATGAGCCTTATGAGCCTTATGAGCAGGGGTAATAATATCAGCCCTGAAATTACACGACGGCAACTGCCGTCAATGCCCTCACCCTCTGCCGTGATGCCCTTTAAAAATGCCACTTTTCACGGCAACGAGTTGCTGTGCTTTTTCCCTGCATTGCCGCTGTGCCCACTTGTTTACACATAGTATTTAGTACATCATTTTTTCTCACGGAAAAAAAATATATCGCCGCCACGCTCAATTGCGCGACTGGTGGCTGCGCTGCTAAGACCAAGTTCACGCAACCACCATTTGGGAACAAAATTGTCAAAATTACCTGGTACTCATGACCAAAATGATATAGTGGTTACCAGGCAATATCGGCCGCTTGGTCATTGTACGAACTTGGCCCTTGCTAATACTTTGGTTGGTGTCAACAGTACCCACAACATAAACTCTACGCCAGGCATTCGCGGGTACCAGCTAAAAATAGCATGGCGCGGCGTTGGGGCGCATGCAACGTAAACAATACATGCCGAGTCTGTACCTAGACATGCATGCAGCGTGTGCGCGCGTGTGCATCGGATCTAGCATCGACGCATCGACGCATCGATCGTCGTGTCGCTGTACCGTACATATGTACATTAACGTGGCCGGGGCTTTTGGTGGTCGTCAACATGCTGTCAAAGGGTCGACTGGCAAATAAAAAAAGAGTGAACTGAATACTGCTGCATCCAAATGCATAAAACTTGATGTTTTTTTCGGGTTAACATTTTTTTTTTTTACTTATTTTTAATTGGTGACATAAACTGTGTTGCAATACTATAGTAGTTTTCATGTACATGTAGGCCTACATGTAATAAAACCCAAACGGAGACAGATAAAGGAAACTTTAGTCTTATTGGCATGTGCTGAATTGGAGTGTGTTCATTTTTCATTGTTTTTTATTTTAATTTTTTTTAAAGATTGCCTTGGTACCCTTTAAGTTTTTTTATCATTGCCGTGATGCCCTTTGAAAATCTTAAAAATTGCCTTGGTGCCCTGAGTTTTTGTAAAAAGACAAGGCAAAACTGCCTTGCCCCTTTCAAGCTGTAATTTCAGGGCTGTAATATAATGCGCCTTGAGCACCACTCAGTTGGTGGATACGTGCGCTATATAAGTCCACACATTATTATTATTATTAACCATTAACATACTTGCCGGCTTTTGTTTGAAACCCGGGTATCCGAAAATTTCAAATTTCGGGTATCCGGTTCCCGAAATAACTGAAAACTCACAGCCCTAAAGACATGACTACTTATGATCTTAATCAGGAATCTACATACAAAACGTGGAGTGTCATGGTCGAGCAGCCTAGTGTATCAGACTCAAGTTCTAGTGTTGTCAGAATGTGGGTTGGAATCCCATCCTGGCCGGTAGCGGCACTTGTGTCCTTAAGAAAGACACTTAACCATAATTTCTTTGTCCCGTTCAGATGGGACATTAAGCCGTAGGTCCTGTATACTAGATTAGGGGTTTACCCCGGTTTTTCTGGTTCACATAGCAAGCGCCCTTGTTTACAGGTTTCCTTAGGCTTCCGAGCTACAGTGCTTAAGTGTGCTTTTGAGGGATCCTTGGTTTCATTACAATATATAATAATAATAATAATAACACAGATCATGGCATTGGTCTCCAAGAACAAAGGATTTTGGGCCATCCATGATGTTGTATTGCACAGGCTAAAGATCTTGAAAAAAGCAGACATGCGTTTAATGCAACCTGTGTTGTAGTTGACGTCCTCTTTGTTTTTGAACAAGCAAGCTGCATCAAATGCTTATCAGAGTAGCCAAACTCATTACCTGAAGTACTGAATTCTAATTGAAAAACCACAAGTATCCCCACTGATGATGTAACTTACCAATTTGAGTTCTATATGTCTGGGACCAAGGTTTTCACTTGTTGCTGTCAATGAATTATCTATCAACTCCGCAAAGGCGAAAGCTGTGTGCACAAGCATAACGGCTGGTTTAATTCAAATTCTTTCAAGGAAGATAAGACAAATGACATAATAAATAAGATTTAAGGCTATGCATAATAGGCATTGATAAAGTGAAATTTGCGGTGACACCGTGTATTAACTCTCCTACTATTGATGCACTTCCGTGGAAAGTTGCTGTAGAGGTCAAAACCAGTCAACTGCCTGTTTTGACTGTTGACCCAAATGTGCACACAGGGGCATTTTTGACTGGTTTTTACTGTCATTTTGACTACCCTGAACAATACAAGACAATGCTTGTACCAGTCAAAAACGGTCGACTCATTTTGACCTGTAAATGTACTTATTACACGTAAGGTTTGACAGTGTTTGACTTTTAAGTGCACTAGATATACCTTGGGAAGTATTTCAACATTTTGACTGATTTTGACCCTTGTAGTAGTAGGAGAGTTAAAAGAATACCTTTTGAGTAGTGGGGGTTCTGAGAAAAATCTTTGGTTTACTTTACCTGAACTTAGGTGCATGTGGAGTTATCATCACACCCCATTACACAAATGACTGAATCCAACCTGTATGAGCAACTGTAGCCACAACATGGGGTTTTGCCATACCAAATAACAATCTCTCGTGTTACTTTATGCAGGTTTGCTGGCTTTCATAGCCCCAAATTTTACATTCAGTTTGTGTTTCTGTGAATTTATTTTTCCATACAATGGACATTTTACTTGGTAAAACTTGTGTAGCTTTGCATGGTGAAGAGGATAAGTAAGACTAATTGCGGTGACACCATGTGAAATTCTCTATTGAGTAGTAATTAGTTCTGAAAAGAACTGGAAGTTACAACTCGACGTTTCGATTAGTATGCTCTGATGTTATACACTACATTTGACTTCGGGTTTTTCCGTGTTAGCTCAGTCAATTTTAGAACATGTTACGCATAAACTGGACTTATGCATTTGAATGGATGTAAATAACAGAACTCACGCAGTGGATTCTGCCCCTCGCTGGCATAATATTCATACATTCCACTCTTGACCAGTGTGTCATAGTGGGGAAGGTACTCTACCCGTTCCTGGGTGGGCGCTGGTAGAACTTGACTGATGTGATTGAGGATGTACAGCGTGTCACCGTGGTCCACCAACTCTTCTGTGAGAATGAAAGAAAGAAAGTCAGTTTGTACAACACTAAAACATACAATGTGTGTGGAAGTTGTAACCTCCAGTTCTAATTACTACTCAATTGAGGATTTCACATTGTGTCACCGCAATTAGTCTTACTTATCCTCACCATGCAAAGCTACAAGTTTTACCAATGTCTGTGTACTTGTATCAGCGGCCATGTATTTGTACACAACGCGGTTAACAGGGTCAGATTTCGTTAACCCTAACCCCCTTGGTATTCTGGCTAGGAACCTTCCTGAATCCTCCAAAATCCTCCAGTGCACTTTTGGAAACATGCCCTTATCTTCAAAATGCACCATGCACTTTCATTGATCTTTCATATTCAGCACTTATGGCCTGTACTTCTTGCCAGGTAGTAATTTTGTCCCATTTGAAGAGGTGAAAGTACCAGTTTCCAACAGTTTTCCAAAAAAGTGCCCTTTGGAGGATTTTGGAGGATATGGGGTGGATAGGGTTAACAGGTTTTTCATCTATTGCAAATATTTAAGCAGAAATATATTAATGTGTATGTTATACTGTTTCAATCAAAATTTATCTAGTGACATAAATTTAACATCTAATCCTTTTTTCCTACCTTTACTTTCCTACCATCTTTGAATTTTATATTTTAAAAATTTGTTTCGGTTAATCGATTAACCATACATTTTAAATGTGGTTACTCGGTTACAAAGATAATTAGTAAACTTACCATAGCCCTCGTCATCTTTAACTTCCTGTCGGTTTGTTGTGGCAATCACAATGTGTGTATTGGTTCCTATATTAAATTGCTGATGAAACAAAGGAATGACAGAGGAAAAAATATGTTAATATGCAAGTTCGGTATCTAAAACAGGTCAAGTGGATAAATGAAATACCACATGCTGTATCAATTGATACAGCATGTGGTATTTCAAAATGAACGATTTAAACAGGGTTTAACCCTTAAATTATTGCATACTTCCCAGCTTGACTTTTAACTAGTCCCCAAGAACTTTCAATAGCCCACTAGGTTTACACTTAGATGTGGGTTTTTTTTCATGTTTATATTTAACTTCAAAATGGCATCCAGGAAAATGGATTCACATGGGCATGATAAAAAATAAATTTTAACAAATTTGCAAGCTATTTTTCATTGATTTCTTAGACAAACTAATTATTGCTTAAAAATTGGTCAGTATTAAAACATACAACAACAAAAAAACCTTTTCAGAGTTGCCAATTAGGCATGCATAATTTCTTATGTACTTTTCCTTTTTTGCATTTTTAGGAAATAATTATCTGGCCTTGTTCCTCCTCCACAGGCCAAAAATTCATTGAAAAGCCCAAGACCAAATTACGTAAGGCATAAATTACTTCTGGGGGATAACTCACTTGGCTGACCCAGCAGAATGATTAACAAGTCTATTGTTCTCAAAACCTGTTGACAGGCTTGGGAAATTGTGGGGCAACAAAACCACATATTTCTGTATGTTTTAAGAACAATAGACCTGTCTATTTGTGGTCACAATGTGATACTTAAAAAAACTACTAAACAAGCTGGGTTGTTCCCTTTCCTAAATACTAAATAGTCTTTGACTTTGTGATTATGACTAGCCAGTTGGTGTAACCACCTCCATGGTGTAACTTAGCCCTAACCTTCCAAAATCCTCTTTGCTAAAGTGAAGGATTTTGAAGGATTGAGGTTACATGCTACATGCTCTTTGCTAAAGTGAAGGATTTTTTTTTTGCAACCACTAATGAGTTAAAAATTTATTCTATCAAGTTTTGGGGTACAGAAAGCAGAAACTATCTTTAACTCTTTCTAGACGGTACGCCACTTTACAGGCCCGCGTGCGCGCCGTGAACGGACGGCGCGCCACTTTACAAGCCCAACGCATCACTACATAGGTCCGACGTCATCACCTGACAACATCGTTGTGTTTTGACTTGTTTTGACAACAGAATACGCAACTAACCAATAAGAATTCGAGGTCACGTACCTTCAATGCAAATTAGCTAATAAATATTGACTATTGATGTTTATGACTACGAGAACTGACGAAATACTCCGATCCGAGAGCTCAGATTGTGTCAAGTTTTTGTTTACGTTAATTACGCATGACCCTATGCGGTTTACCACACACGTTGATTTAAAAAATGGCGTCCTCCATGGAACTCACAACAAGATGCGAAACACACGCTATTTTCATGGAATTATGAAGTGGGAAGTACTGATGGAGGTGATTATGCTGACGATGTTGACTTTGAACACCCCGACAGTGATGGAAGTTTTGATTTTTAGGGAAAAAACGACCATAAAAGCTGTTAATCTGAGGTCATATGTACCAAGTACAATAGCGATATAGCGATACGGTATGTTGTATCAATGTTGTAAATTATGATTTTTGTTACATAAACAGGGGTTTTCAAACCATTATGGGTATTATTATGCCCTGACATATTCTAACATTTAAACAAACCACTTTTGTTTATCATACAATGCATATTTCCAATACCTTGTAGATTTATTGATATTTATTCTAAGGAACGATAAACATAAGTTTATATATGGATGGCTGCAATATTCCCAACATGACCCCCATCTCAATATTCACACTCAGTAAGTCATAACCTTTATTTTGATACCTTACTCTCTTCAATTGGCAAAAGATGAAAAAATTTATTAATAATTTCCACACTTGACCTTGAGGTTTAGAGTAGGGTTTTCAGTTTGCACGTGCTTGACCGAAGCCCTCCACACGCACAGCGCATCGCCCGCAACAAAAAACATCAACATTTTTAATCAAAAAATTCTACTACTTTTACATGTCGAAATCTTATATGTAATAGCTCATTAGAAAGCTTATAGTCTCAGCTATCCAACAATGTACAGAAAATAGCAATCGGAAGTATGTGCGAAAGCCTAGGTTTTTAAGAATGAACCACTCTCGTCCCGCCCAGCCTTTCGCGAAGTGTTCCGAGATCGGGTGCATTCGGCCCATAAAATTTGCCGCACTCTGCTGAGGGCATCCACTTCTGAGCTGTCTCCGCGCCCAAGTACATTGTGATTGACATGAAAACGGGTTTCCCTATTGAGTCAAAGGGCTCCTTTACATACCCATGCTTGCTCGATCTCCACAGCTACTCTACAACCGAAGTTATGAAGAGATAAAAAATTAAACACCGTTTTTCGAGGTTAATTTTTCAAGTTGAAAGGTAAGAGCGGTGTGTGAATGAATTTTACACCTCTTTTCTATCATATGTGAAAGTTTTGAGCCGTAATTGTGTTTAGTTTTGAGCGGAGAGTATATTTTTACACCCTTTCAAAAGCTCTTATGAGGGAAACGAGCACGAACGCTGTGCGTGTATATCACGGTGTGTGTAGGCTGATTCAACGGTTTTGTTGCCATTGGGGATGTACACAGTGTATGGAGAGTCGGGCTTCACCGAATGCTGTATACTTGATTAAATAAAACAGGATTCCTCAAAAACTACTCGTCCGATTTTCTTGATTTAAAAACCATTGTATTTCTTTCATCAATACCTTTAATTTGATATAAATATTGAGCATATTGGTTTAGGATAGGAATAATTTTTCACCTGAAAACCCTATAACTCCGGGTAGAAAGAGTTAAAATCCACTTTTATGATGGTTTTCGGACTTTATTTCCTATCTAAAAAAATCCTCCCCTTCAGAAAATAGAAGGATCCTATTACAGTTGCCACTGCACATGTAGAATGACCGTGTTGGTCACTAATGGGGGAGTTGACAAGATCAGACTGACATGACTGAGGACGTCATCGTATACCAAATGTGCCTGATTTTTCATGAAATAAATATCCTGAAATATCTTGAAAGTTGAAGTATATGTCCATCATCATCCATATGTTCTCCACCTTACTGGGTAGGTAAGATTACATTATTGGTTATATTGAATGAGAAAAAGTGGCGATCGGATACGACATTCTACCCGGAAACATAAAATAATAAAAACAATAAAATATGCAACGTTTTCTCAATATGAAATAAACTTTATAGGAAAATTATACACATTCAATGATTCACTAAGTTTTTATATATATATATCTTGAAAACCAGATGATTGTGCATACATTCCCAAATATCAGTGCTGTACCTTCCCTTTAAACTGATTATAGAACCATATACAAAATATTGGGACTTATATGGGGACGTCCGGAAATTGGGCGCAATACTGATTTGTCTATTTTGGCAGCGCCAGTCATGGACCGGACCACCGTCATCTACATGTACATGTACATGTATGTACATGTACTGTACAATGAACGGATAATGAACATGTCCCTACGGCGGCGTACGCGTACGTAAAGGTACAAACTTTTCTACCTTAATACTGATAAAACATTTATACACAATTTACCTGGCGAATACGATCCTTGAACGTCTGATAATCAAACACTCCTCCAAGATTGATTCTTTTCTCCGGGTCATTCCCCTTTCGACGGTCATAAACGAACACAACTGAGTCTTCTTCGTCCAATGTTTTGGAAACAACTTCGAAACGCTTTGAGTTGGCCGCCATCTTTACCATGCGTGGGTCGTCACATTCCCGGATGTTGAAATGTAAATAAATATCGACGTGGCTATAAAAATTAAAAATGTGAAATTTATCTACTTAGCATAAATTATCCGAGTTAAGAAAAGATGATGCCGCTCAACAACAAAAATAATAAATATAAATCAGGATAATATAAGTTGAGATACATGTGAGTGTGAAAGTTTTCAAAAAATTAACGACACGTGTTTATGGAAATTGTCCTTTTTTATTATTAGTTTTAAACAAATTTATATAAAGATTTACATAAGTTGGTGATGTATCAAACATCCCTTGAAATCTGTCCACTTCAGATGAATTATTTAATTGTTTTACTGAATAAAACTCAAAAAAATCCCGGTTTTTTTATTTTATTTATTTATTATTTTATTTTAATTTTTTTTTCAAGTTTTATCACCGTGCCCCACTGAATAAGCCTTATTGGAATTGTGCGCGCAATGAATTATGGGAGTTGGGTTTGGAAAAAAATTATAAACAAACGCACACGTTTGTGCACAAAGTCAATGGAGGAGAAGGGTGGTTTGTCAGAAAATCTACATTTTTTACGTATATAATAGCAAAATTATGGAGATGTTTTTTAAGTTAAATTATAAACAACATTTTTATAATAATTATTAAGAAAATAATTGATTTTTTCCCCGAAAACTACGCAAATAGAGGAATTCTCAGCTGATTTCTGATCCCCGGGTGCGACGACCATATTTTAGTCTTTTAAGCATTTTCTTCTTCTAAAAAAGGGGTTAATTGCAAATAATTTCATCGTATTTAAACAAACAAATTAAGCATTATGGTCAAACCGTGGTCAAATCCACAATAATGACTAAATTGGGGGTGTCGGTCGAGCGTAAAATTAACGTTAAAAAAACTTAAATAAATAAACAAATAAACAAACAAATAAATCAATCAATCAATCAATCAATCAATGAATAAATAAATAAATAAATAAATAAATAAATAAATAAATAAATAAATAAATAAATAAATAAATAAATAAATAAATAAATAAATACAAAATTGCTGCCACCAAAAAAAACCCAAAAATTATTTAAATCAAACAAAGTGCTAGTTGAGACAAGAACTATTATCTTATCAAGAAACTGTTATCTTATTATTATATTATTTTGGGACCGTCTGATTACTGCATCACGTTCCCCGATCGTAGATTGGGGACACGGATCGCCACCCATCAGATCTGAAATAATCCCCTCGGGATTAATATTGTATTAATTATAGCTTTTGTCAAACGCCAATAAATTGTTGTTCCCACCGCTAATTATAGATTGTACAAAAAATAATAACAATTGTATATCAGGAACGTATAAAAAAGGCAAACGGCACAAGGCACTGTTTTCTCCTTTTTACCATCCTTTAATTTATATGCAATATATATTTTTTGACGATGGGGAGAATATTTCTAAAAGAAAATATGTACCGAAAACCGAACTGAAGAGCTTCTCTAGTAGTAGTAATCGAGTTTGCCTAAAAAGTACAGTGCGACGAGCAAATTAGAATACTAACTGTCACTCCAGAAATCAGCTGAGAAATCCTCCGTTTGCGTGGTTTCTGGGAATAAAAAATTATTCTTTTCTTAATTATACAAATATCTGTATGTAATTTAACTAATTCTTAATAATTTTTTCAATAATTTTGCTATAATACGTAAAAAAAACGTCAATTTTCTGACCGACCACCTTTCTCCTCCATTGACTTTGTGCATAAACATGTGCATTTGTTGACAACTTTTTTCCAAAACCTGACTCCCATAATGCATTGAGCGCTCAATTCCGATAAGGCCTATTGTGACAAGTGTGTGAATATAAGTGGATACAGTAGGCCTTTGTGTTATATCAGGCTAAATTGACGGCCAAAACCAACAACAACATTGATAAACTGAAGACCACATATTGGCGGATTCATTGGGTCAAAGTGGGGATGGTTTAATGTTTGCCCTTTGTTCTCCCCCACACCACCACCACCAGTTTGCCATGGGCCTTCCCGCCCACCCCTTCTTATAACTTCTTGATTACCACCCCCCCTCCCCCATCCCAACTAAAAATTTAGGGTTCATATTGTCATGGGCGGATCCAGAATATTTTTAGGGGGGCTGAGAATCAAGAACGATTTTTCAGTACTACAAAAATTACAATGAAATAATCAAAGGGAGAGGAAAACAAAGCACAGTGAGGGGGAAATGAGGGGGAATACCTTACCGTTTGTATCTGATTCTGTTCTTTTTTTATTATTATTTTTTTTAAAACGATTTTAGGGGGGTTACAGCCCCTTTAGGCCCCCCCCCCTGGATCCGCCAATGGTTGTTAGCGTCTTAGCTAACAAAAAATGCACTTTTGATTCATCATCGCCATCACCATCTTCATCTGACATCATTATCATCATCATCAACAACCATACATCATCTTCACCACCATCCAATAATAATCACCACCATCATCATCATCATCATCAACATCACCTCCCCCTCCCCTACCCCAACAAAAAATTATTAATAAAAATAATAAATCTGTGATGTGAGATGGTGTTCACGTCGCTTTGTCTCACTAAATTAATCTCTTTAAGTATTCCTTAACTATGTCAGAGTGTTACCTTCAAAAACAAACTGTTTAGGGTTCTAAATCATATTTGTTTTCTAAATAAAATCTTGCAGTAGATATGTACCGTCGAACATACATCTGCCGCGGCCACTTGACTGCTGCTCATTAATATTCATATTTAGATATCACGTGTACTCTGTGACCATATAAGGATACGTCAATTTATTACTTCTTTTTGATCCCAGTATTACTAATAGCATATTTAAACATGGATTTGTAAATTGTATTATTCTTAAATAGTTATTCCTTCAAGAATAATTGTTTAAAGTAACGAACTTATGCATATTTAACTTTTATTTGTGATAATCGTCTGCATTGCAAGCGCGCGAGTTTTGGATGCTGCGCCGCCAACTTTGGGCCAATGAAAATAGTGTCAGCGCTTTCACGATCAGTTGCTGGAAGTTAAGCTCGCTGTAATTATCAGGTTATAGTGTTGTAATGTTTATATAAAACATATTGAACCCACATTGATTGCTTTTAAATGACTTGATTTATTGAATTCTATAAATAACATTGCTTGGATAAAATGTGTGTTTTGCATTATAATTTGTTCTCAAGATAATAGTAAATATTAGAATAATTTAAGTGACATTTTCTTGGTACATCGTATACATATATAAATTATAGGCCATCTCGTTTACTATCTCCATTATGACTTAATGTCGGGAACTTGACTTATTTGCTGAGGCTTTAGTTGTTTAGGAACATATATTTGTGCATATTTATTATTAGTTGCTGGAAGTTAAGCTCGCTGTAATTATCAGGTTACGTGAGGTTGAGCAGCAACTCCTCCGCATGACTCCGCATCACAACGGGGTGTTTACACTATAACCGGCGGAGTCAAGTTTACGTGAGTAGATAAACGGGGGACTATACTACCAGTGGATGCGTTCACTGCGATGCCAGTATAGGAGCTTCGTTGTACATCTATCCAGGACGGGCAGAGTAATTTATATTCAGCGGAGAGCTGACGATTAAGACGTTTAACCCAGTCTGGGACTGGCGGAGTAACTTAAATTCATTAGCTTAGAGCGGAGGGCTACGTTTAGTGTATTGACGGAATTAAACAGAGCACAACATTATTGTATTGCTATAATTTTAACATATTTTGAGTTGTGATGTAAATAAATTGTTGAAACTGTTAGACAGGCGTCATTCTTAGTTCTTACGTTGTAGTCCATCTCTTCAGTAATAATATTTATTGGCTGCCTGGTTGTATATTTCAACCCAACGGACTTGGGGAAGATAAATTTATTTGTACCACGGTGATCAGATTGGTAGGAGACACTGGCACTAGAGTTGCAACAGCGCCCCCACCGACCGCCGCGTCACAAATCATTAAAAAAAAAAAAATTAATAAAAAAGGCTTTCCCCTCCAGTCATATTCCCTGGTATAGTGTCACATCCGTGCAAATCAAGTGCAGATGAAGGACACCAGCGACAGAACGCCCACCATTGATTTCGCTGGTACTCATTAACTTATTTAGTTCATTAAAACCCGTCAGTAAACCAGCGTTATCCACGAGTGTATATCGAACCGTGTGTACTGTAAGTGTAACGTCTACAAAATTCAGTGCAATGGCTGATTCAGAAAATTTAGAAAATTTTGAAAATTCTGGTTCTCCTGTGCCCGAGGTCGACCCGGCTGCTGAGTTTCTTGCCAGGGAGCAAGATGAGCTTGCCGGACTAGAAGATGACAGTTTTACTGGTGGAGATACGGCGCCAGCATCGCAAGTGGAACAATCGGGTGGGTCACCTTTTCACCGACACTGGCGACAGTGTCACTTGGGCCAAGTCTTGGCATTGTTTGATTGCATAGATAGGTCAACTCGACCGAGACCTTCTCGGTATGAGATCAGATTAGGCCAATAGAATGAAAGTCATAGATTTGCGTCCGGGAAATTTTGAAAACACATGAGGCTTTTTTTCATTATTCATTATTCATTATTCATTATTTCCATTGTTTGATCTTTAATAACAGCGCAATCACAAGATGTTTCTTCTAATCTGTGTACGTACATGCATCATTATACGTGCGGGCCGCACACACAGGCATACTAGTACTACTCACTAGGCTCAACAGCGAACGTGTTGTGCATGTGAAGGCGGTACAGTTGCAGGTGCGGATCCGATCGGACGGAGTTTACCATACAGTTTTAGCGCGATGCGACCTTTTTTGTGAACGACGTACGCGGGACTAAGACTGTAAGAGAACATGTGCTAATGATTATTTTATAGCGCACATACTGGTGGAAATTTGGTAAAAACTTCGTTTTACTGATGTGGATGATTTGGAACTAAATTTGTTTGGTGAAAATACCTTTTTTGTGCAAATAATGATTTTTTTGGCAAATAATGAACAATTTAGGCGGTAGCTTTCGGGACATGCGGGCGGTGGACGCAAATCTATGACTTTCATTCTCATGGCCTTAGCTGACTGATGCAGTCAGTTTAGCCATTTAGCCCTGACTGTCATGGGAAAGAATGTAGAATACATCCACCACATGTGCACAATGTCTAAGTACATGTATGCTTAGTAAGCATGTGGTTATACTATACGCTAGCAGACGACAAAATGGCCGTCTCACTGGATGTGCATACATTCATTAGAAAAATTTAGGGCCTACTCAAAATCTTCCAAAATATCATATGACATAAAACACAATAAAGGGGGCCACTTTCCTACCGTCACGTTAACAGTTTTTCTAATGGTTGTAATTTTTTTTTTTATATCTGAAACCACCCAAAAAGAATTTCAACATTTGAATAGACATGCATGCTTTGCTTATCCTAAAGATAATTTGAGTTGATTATTACTATTATTTTTTTAATTACCCTAAAATTTCCATCAACAAATGGACGGAAATTTGAGGGTAAAAAATAAATTAAAAAAATTTAAAAAATAAAATAAATCAACTCAAATTAGTTCTAGTATAAGCCTGCATGTCCATTCACATGTTGAAACACTTTTTGGTCGGTTTCAGGTACTTAAAAATAAATAACAACCATTGGAAAAACTGCTAACGTGACGGATGCAAAGTGGCTCCCTTTATTGTGTTTTATGTCATTTCCAATCCTCACTTGACTACACTTCTCTCTCCTTAAGATGTTTAAGTGTGTCCTCTATCATCGATTAAAGGAAAACGTGTGATATTTATCATAATTTTGATAGAAAAGTGGTGGTTGTATTTGACATTCTTTCCCTGTCATGCATTGGAAGTTATTATTTTGATGTCTGACTCTGAGGTATTGACACTGAGGTATTGACACACACAAAAAAGGATATTTCAATTGCAGTTTGTCATGTAAATTCTTTAAATTTGATTTTGAGTAACACTAACACTAACGTTTAACATAGTTGATGAAATTCTAACACTAACACTAACACTAACAGTTCGGCTTGTTTGATGAAAATTTAAATAACGTTAAACGCAAAAAGAAAAACATTTTCCAGTTGGAAAAAAGAGTCTGAATGATACATGTAATGTTCAGTCTTTAGATACTGTATAATTTGTAAATAAAAAATAACCTAATAGTTGAATCTTATATAAAACTTGGTTAGTGTAAAGCTGATGATGGATTTCATCCTCCCATTGAATTGTTTCGTCTTTTAAGAAAAATGTTCAAATTTCAGTTTGAACGAACAGACAACAACAAATATTTGTTCTTGCTGATGGACTCAGCAGGCTTCACACTTCAACAACTGATGGATGTTGTTGAATTGAGCAGAGTGTCTAGCCAGTTATTAATGGGGGTAAGGTGTAAGAGAGACAAGTGATATATATTGCATTCTTTCCCCAAACTTTGACTGATAACTACAGTTGATGTATACAAGTTGAATTTTTTATTTTTATTTTTTATTTTTTTTTTTTCCATTTACAGGAGGACTACTTGGAGATGATTTAGGAGGTTTTGAGTCGGATCCAGCACTGGTAAGTACAACAAAAACATTGGTGAACACAACTGAAAGTTCTTGAATAATTTTCAACTGCCTTGGTTAATTAAGTCTTTCCCTAGCCTACATGTGTAATACTGTTGCATGGTGCCTTTTGCATGGGGCCTTGTGGCAAAATTTGTTACAGTGTAGAGGTTGAACCCTGACCACATCGACGAAAAAATAAGGAAGCCGTTTTACAGATTATTCTATCAATGTGGTCAGGGTTCTATCTTCATGACTCTGATGTCGCCATGCAACACATACATGTAGTTAGGAGTCCAGTCTTGGCTGACCTATGAAATACTTGTAGCAGAGGATTGGAGCCAGGATTTGGAAATAGGGATTCTTTATTTGTTATGCATTGAAAAACAAGTTGTCCAAATATTTATTATTTTTTAAATAAAACAGGGTCGCCAAAATGTTTCACGTACGATACTTTTACATGGAGTGCCATGGCCGAGTGGTTTAGTGCATTGGATTTGTGTTGTGACGGCTGAGTCGTTAGAATGTGGGTTCGAATCCCGACCACGACCATGATGCTTGTGTCCTCGAGCAAGACACTTTACCATAATTGCTTCTTTCCACCCAGGAGTAAATGGGTACCTGTGAGGGCACAGTTGCTTGTTCTGTTTGATTAGTCCATATCCACCGAAATGGCAGCAATTGAGCTGTATATTCCCCAGGGAGCTGAATGATTTATGCACCTGATGAGCAGGGGTAATAATGTACAGCGCTGTGATAACTCGTGTAAGAGCGCTTTAACCCTAACCATCCTCAATCCTCCAAAATTCTCCTTGCAGTTTTGGAGGATTTTGGAGGATTGAGGATGAATGGTGATTGAAGCATATGAGGATTTTGGAGGATTGAGGATGAATGGTGTTTGAAAAACATGAGGAATTTGGAGGATTGAGGATGAATGGTGTTTGAAACACATGAGGATTTTGGAGGACTGGTGTGGTAGGAGTTGCTGGAATGTGGTACTATTTAATTTTCATTTATCTCACTCGGCAAGGTAAGTACTGGTGCTCTGTCTGTTTCACAGTGCTGTACATGCAGCCAGTACTAGTAGTACTAATGCACAGTGGTAGTCTGTCTATGTACTGGTACACTAGGTCACACATGTATGTGTGACCTAGTGTACCAGTACACAGACAGACATTACACTGTGTACCATTGTTTCAAGGACAAGTCTCCCATTGTTTATAGTTATTACTGGTCATAAACAAGGTACTCCCCTTACTACACTGTGTCCTGACCTAAGCTCATATTTCACATTGGGTAGTTGTAAAGCTTGTGGACAGTTCCATTTATTGTCAGGTAAGTATTATATGGGAAAAGTTTCTTTTGTGAAATTATGTAATAGTCAATTCAATGGTACATGTATGAGCCATTCCCTCCCCCCTCCCCTTCCCGTTCCCAGCACTGTTTTTATGGTTGCAGGATTTTGGAGGATTGAGGTGAGTACCACTCATTTTGAACATAGTGCAAAATTTTGGAGGATTTTGGAGGATTGAGGATGAATGCATTTTTTGGGGTAGGGCAATCGGAGGATTTTGAAGGATTGAGGATGGTACCCAGCAACTAGGATCTAGTGCGTTAGGGTTAACCCTAACCATGCTAGGGTAAATTTCTTATCACCCTGCTGAATGCAACAACATACAACAGTGGTCAATGATCGAGGCCTGCAACAAAATCCGTATGTGGATCTTGTTGCACCTAGCAGTGAAGAGTTCAGTAAATTGGACTGGTTTTTTCAAGCACAGTGCTGTCTGCAACAACATACAACAAGGGGATCTTGTTGCATTGAGCAGGGTAATGCTGAAGACACAACACAGACTATTTGCTATACAAACACTGTCCAGTGCTGAATGCAACAAGATACAACAGATTGAGTCATCAGTACTGGCTGCTGAATGCTACAACGTCCATCGGAATTTTACAACTGTTGCATCCTGTTGCATTTAGCAAGGTTAGGTTAAAATTGAAGGATTATTACATAAAAACAGGGTGTCCATGTTGCAAACAGAGCACCCAGAAGACACTCAATTGTATTTCTGGCTGAGAGTTTAACCCTTAGAACCATCACATTGAGCAGGATTGTCTACCCAGTTATTGAAGGGGTTTAGGGTTAATGAAATATGTTTGTATGTTATGCAGGTGGGGAATGAACCTCAGATGAATGGACCATCAGATAGCTATTCGTCAATCTCACAGGTGGATAGGCTCGCTAACGAGCCAGAGAAGATCAAGAAGTGGAGGGAAGAACAAAAGGAGATGCTCACCAACAAAGGTTATAACAATGACATTTGAAGGATTTAGAAGGATTGAGGCAGTTGTGATTATTTGCTTGGTGGATAATGGAGGATTGAGGTGATAAGGTGATATTTGACATTGGATGAAAATGGACGATGGAGGTTACATTGTACAATGTTGGTCTGTCCAAAAATGATTCTGGAGGATTGAGGTTATTTAGACCATGGGATGAACTTAAAAATGAGACTTTTTTTTTTTAAATTTCGTGATCCCCATCACAGGACCACATAAAATTTGGAACATAGGGGGTTTCAATGGTGCTGAATCTAATTATGATTGTTGCCAAGTCGTAAAATTGCACATTTTAAAGATATTAATTATTATTACTTTAATATTGATTAACCCTATGGGGGGGGGGGGGGGAGTGGTGCACAATATGCCCCCTAAGTGTATTCTTTTGCTTTTTTTTTTTAATTAAAAATAATTTTTTTTTTAAAGAAATGTGATGGGTATTTGTCACATTATCATATCCGATGCAGTAAATGCGAATTCAAAATGGTCACCACAGCCGACGGCCATCTTGGATTTTGTCTTTTTTATTCTGTAACGTTGGGGTAAAACGTATTGAGTTTTCTCAATGATGCTTCTTACTTTTCATGCCAAGGAAGGATATAGAAATGTCACTTCATCCTCGGAAATACATTCCAGGCCCCAAAAAGCTGACAGCCATGTTGATTTTCAAATGACAAAAACGTATATTATCGTTTTTTTCGCCTCAAGTTGGGGAAATAATGGATTGTACAGCACCCCAACAATGACCCCAGGGGAAATCCGATGATATTTTTATTTTTATTTGCAAAGCTTTATGAAATTTTGCCAAAGAATACAGACAATATTACAGAAATACGCTTTTTGGGCAAAAACAATTAAACACACCTAGTGGTGACTTTTGGAAATTATTTTTACGTCGCCGTGTAGGTTTTGCTGGAAGGAACATTCTTGCCAAGTTTCATGAAAATCGGCCGATGACTTTGGAACATACAGAGGGGTGCTTTATGGAGTTTGATTAGCCCATATGCACCGAAATTGCAGCAATTGAGCTGTATACTCCCCAGGGAGCTGAGATGGTTTCAGGAATGATTTATGTGCCTGATGAGTAGGGGTAATAATATAATGCGCCTTGAGCACCAGTTTGGTGGATACGTGTGCTATATAAGTCCACATTATTATTATTATTATTTATTACTGATGGAGGATTGAGGTTGTGTGCAGGCAACTGGGCGTAGGGAGTTAGGGTAAATAGAGCACCAAAAGTCCCACAAAAAGACACTTTTGGCACTCTTTACAGTAATTGCAAATTTAAATGAAATTAAAATGGATAAAAGTAACAAATTTCAGAAACATGTAAAAAAAAAATTACAAAAAACACTATTTACAGGGATGGTACAATATTGGTAATTACCTGATTGCAAAATTACCAATGAATGCTGTGAACTCTTCTCATGATTTAGACTCTGCATTTGAGCTGAAACTTTCACAGGTTGGTTAAACATGTTGATTCAGAGCAAGTAAGCATACAAGTAGAACCAGTTTTGCTTAACAGAATGCAACAAATGTTAAATTATGTTGGATCTTGTTGACATGAGCAGAGAACAAACGATCTTTTGTTCTTGTTGGTGAACCTTGATGCACTCAGCAGGTTACATACTTAGACAACTGATGAACGTTGTTGCATTCAGCAAAGGGTCTAGCCAGTTATTGAAGGGGGGGGTAGGGTTAAGCAATGTTCATTTCTGTTACATGTCAAAATTTTCTATGTCTTTGATTTTTCTACAGATAAAGAATCTGAAAAATTACAGAATGACTGGAAGGGGATTGCTAAGAAGGAAATGACAGAGTGGACTGCAAGACAAGCAGAGCAGCTCGCTAAGACAAAAACATCTAACAAGTATGTAGAGACTGTGTGTAGTATAATGTTACAACTATAGATTGTGAAAAGAATGGTAACCGCAATGTCATTTAGCAAGTATGTAGAGACTGTGTGTAGTATAATGTTACAACTATAGATTGTGAAAAGAATGGTAACCGCAATGTCATTTAGCAAGTATGTAGAGACTGTGTGTAGTATAATGTTACAACTATAGATTGTGAAAAGAATGGTAACCGCAATGTCATTTAGCGGTAAAAATGCAACCAGTCTATTCTGTTGAGTTACTGGCGCAATCTTTGTTTTTATAACCAGTTTATAACCCAAATCTGATGAAGTTTCAGAACAGGTGCATACCCCCTTGTGCCGTTTTATTTTTTCAGTAATCCATCAAAATTAATTTCAACAGCAAAATATTTTATCTAATTTTTATCCCGTAAAATGGTTAGTTCCTCTTTAACCTCAATCAAAATTTGTTCTGGGAGAAAATTTTCCAAGGGCTGTTTTCTTTTTTCATACATGCAGCTGAGTGTTAAGATCCACCTATGCATCATTGTAACTCTGTCATTTCATTTTCCCCAGGGCCGCTGAGAAGGCCTTCATTGAAGAACGTGACGAGGAGACACCAGGCCAGGAATGGGAACGTATCGCCCGTCTGTGCGACTTCAACCCAAAGAACAGTAAGAATAGTAAAGACGTCACACGGTTGCGTTCGATACTGCTCCATCTCAAGCAGTCGGGAATCGAGAAATAAGGGATTATAGCGTGCTTTACGATCGGGAGTCACAATTCAGTGTCATTATTATTTAGGTTACTCCTTAACCCTGCCAGTTAAGTTCCATTATTTTATATCATGAAGAATTATTCAAACTTGTCTGGCAACATGTGAGGAGTTTCAATAATAACAATTAGTCATTTTGTTATAGCATCTGTAAGGATTTGAATATACAGTAATCTGCTGACCATTGTACATCTTTGTCACATGAAATTTGCTTCGTTATGAACATTCTGCCCTTTTGCCTGATGAGCAAACCATATGATGTTACATATATGGGAATTCCCCAAGTCGAGCATGCCCAAGGGGTAGAATTTTTATGTACAGTACAAATTTTATACCACACCTTCATGACTGCAGTGGTAACCATATAGCTTGCACCTATATTATGAGTGTTTAAATTGAAATTTATTTCAAAAAGGCATACCACTGCAGTAAGGACTGTGTGCAGTGAATGGCCAAAAGACTAATCTTATAGGGCATCCACATTGTGAAATTGATATAGTACACTGAAAACCCAGACATGCTAATTTTTAACCAAATAAGATGTTCAAATGTACATGGCAAGTAAATCAAAGTTTTTCCGTTATCACAAAAAATTGTTACCAAAGTTAAAACATTCCAATTGCTTTGATAGAGAAAATGGGCTCTCAATTACAACGTTTCAAGTAGCGCTGGAAGTTACATTCGCTAATCGTTTAACGGAAAATTTCACGGTCGGTTAACCGAAACTTGGCACCTGGTGGCCACACAAACTAGATAATTTGTTGTTTTTTGTTTTTAATCATTGGTTTCGGTTAGCCAGTTTGCAAATTTCTAAATGGTTAGCACAATTTTGGCTGGTTAACCCAGCACCAGCATCAGATAGTGCAGTTAAATTTCAGTTTTTAGAATTTCTTGGACCCTGTAACATAGGATGTCTTTGGATGTGGACAAATCTTTTAATTATATTTATAGCATGCCAGATTTGACGGCATTCCTGCTTGTGAGCACATACATGGTGCGATAATGTAATACGTTTACAGTTCGTCCAAATGTATCGGGACATTCTGTATTCTATCAAAGATGCAGTGTTTATAGTATGTTGTGCTGGTTCTACATGCATACACGTTTATCAAATTAGCACTGGACTTGATAGCATACAGTGAATGGTCAGTCTACAGAGTACAGATGTATGACTTGACAGCATACAGTGAATGGTCAGTCAATAGAGTACAGATGTATCCTGGTTCTACATGCATACACTTTTATCAAATGAGCACTGGACTTGACAGCACACAGTGAATGGTCAGTCAATAGAGTACCCTACAACACCCCTAAGCTGTACTTACGAAGTTATGGCCCACCATTTATAACCAATATTTATGTACATTGAGCACAGTCGTTTTGTATGTAGTTTTATTTGAATAGAGAATGATTTGGGTTAGTTATAAAGGTTGTATTTTAGGAAAAGGTACATGTGTATCCAAGTCATTTACAATCTACATGAATGTACGAGCAAGTCTGGCAAGGACAATGAAAACACTGGTGCATCATTGTGCACGTCTCTTACCTAGGCCCAATTTCAAAGCACTGCCTACAGTTTTAAGCAAATTTTCCTGCTATCTATAGCAAATTTTTTACTTCAGCATAAGCGTAATTCACAGGTTAGCAAGAAAATTGAGAACGGTGCGTTCATCATGGATTTGTATTGTTGCGTCACTCAATTGCTATCAATAACGGCTGGCAAGTTAGCATGCCATTCTTCATGCTTAACGGTTAGCAGTGCTATGAAATAATTACATGTGGATTAAGGTTGAAAAGGTGCAGACTTGTCTTCCACTTTGTGACCTTTGACCTTGTTAGGGCTGTGCCGGGTATCCGGATACCCGACCGAAACGGTCATTACCTGGTTCCATTTTTCAGTTCCATTTACCCGTAAACGACTTTTTAAAATTCGGACTTAACATTTGAGCGGTGCGAACAGAAATCTGTGACTCTTGAACAATGTAATGTTTACACTGTTACAGACAATTATCTTTAAATTCAAGAGATTACACTCCAAAGAAAAGATCGATAGTATGGTATCGTCTGTATTATAAAAGTCAATTTGTTACCATTTACAGTACATGTATTTGTACACCACCGGAGGCATGTTTTCAACAAAAATGAAAACGGGTATCCGGTTCCAAACATATCTGAAAACGCACAGCCCTAGACCTTATACACCACTTGTTCACATACACTGAACAATTCTTTTTTTTTCATTTCATCATATATCGTCGCTGAATATAAACATTATATTTAAGGACATTTCTTGTCATTTCTAGGTTTCCATTCACCCCAAAAATGAAACTGATCAGATGGTTTCCCTTTGGAAACGCATTTACATTAGAACCTTGTTAACACTGGTGCAGTTAATTAATCAGCTGCCTGGGATTGTGTTGAGTTTGTATTGTAGACTTTGTAAGTATCCATTGAACGGTGTGATAACCCTTGTCATTATACATGTATTGTGTTTGTACATGTACATGCCCAATCGTCCAAATCTTTTTTTTTTTTTTACATTTAAGCTAATCAATGGAGTGATTTGAAAGCACTTTTTGTTTATTATGCATTTGATAACCTGAATTTACTTGTGTTTACCTATGGTTTGTCAGTATGCAAAATTTATGTGCTTAATTCAATACAATTAATTTTAGACCGCTCGCTATTCAGACATCCCATTAGTTAAACACATGGGCTGTGATACCAATTAACATGTGTAATGCAATCAGTTCAATTTGGTTACAACAGACCATTAATCCAAAATTGGATCAATAGGTCATCATTTAGGGGAACCAAGGGATTCTTGGTTTGAAAAACAGACTGGGTTGTTATATCATTGTTTATATTGGACCCATGCTGGAGGGCATTAGCTCTGATAGCCCATTAGTCTGACAGAACAGTGTCCCAATGTTGGAATAATGGGTTGAAATTTAATGTGTTACTGTTAAAACTGTGCACTTATTGGTTGTTGCCGCTTCAATTCCTGACAAATTTCGGTTTTGGTGGACTAATTGGTTGTTGGATTATGGATTGCTCTTATTAATTCATAGGACTACAGATATAATTATCCATATTGATTCAGTTATATAAGGTTTATATAAGCACCCTGGACATATTTTATTAACCTTCCCAATGGTAACAATATTTGTGATGTGTAAAACAATTATATTAATACATGTTTAGCTATGCTCAATAAATATATAATCAAAAGTATAATTAAGTGTTTTTGTTTTTCTTGTCTCCAGTCCTACAATGTCATGAGTGAGTTAGGTATCTTGAATAGGTCATTCGGGATAAAATCTTTCCAATATGTTGTATCGAAAGTTAATTATTCTACGCACTATGCAGTCAAGGTGATTCTTTGACAAATGCTGTGAATACTATTTGATGTAAAGTGGATGCAGTTGGAATACCTACCACACCCATTGTTTCATTCATCAAATTCAGTTACATGTTTTTAAATATAATCAAAGAAACCACTGCTGTCCTTTCCATGTGCAAAATCAATCCAGTGCAGCTTACCACCCAAGGCCACTGTCATGTCATAGCTTCATTAACCCTCCTACTCTAGCTGCACTTTAGTGGGAAGTTGCTATAGAGGTCAAAACCAGTCAACTGCCCGTTTTGACTGTTGACCCAAATGTGCACACAGGGGCATTTGTGACTGGTTTTTACTGTCATTTTGACCACCCTCAACAATACAAGACAATGCTTTTACCAGTCAAAAACAGTTGACTCATTTTAACCTGTAAATGTACTACACGTAAGGTTTGACAGTGTTTGACTTTTAAGTGCACTAGATATACCTTGGAAGTATATATATCAACATTTTGACTGATTTTGACCCTTGTAGTAGTAGGAGGGTTAAGACATTAGATGCAACAGCTTGGTTGGGTTGTGAATACAAAATGATTACATTCCTGGTCTTTTCTAAAGCAGTTCTTGAATTTTTAGTATTTTTCTCTTTAATGCAGTGTTTTGCTAAACAGTATATTTTAATGAGAAAATAGTGAAAATGTATTGTTTGTTATTTCAACATTGAATGTCGGTCTTCGGACAGAAATTAATTAGTTCACAAATGTAACTCAAATAATAGCACCTCAGAAAAAATTCTACGGAAGATTGATACCATCAGAAGCTTTACACTTTGTAAGTTTCACATCATTTGAAAAAGTTTGTGTTTTTGAATTTACCAATCCTTTACGTTGACCACCCCATATCCTGTAAAATCCTCCAAGGGGCACTTTTGGGGGAAAATTCAGCACTGTTGGAAACTGGTACTTTCACCTCTTCATATGGTACAAAATTACCTGGCAAGAAGTACAGGCCATAAGTGCTGAATATGAAAGATCAACAAAAATGTATGGTGTATTTTAAAGATAAGGGCATGTTTCCAAAAGTGCACTGATGAATTTTGGAGGATTCAGGAAGGTTCCTGGCCAGAATACCTAGGGGATTAGGGTTAATTAAAAAATAATCTGAATTTCTTTTTTCTATTTTTCCTGATAAAAACATTTTTTTACTGTTCTATACTTCGATAACATGACCATATTTTGTCCCAATTAATACTCTCATTTTGGGATCATCATGGGACTCTTGTTTAACATTTATCTTGAAACCATTCTTGAAACTTGGGCATTCTCTTTGGTGCATTTGAAGAGAACTTCTTCGTGTAAAACCTTTACCGCAGTCACACACATCATAATTATTATCAGTGTGCTTTCTTTGATGAATCTCAAGATTTTTTTTCCAAGAGTAAGCTTTACCGCATTCACAGACAAATGGTTTCTCTTTTGTGTGCGACCTTTCATGACACTTAAGTTGGCTTTTCCATATGAAAGCTTTACCACAGATGTCACACAAAAATTGTTTCATTGCACTAAAGTGGCTGGCTTTGTGGTACATGAGACTGGTTCTGGAGAGGCAATCTTTACCACATACAAGACAGGTAAATACATCCTCTTCTGCGTAACTTCTTCGGTGCCTTGCTTGATCTCCCCTGCTCGAGCCAGCATGATCAGAATCACCAACAAGTGGCTGCTGCTCACGCTCAGTGTGACGCCTTCCAAGTGTCGCACTCCGAGTGACAATAATGCAACTTCTATTATGAATGCCACAAACAAATGTCCCGCTATTGGTGTGAGCCTTTTCAGGATTGCATGCTTGTCCAATCATATCTACTTCTTCGTCACCATGGACATGGTGGTGGTTCCCCTGGGCACATTCTTGTTGGAAAGCTTCAGCACGGACGTCATGCACAGATGGTTTGTCACCAGTGTCTTGGCAATCTGTGTTAATGTCTAGTTGTTCAGCAGTGTGAACTCTCTGATGGTCTACCAGGGCATACTCTTCTTGGAAAATATAGCCACAGAGGCTGCATATAAATGGCTTGGTATCTGTGTCTCCAAGGACATTCATGTCCGAGTCATCATCAGTATGAACTCTCTGATGGGCAACCATCGCAGACTCTTGTTGGAAAGCATCGCCACATAGGTTGCATAAAAATGGCTTGATATCACTGTCTGCTCCTGCACTCATGTCTGGTTTTTGATCAGTATGAACTTTCTGATGGGCTTCCAGGGAAGACTTTTGTAGCGAAGCACAACCACTGAGGTCGCACACATATCGTTTGGTATTAGTGTCCCTGCAAGCATGTATGTCTGGTTTATCATCAGTATGATGGTCTAGCACTAGCAGGGCAGAATCTTGTTGGAAAGTTTTCATATCTGGTTTTTCATCAGATGGAGCCCTGATGGTTTGCCAGGGCAAATTCTGGTTGGAAAGTTTTCAGCGAATCTTCAGATCTTCAAAACAGTTTGGATATTTTGTGTGCTCACATAACGAATAAACGATACTCATTCCAGCACTTACTTTCTCGGGAATATGATCAACATTAGTTCATGAGTTATGCTTGTAAATATTTCCCCCCAACGAAATAATCACGATATGTTTTTTTATTTTATAAATTACCATCCATGAACGAAGAGCAAGATTTCAGGCAGGAAGCACAAAACATCTGGCTGTTGCTTGTTTTGTGTTAATGTGATAAAACATCGAATTAGATTACAATATCATGCCAGACGATTTTGTTTTCTAACTCATCAAAGTATATCACACGTCTGGATATTTATAAATTGGCTGAGTTGTCCGTGTACTGTATACATGTACGTACGTGGACTTGTCACTTAGGTCGAGTTGTCACAAGGGTCGAGTTGTCACAAGGTCGAGTTTTCTCGTGGGACGAGTTGTCCGTGTCGAGTTGTCACATGGGTCGAGTTGTTTTAACCCCGTCTGGTGGTTCACACATATAAGGTCAAACCGACGTGAAGTTGGTTACATATTCGACGTTTGACATTCAATATCAAATAAGTAACGGTTACTGGTTTGACATTCGATTTAATGCATACATGTCCTATATGGGACAATTGCATTCGGTCAGTTTCTAGTGGTCAGACCCTTTTGGCCGGGCACTGTTAGGTATCAATGTAAAGAGGATGACCCAAGGATGACCTCAATGGTCACCTTGACCCGGCCAATGAGGTCCTTATATTTTTTATTAATTTTTAAATACAGTGCACATGCTGTTAAAAACGCCCCAAATGTAATGGTCAGTTTCTAGTGGTCAGACCCTTTTGGCCGGGCACTGTTAGGTATCAATGTAAAGAGGATGACCCAAGGATGACCTCAATGGTCACCTTGGCCCGGCCAATGAGGTCCTTATATTTATTATTATTTTTTTTAAATATTTACTATATTTTATTGTCATATATACAGTTCACATGCTGTTAAAAACGCCCCAAATGTAATGGTCAGTTTCTAGTGGTCAGACCCTTTTGGCCGGGCACTGTTAGGTATCCATGTAAAGAGGATGACCCAAGGATGACCTTAGTAGTCACCTTGACCTGGCCAATGAGGTCCTTATATTTTTTATTAATTTTTAAATATTTACAATGCCCCAAATGTAATGGTCAGTTTCTAGTGGTCAGACCCTTTTGGCCGGGCACTGTTAGGTATCAATGTAAAGAGAATGACCCAAAGATAACCTTAGTGGTCACCTTGACCTGGCCAATGAGGTCCTTATATTTTTTATTAATTTTTAAATATTTACTATATTTTATTGTCATATATACAGTGCACATGCTGTTAAAAACGCCCCAAATGTAATGGCCAGTTTCTAGTGGTCATACCCTTTTGGCCGAGCACTGTTAGGTATCCATGCATGTAAAGAGGATGACCCAAGGATGACCTCAGTGGTCACCTTGACCTGGCCAATGAGGTCCTTATATTTTTTATTAATTTTTAAATATTTACAATGCCCCAAATGTAATGGTCAGTTTCTAGTGGTCAGACCCTTTTGGCCGGGCACTGTTAGGTATCAATGTAAAGAGGATGACCCAAAGATAACCTTAGTGGTCACCTTGACCTGGCCAATGAGGTCCTTATATTTTTTATTAATTTTTAAATATTTACTATATTTTATTGTTATATATACAGTGTACATGCTGTTAAAAACGCCCCAAATGTAATGGTCAGTTTCTAGTGGTCAGACCATTTTGGCCGGGCACTGTTAGGTATCAATGTAAAGAGGATGACCCAAGGATGACCTCAATGGTCACCTTGACCCGGCCAATGAGGCTCTTATATTTTTTTATTAATTTTTAAATATTTACTATATTTTATTGTCATATATACAGTGCACATGCTGTTAAAAACGCCCCAAATGTAATGGCCAGTTTCTAGTGGTCATACCCTTTTGGCCGAGCACTGTTAGGTATCCATGTAAAGAGGATGACCCAAGGATGACCTCAGTGGTCACCTTGACCTGGCCAATGAGGTCCTTATATTTTTTATTAATTTTTAAATATTTACAATGCCCCAAATGTAATGGTCAGTTTCTAGTGGTCAGACCCTTTTGGCCGGGCACTGTTAGGTATCAATGTAAAGATAATGACCCAAAGATAACCTTAGTGGTCACCTTGACCTGGCCAATGAGGTCCTTATATTTTTTATTAATTTTTAAATATTTACTATATTTTATTGTTATATATACAGTGTACATGCTGTTAAAAACGCCCCAAATGTAATGGTCAGTTTCTAGTGGTCAGACCTTTTTGGCCGGGCACTGTTAGGTATCCATGTAAAGAGGATAACCCAAGGATGCCAGGCAAGCTAAGGATGCCAGGCAAGCTAAGCTGGCCAGGCAAGCTAAGCTGGCCAGGCAAGCTAAGCTGGCCAGGCAAGCTAAGCTGGCCAGGCAAGCTAAGCTGGCCAGGCAAGCTAAGCTGGCCAGGCAAGCCGGACAAAAATCTTGAACCCATCTGGGGAATCTTGGGTTTCTATTTGACAGTGGGCTAACCAGTTGAGCCACTGGTTCACCCACCACCATCCCCCCAAAATTTATAATATATAAACCTCAAATTCTATCTGGAAGTCAGCTTATGGGATATAACAGTAATTATTTGCTTACTTAATGATATAAACACTAGATTAAAAAAGAGTCTATAATGTTTGGTACATAATTATGAAACTAGTGTTAACACAGTAAATAAAAAAGAGGTATATAATTAAACTCAAATGCAAATATTTTAAGCACAGCAAGTGTTCTAGTGGATATTAATGTTGACTTGTAAGCAAGAGGTCCTAGGTTCAAACCCAGAGTATGTCTTTTTTATTTTAGTGTTTTTTATTTTTATTCTGACTGATGTCATTTTAATGTTTATGTCTAAGGTTTATAAATAAACTCAAACACAAATGTCATAAGGACAGAAAGTGGTCTAGTGGATAACGCTCTTTGCTTATAAGTAGGAGGTCCTGAGTTCAAGCGCAGTGGTTTTTATTTTTATTCTGACTGATGTCATTCTAAGGTTTATATCTAAGGTTTATAATTAAACTCAAACACAAACATCCCAATGACAGCAAGTGGTCTAGTGGATACTAATGTTGACTTAAAAGCACGAGGTCTTAGGTTCACAGCCAGTGTAAGTCTTTTATTTTTTACAGGCAAGGGGAGGGGGTGTGGAAAAGGGAAAACAAAACTCTGGACTACGGTGGTCTTGAAACCATCTGGGGAATCTTGGGTTTTTATCTCACAGTGGGCTAACCAGTTGAGCCACTTGGTCAACACCACCCCGGAATTTCTAATATATAAACCTCAAAGTCTATACTTGGGGAAATTTAGCACCCTCTATCTGGAAGTCAGCTCATGGGATATGGACTTAAAAGAAATAACAGTAATCATATGCTTACTTAATGATATAAACACTAGATTAAGAAAGAGTCTATAATTATGACACTAGTGTTAACACATTAAACAAAAAAGAGGTATATAATTAAACTCAAATACAACTATTTCAAGCACAGAAAGTGGTCTAGTGGATAAGACTCTTGACTAATATGTAGGAGGTCTTGAGTTCAAGCCCAGTGTTTTTAATTTTTATTCTGACTGATGTCATTCTAAGGTTTATATCTAAGGTTTATAATTAAACTCAAACGCATATGTCCCAACGACAACAAGTGGTCTAGTGGATACTAATGTTGACTTGTAAGCAGGAGGTCCTAGGTTTAAACCCAGCGTATGTCTTTTTTTTTTTACTCGGACTGATGTCATTCTAATTAATTAAACTCAAACACCGTTATTTTAAGCGCAGCTAGTGGTCTAGTGGATAAGACTATTGACTTGTAAATATGAGGTCATAAGTTCGAGCCCAGGATGTCCTAGGTTCGAGTCTAGTATTTTTAATTTTTATTCTGACTGATGTCATTCTAATGTTTATGTCTAAGATTTATAAATAAACTCAAACACAAATGTCATAAGGACGGAAAGTGGTCTTACTAGTGGATAACACTCTTAGCTTATAAGTAAGAGGTCCTGAGTTCAATCCCAGTGTTTTTTATTTTTATTCTGACTGATGTCATTCTAAGGTCCCAATTTCAAGCCCAGTGATTTTTATTTTTATTCTGACTTAGCAGCTCTATGAAATTAAGCCCAGACCTAATTGTAGCCCGTATAATTATGTGAAAAATATGATTTAATGTAAATACCATACTAATTTGTACTTGATGTGAGATACTAATTGCATACCTTATGAGATTCCAACTGTATAATCCATATTACTATATTGCAACAAAGTACTTCAACTGTCATGTGTAAAGGAGGTTGGTTATACAGATGGGAATTAATTGTCTTTTGTATGATACCCTGGTGGATATCGTCTGGTCTAAGGGTGCGGTTGGAACTACGATGCAGGGTGATATAACGTATTCTTATTCGTATTAAGGGAAACGTTTGATTAAAGATTATATAGTTTGTGAATTTAAGGGACAACATCGTCATGATCAGAGCGCATTTTCATCAGGACATGGAGTCGGTGTTCTAGTTTAAAGATGAACAAAATAACTAAAAATTACTGGTTCATTTATGCAACAGCAACGATAATATGACCGCATGCTAGTCAACTCGCCCCCTGGCAAACTCGCCCCTTACAAACTCACCTCTGACAAACTCGCCCCCTACTTGTACAAACTCGCCCCTAACAAACTCGCCCCTCACAAAGTCGCCCCCTCACAAGCTCACCTCTCGGAAAGCTCGCCCCCAGACAAACTCGCCCCCTGTAATTTTTTGACGCATCTCACGCTATTGAGACTGGTTTAATATAAGAGAACAAATAAAACATTATTATAAAGGCAGGATGTACGGGGACATAAATATTTTAATGAATTATTAGGCGCTATTGAGATTGATTTAGTATAAGTAAGAGAGAAAATCAAATAAGGGCCTAATAATTTCAACTTGGCGTTTTATTTAACAAAAATAAATAGTACATAAAATAATTCAACAGTTACAACTAAATTAGAATACATAGAAAACTAGCTAAACAAAACAGTTACAATTTATACGATGTATACTATATTATGTATTATGTATATACTATGAAAAATTTACAAAGTTATTTGTTTGATTTAAAGTAATTTCATTAATGATTTGTATAAATAATGGAATAAAATTGTTTGGTGATTATATTGGATTGGATAAATAGATCTAGATAATAGTTAGTTGACGTATAAAGTAATTTCATTAGTGATTTGTATAAATAATGAAATAATTGGAATGGAGTAATTGGAATGGAATAACTAAGTTGTCAAGGATTATAATGATACGGTGGTTAGTCGAGTAATCGTGTGATCAAGTAATAAAGATCAAGGATACGATTTTTAAAGTAATTTCATTAATTAATGGTTATATTACGCCTATAGTGATTTGGATAATTAATGGAATAATTTGAAAGGAATAAATGAATTGTAAAAGAATATAACTAATTTGTAAATAAATTTTTAATTAATGTAAATATATTTTCTGGATTTCTTTGTGGTGATTTACTTCTGCAGTATGTGTTTTGCTTCCATCGCGTAGAACCCTCACGGGTTAGTTGTGACAATGACATCATTTATAAAATTGACACTCGCAGCTCATTATATATGCAAACATCAATATTTTATTCATGATCATGAGTAAAACATTTAACAGCAGAAGTTTCTGATTTTCTCTCATTGGCCAAGGCCCTCCACGTGTCCACCTCCCCTATCCAAGCACAGTTGACATCGACGGCGCATATCGTCCACAGCTCGTCTCACGGTACGTGGATCTTGTCGCAAACTGTCCACCTCACGATGAATCATTTCACGCAAATCCTGCATGTTGTGTGGAGGGGTGCTGAAAACTTTGTTCTTCAAATGACCCCACAAAAAGAAGTCGCAGGGGGTGAGGCCTGGTGACCTTGGGGGCCATTCAACGGGGAGGTTCAGAGCAATCACGCGTTCATGAAAGAGTTCTTGGAGGCGATTTCGAACAGCGATGAGACGATGGGCTGGTGCACCATCTTGAGCCCACCACACATAACGGAACATTCCATTTTGCTGTCGCTGGAAGTGGATCTCCGTCTGTGGCACAACCTCCTCGTTGATCATTTGAAAATAGGCCTGACCATTGACATTTCACTCAATCTAATGATTGAACATAAATCTGTGTCGATTTTGTTCAGCAGGAAATTGAACCAACTGCAATTGTGCACCACAATTTCAAGACAGTGGTGCTCAATGATGCGTGACCCTGGAATGTAACCCAAGGTATCATTGGAAAGCACATAGCTTCTGCTTTAAGATGATACCATGCTTTTTGCTGGTAAACATATAGTCTGGCCATATTAACCCTTTAAAGTAGGATTACCTTTTTTTAAACACACTGTATAACAATAAAATATAGAAAATATTTAAAAATTAATAAAAAATATAAGGACCTCATTGGCCAGGTCAAGGTGACCATTGAGGTCATACTTGGGTCATCCTCTTTACATTGATACCTAACAGTGCCCGGCCAAAAGGGTCTGACCACTAGAAACTGACCATTACATTTGGGGCGTTTTTAACAGCATATGTACACTGTACATGTATATATGACAATAAAATATAGTAAATATTTAAAAATTAATAAAAAATATAAGGACCCCATTGGCCGGGTCAAGGTTACTATTGAGGTCATCCTTGGGTCATCCTCTATACATTGATACCTAACAGTGCCCGGCCAAAATGGTCTGACCACTAGAAACTGACCATTACATTTGGGGCGTTTTTAACAGCATGTACACTGTATATATGACAATAAAAATATTTAAAAAATTATAAAAAATATAAGGACCCCAATGGCCGGGTCAAGGTGACCTTTGAGGTCATCCTTGGGTCATCCTCTATACATTGATACCTAACAGTGCCCGGCCAAAAGGGTCTGACCACTAGAAACTGACCGAATGCAATTGTCCCATATAGGACATGCATTAAATCGAATGTCAAACCAGTAACCGTATACTTGTTTGATATTGAATGTCAAACGTCGAATAAGTAACCAACTTCACGCCGGTTAAGGTCAATGAGATTTTGTTTGGTGTGTATAGCGCCCTCTAGTAATATGCAGCATGTGTTGAAGATGGCGACGTCCACATCGTGAAAATTAAAATGGACGAAGACGCTGCTGTGACCGCTGGACCGATTTCATCGTATGTAATAGAGCTCAATCTATGCAAAGGAAATATTCTTGTGTGGAATGCAAATGGTAAGGAAACAATTACAATTGCTGATAACGATCTTTAGCCCCAGATGGGATTCCAACGTCAGAATAGAACGTGTTGACTTACCATGCTTACGTCCAGATCCATGTCCTTGACCTTGTCACGAAGAGCATCTTTTTTTTAGGCAGTTTCATGAAAATTTGAAGTTGCTTCAATGCTTTTAAATGTCATATCACTGGATAGAGCAAAAAATTAGAAAGAAAATGAGGGGTCAATGGTCATGATAGATTAACCCTATGCAAAGTTACGAATTTTTGTTGATTTAAATATTTCTATTTGGTCATTTTTAAGATCCAGTTTTATTTGAAACATGTCCCCCTTTTATAACAAAAAAATCACATTGAATACCAAAATCCACCCGTGCGTGACACCCCGATTCAGCGTGCGTGACACCCCGATTCAGCATGTCAAATCGCCGATAGCGGTGATTTTTTATGTTTTATTTGCCGTCGGGTCATTTTCTGCAAGTTGCACTGTTTTTGCGCCAACGTTACAGTTGGCATCGACTGACCAATTAAGATAACCACGATGTGTAGTACTAGTAATACCATGAAAGTTGGACAAGAAAATCGTAAAAACTTACCGAAATTCAGTTGCCTGTATTTCCATAACGAAAGGTTTCCCGTCGCTGATTTTTTTTATCGACTGCATAATTTAGTGCTCATAAAAATGGCGTCCAGGAAAACATTGAAGCTTCAGGCCTCATCAGCGTAACCAGGCGCTAGCGATATTGCACCTATGCATTTTCACACATACTATTGGGCGCGTCAACGAACTTTCGGCGGGTCACAACTTCGACAGAAAAAAAGGATATGAAAAATAGCGCCACCATCGGCGGTTTGCATGGATCTGGATCTGGATCGTATACTGCCCAACACCCCTAAAAGGGGCAACACGGGCAGGGTATGGTGCACATATGTGGTTGATGGTTTGATTTAGTTGGTTGCTTATCTGGATCTGTTAGTGCTAATCGAGTAACGTCAGGTCGAGTTATCACAAGAGTCAAGCTGTCACAAGGGTCGAGTTGTCTCATGGGTCGAGTTGTCACAAGGGTTGAGTTATCACGAGGGTCGAGATGTCTTATGACCTTGCCAAGGTATATCTAGTGCACTTAAAAGTTGAACACTGTCAAACCTTACGTGTAACGTTAGTAAGTACATTTACAGGTCAAAATGAGTCAACTCAAATCTTGTGATAGTGTAACTAGATTTAAGTCGATGCTTAAAACTCATCTTATGTCACAATTCTTCAAAGATGATCTATATTTGTAAACTGCATTGTAGGTACATGTATCTGTGGAGTGTCGTGGCCGAGCGGTCTAGCTTACCGGACTCAAGTTCTGGTGTTAGCAGCAGAATGTGGGTTCGAATCCCGGCCGTGACACTTGTGTCCATGAGCAAGACACTTAACCATAATTGCTTCTCTCCACCCAGGGGTTAAATGGGTACCTGTGAGGGCAGAGTTGGTTGATAAGCACTGTATGTGCTGTAATGGCAGCAATTGAGCTGTATACTCCCCAGGGAGTTGACATGGTTTCAGTAATGATTTATGAGCCTCATGAGCAGGGGTAATAATATGCGCCTTGAGCACCACTCAGTTGGTGGATACGTGCGCTATATAAGTCCACACATTATTATTATTATTATTATTATTAAATGAGGACATATGGGCTTAGAGATGGGTATACACTGTATGTTAATTTCCAAACACTATTCAGTTGGTTGATTAGCCCTATATGCGCTGTAATGGCAGCAATTGAGCTGTATACTCCCCAGGGAGCTGAGATGGTTTCAGGAATGATTTATGAGCCTTATGAGCCTTATGAGCAGGGATAATAATATGCGCCTTGAGCACCACTCAGTTGGTGGATACGTGCGCTATATAAGTCCACACATTATTATTATTATTATTATTATTATTATTATTATTATCTCACAGTACATTTTTTTTCTTGCTATCATTGTAGATTGTTTGTATTCATGTTTTTTCTTTGTTTCCACGCCTTGAGCGCCTAGCAGGGTGGATATGCGCGCGCTACAAATCTTTATTATTATTATTATTATTATTATTATTAACCGTTTTTTGACTGGTAAAAGCATTGTCTTGTATTGTTCAGGGTGGTCAAAATGACAGGAAAAAACAGTCAAAAATGCTGGTAACACTTAAACATTTAAAATACATAGGCTGTAATTTTTTTTTTTAAATTAAAAATAACCAAAAATTATAAAGAAATTTCATTGGGACACATAAATGATCACAGTTTTTAATCAAACTTACTTGGTGTAGAGTTGGTGATATGAAATAAAATGAAACTTTCACACCTGTTGGGTTTTAACTTTTGATTCCTATTTTTATAAAGAATAGATAAAATTTATATAATTTACAGACATTTTACCCAAGTGTACTGGCTTTAACTAGGAAAAAAAATACTTCAATGTGTATTTATAACTGGACATGAATATAAATGACTTGTCTACAACTTTGTTTTACAACCTTATATTCTTTGAACATGCTTTATACTGTTATAGATGTTAAATTACTACGAGAGACGCATCATATTGTTGGCACATTGGTCGGTTCCCTGCCAAGGTCACCAAGACAGAATGTACAGCTAAGTCTACCACTACAACTCATGCCTGAAGAGGCTGCAGTGCTTATTGAGTATGGTAAGTACTGGCATGTGAAATTTCCGCATTTACGCGGAAATCCGCGTTTTTTATTTCCTCGTTCCACATTTTTCTCGGGGCGCCGCTTTTTTCCCGGCGCCGCGCCGTGATTGTAGACTCCGCTTGTATACCATCCAAACACATACACACTTCTTATACACAGAGAAAACGGAACCGGGCATCGGGCTGCACATCGTTAAGATCGCGCTGTGATTTTGACACGTGAGTCGGGGACTAGACCCGGTAAACGGTTCGGCCGTGTGAACATGCGAACTAGTCCGAAAAAGCGGCTAGGGCAGCATATGCTTCAACGCACGATGACGTGCCGATCGAGCCGTAGCCGTTGTCATATAGCCGCTAATTCGGATCGCGATCGGGCCGCACGTCTGAAAATTTCACGTTTCCACACGCACGCCGGACGACTTGTCTTTTCTCAGCCACACTAAAACATAAAGAAAAGTTGCGACGACGAAAGAGAAAATCTTCAATTGCCAATTGTAATCATCTATAGATATCAGACAAAGACAAGTACAGATGATAAATATCTCCCCTGCCTCAACATGGGCAAAACCTGTGTCTTATGTAATTACTGAATGTCAACAAATGTATTTGAAAAATGTTAGTTTCTGTTATGCTTGTTTATTACAAAATGAAGGGCATTTGCAAATAAATCAAAATTAAAATATTTGGTTTGTAATGTATACAATGTTTCTAGAAACTATTGTCTGTGTGTACTTTTACATTTTCTGGGACACTCTTCTCACTCCAAGTCTTCCAAACATTGGGATATTGCAAAGATCGTGACAAAAATAATGTGTTCCCTCTCACTTTGTATTGTTCTTAGTTCAAACACCTCACTTAGAATTTTACAAAAGAAAAAGGGGATAACACCATTAAAAAAAATAAAGAATTTTGTCTTAGAAAGTGGTAATAAAAAGCTCAAAATGCACCTCAGAGCTTCTAGATGGCAAAATACTCAAGGACTGCAAGTTTCCGAGTTTCCGCACAGCGCTTGCCAGGTAACAAACAATTTTCCTCTTTTTTTTTTCACTGCCCACTCACATGCCTGTAAGTACAAGTATATCATGTGACTAATCATGTGATTTCACGCTTGTTTTTCACTGCAAAAAGTACAAATTATGCCTCAGGAGGCTGCAGTTGAATATGGTAGGTACATAGCTGTTAGGCAAGGTCGTATCCTCAGAAATAACCTAAGATCATATCCACAGATACACCTAATTAAGGTCCTGTCTCCAGACTATACAACCCAAGGTCATATCCCTACATTCAACCCAAGGTCATATACATGTACCAAGATACAACCCAAGGTTTCTGTTTTGTTTTATAATTCCAACCCAAGGTCATATATCTAGACTTTTATTTGTAATAAATAAATATTTCATGTTATTATCACTTTGTTTTGTGAAGATGCTGCAAAGTTGGTGGATTTGAGCATTCCAAAGCCATCACTTCAAGATGTTTCAGCATTCAAACAAGCAAGACAGCGAAGCTTCAATGAACAGGTATTTAATATTCGGAATTCCTTTGTCAGATATGAAATGAAGATGGTGCCTCGTATCAATAAGCCTTTGACATTTTATAAGAATTTCTTTTCAGCAAAGGATTCATGTCATTGACTGCTTGAATGCCCTCTCAACCCATGTTGTATAGGCCAAAATAGTCACTTATTTCAAGCAAGCACTTCAAGCCCCCAAGGCCCTCCCCCCCCCCCCCCCTCCACCTGTTACCAGATGTATGGCACTACAGTGAGCTACAAGAAGTTAAGAGCAGTGAAAACTAAACATCCACTCATATTGTTTATTTATTGTTCATTCAACAGCAAGCATTATGGGATACTCAGAACTCACAGAAGAAACAACAATTCGCTTCCATCATTGCAACAGCACGGACCACCAAAAAACATCGCCGGGCTGAGCGGGCACGAAAACTCAAAAGTCAAAAAGCTGAAGCCAACGCAAACTCAAATGAAGCAACTGTTACAAAACGCTCTCTTGCAGTTGAAAGTACCAAATTTGAAAATGACAGTAAGATAACAAAGATGCACAAAATGAAAGATGGCAACAGTGTTAAGACTGGGCCTCAAATGGAAGGAAACACCTCAATTGCAGATGGTGAAAGTTCATCAGAGTCAGACTTGACATCCGATTCTGTAAAAGGCACGTTTGGTTCTGATGATAATGCACAGACAGACCCTGATAAGCACCCAAGCCATTCAGACCACAGTGTCATGGAGACTTGTCAGGCCGATTGTGAAATAACTACAGATGTGCATGATGCAAAAGATACAAGAGAGAGGGCATTCTCTAGAGAACATTCACCACAAGATATCCATCCAAAAACCCGGCCTTCACATGAAACCGATTCTAGGGTAAATGTTAGCAGAACTTTAGGTTTAAGTAAAGAAAAGGGAAAGCATTGTGTGGAATCTAATCAAGAAATCAAACAAAGATCTGAATCTGCGTCCACCACTACACTGCACCAAGACCTCTCTGCTGATAAACTCAAAATTGATATTGAAAACAATCCAGAAATACAACAACCAACTGCTGTGGAGTGCCATCAACACAAACATGGGGTAGAACATGAAGCATCTCTCGTTACTACTGTTAGTGAAGGTCGAACGGATGGTAAACTGAACAGTGACATAGAAAACAGTCCAGATATACTGCAGACAACAATGGGTACCAAGGACAGTTGTAATCATGTGGTAGGACATGAGGTAGCTGTTGTTGTTACTACTACTAGTGAGGCCCAAACTGATGAAGCAAAGGTTTTTAAGAAACCTTGTGATCCTGAGCCTTCTTCAGGATACTTGGTTCATCTTGTAACAGGTATGGAGATTGATCAAAGTTAAAACTTATTCGGTGTAATGTTGATTAAGCTTGAGCTATATCGATTTTTTTTACATCCACGATATATCGGCAAACATATATCGCGATTTTCGATAGTATTGCGATTATTTTTTCATTCATGCATGATTGCTTTAGAGCCGATAACCACAGGTATGTACCCCTCTACAAGCGTCACAATAAATCGCAAATTCGTTTGCATAACGCGTATGTACTTCTGAAGTAGTTCGCTTTTGTTTCTCACTTCCAAAAGCTGAAAAGACTGTTATAATTTTGTTTCCAAGGAATTTACGATTTGCCGATATCTCGATAACTTAGGAAAGTTCTTGATATCGTAATCAAATAAAAAAGGTATAAAGCACATACATGTAATTATTGAATAAAGATTTATGGCTCAGACCCAACTAGGGCTGTGCGATACCGGATACCCGACATCAGGAAACTTCGGATACCTGGATACCCATTTTCATTTTTGTTGAAAACATGCCTCTGGTGGTGTACAAATACATGAACTGTAAATGGTAACAAATTGACTTTTATAATACAGATGATACCATACTATCGATCTTTTCTTTATTGTAGTGTAATCTCTTGAATTTAAAGATAATTGTCTGTAACAGTGTAAACATTACATTGTTCAAGAGTCACAGATTTCTGTTCGCACCACTCAAATGTTAAGTCCGAATTTTAAAAAGTCGTTTACGGGTAATTGGAACCGAAAAATGGAACCGGGTAATGACTGTTTCGGTCAGGTATCCCGGCATAGCCCTAGACCCAACATTGTTTTTTAATTTGATAAAATTCCTTGAAAAAAGTTAATTTGTTGCACGATCATAATGGTGTCAGAATCGAAGATTTGGTATTCTGGATGATGTATTAATTTTTAAAGGACTTGTGACTCGGAGTCAGCCTTCATGACTTTAACTAGTTCTGCATGACTCCACAATGAGTTCTTGGGACTCAAAGGTTTTGAAGACTCAAATACACGTCTGTTACCTTAACTATGTACATGTATATTTTATTTTTCATGTAGCCTCTCCTACAACTCCACGGAAAGAGATTACAGAGTGGAAGTTCCCAAATACACAACAAGAGGTGCTGAGATATGCAATATTCAAAGATCTATGGGAGACAGGCTATTATCTCACATCTGGCTGCAAATTCGGTGGCGACTTTCTTGTGTATCCAGGTAAATGTTAAATGTAATTTGTAAAGCTTTGCTTAGTGGAACAGGGCATATTGGAAGGCTTTTGTTTCCTAATAATGACATAAGCCTTATTGAGATCACCTGTCATCCCTATCGTGAATGACGATGGGTGTACTATCGTAAGTGTCTAGTGTGATGGCGCTGACATTGGGACAAGAATGACTTGTGACTTGGTTAAAGCTGTGCCTTATACTTGTCTTTCTTCTTTTATTTCACAGGAGATCCATTTCTTTATCATTCCTACTTCATAGCTATTTGCATTCCCCATGAGAAGACGTTGTCACCGCTGGATTTAATAACATATGGACGCCTCGGGACAAACGTCAAGAAAACAGTAATACTGTGTTCTGTAAATGATAACGAGGTGGTGTACACATCACTACAATGGACTGGATTTAGTTGATAGTAAGCAAATGGAACTATCCAATCTGTGCATATCATAGCCCTCTAGAGATGAATAAAGACTCAGCCTCCAAGTTTAGCAGGGGTGTGTTTTGACAAAAGTAGCAGGCCTGGGACTCTCTTTGGTCTAGAGGACAAAGCAACCTGAACCTCCTGGATGTTTAATTTTGGAAAATTTACAGACTCCACAAACAAGAAACTATAGGATTGGACACAATACAGGCTACTTCTTTCTTTCCTTGGAGGCTATGAGATTTGTAATAAATCAGGAAAAATCCTGAGAAATCACAGGCCTGGTTTAGGGCATTTTAGTGCACCATTTTGTTTTTGTCCATATGTACGTACTCCTATTTTGGTCTGTCATCAGATTTTGTTTCGGCTTAGTTTTACTAAAACGGGGATGATATTGTGAGAAAATGAAAAGGTACGAAAAAATGTTTGCCATTATCAGTAGGCATATACTAGCCTATAGCGGTTTACCTCTATAGCCATGTATAGCAAGGAAACTGTTTTATCTTGGTATTTACAATAAAATGATACACAAGGAAAGTTTCCATGGTCTGAAGTTAGTCGGAACCCCGGTTTCATGGTAGGATGAATATCATGCCTGTAAAATGAATGAACCTCTAATACATGTAGATTGGGAAACAACATTTTGCGTAACAGTTTTCATCCCCTCAAAAATACCATGTACATGTTATTGACAGCATTCAGTAAATGTACATGGTAACATGTTTGTCACTACGTGTGCACCATGCACTCATTCTTCAAGAATCCGAACGTACCCACTTTGCACCGATAATTCTGTAGATGATGTGCTTTTTGCAGAGACTGTTCTTACCAGCTGTTTTGATTGTTTAGTACTGGCCAGCCTTTCCACAATGTAAAGAAATGAAACATTATGTTGCAAGTTTCTATGTCGGCAAATCTTTTTTCTATTTAAACATAATCATAAGTGAGTTTGTCAGTTTGTGATAAAATTACCAAAGCAAAGACAACTAAACAACTTTTTAATCAGAATAAATAAGCAGACATAACCGAGATTTTGGCGTTTTCCTTTTCAATTTATATCAAAAAATTTCAGTTTCACAAAATTGTACAAAATGCCTTTCAAAAATGTGCGTGTGCCTACAAATACAGTCAGAAATTTAAAGTTAATTACATTTTGTTTTTAAGTTAAAATATTTGCAATGTGATGTGCAGGACATTTACGGAATTAATCTAAAAACTGTATACTAGGTACAAATTTCCTCTGACCGATTAGAAAAATATATGGCTGTATCATTGTGCACTAGTCTACTTGTGCTTGATATAATCTATTATTTAATAAAGCAAATTTAAAGTGAATGTTTAACATTTGGTATTCTGCTTTGGTGGTTGATGATGCGTACTTGTTGTGAAAACAGATGTGGGTCATTCTACCAGGATGGGGGAAGCTTTGTGACATAGTGTCCTTGTTACGTATACAGATGTACATGTACATAATAAATGATATTTAAAAAATCTGATGGAATGACCCATGTACATAAACAACTGCCCATTGAAATGTCATTAACAAGAAATTAATTTTAAAAAGTGGTTTTTAAAAAAAGGAAAATGTTATTTTTTGCCTCTTAACATTTTGTTGGGTCCCCTTTTAAATTGAAAATAATTGCTAATTGCATGTGGCATGGAATTGTTGCCAAAAAGAATGGGGTCCATTCCAATCCTCAATTCTTTTTTTTTAAATTTGTAATCCAACAATTATGGTCGGCGAGTAACCAGATACACATACATGTATGAATTTTAAAATACAATAAACCTAAGATTTAAGTTGGCATTCTCAAGTTATTAAAATGGTTTGTGTGTCTTCAAATTATTATCTAAAATAAATAATTAGTGCCTCACAGGCCTGAAATATAACAGGCCTCAGCCCTCTGTTGCCATGGTCTTGGTGTTGCTTAACCCTAACCCTTTCTACAGGCACCTTGCTGAATACAACAAGATCCACCAGCTAGAACAATGGTTCTTTTATTCTATGCTGAGGGCAACAGCATGGCTAGGGTTGAACATGTTTCCATAGACATTCTGATATTCTAATAGAAATGACCTTGGGAAAGTGGCCTTGCAAGAATGAAACTCCAGACAGGGCCTAACATGATTTTATCATTCAATTCACACATTTCTGTTTGTTTGTCAGGGAAAGCTCTCTAATCGGGATATTCTTCTAAGACTCTTCTTACTCTTCTCGCTGCTTATGCCGTGCGGTTTCTTGGCCGAGTTTTTTACCTTGAACACATTGCAAACTGAGCCTCCGTGAAACTCCCTGCGGCAGTTCGTGCAGAAGTCGTAGCCACAGCGTGTACACTGAGCGCGTTGGTTGTTCATGACGAGCTTGGCAGGCGACTCACAAATTCCTCTTGCACACTTGGTAAAAAATTCATTGGCATGAAGTGACTCTCTTGCCTGTATTGGAGCAAAGAAAATCACAACGGGTAATGTAGGTTGAAAGGCGGGCACAGCTGCTAAGCGGATCATTTTGTTAGCAAATATTTTTGCTAAAAATTATTAAACAAGACTACCAGCCAAATCACACAAATTTCATGTTGAACTTTGGACAGTAACACCAACAAAACTTGCTTTATAGCATATATATTTCGTGGCCAGTCGTCAGCTGAACAACCCTAACTACCTAGTGTAATTTACTAGGAACCATACCCATCCTTGCAAATTCCAACACCATATGGCAAACTGTACACACAAACTGTTGGACTCTGATTCTGGAGGTATGCCTAACCCAGTGTAAAAGACAATCAGTTTAGGGGTCCAGTACCCATCCTAACAGATTCCAACAAAACCTGGTGTTGGAGTTTGACTGGATGGGGATTGTTAGGGTTAAGGTTTCCCCTGGTAACTGGGCAACCTGTAATTCTGTACCCTATCTTGGGTGACAATGTCGTCTTCTGCATTACTAACCTTGACAAACATGTCATGTTTACTGAGTCTTGGAGCAGGTGTACTCGATGCCTTGGGTGCTCCAAGTGTCTGGACTTCACCCAGTGGGGTTGAAGCACTGACAGTTTCACGTTGACAGCTCTGCTTTGGATAATTCTCCTAAAAACCAAGACAGATACATACATGTATTAAAGAAATTAATATTGAGGCAAGGCAGGTCACAACAAGTTATTTTTTCTAAGTCTAAGTTAACCCTCCTATAGGTTTAACAATCAAAGACACTCAAAATTTGTATGTAACTCCCAACCCATTGACTTTGTGCAGCGCACTCAAATAAATGCAAGGACATGTGGCTATGGTAGGAGGTCAAACCAAAACCACTCGACTGTATATGAGTCTGCTGCTAACTTATGCAGTACATACACAGCTCTGTGTGACTCTGCATATAACTTATGTAGGACATACACAAGTGTGTTTGACTTTGCCACTAACTCCAGCACAAAAATACACATGTGTGAACAATTGGCAATGCAACCAAAAATACTCAAGTGACTGTCTGTGGGTGCGGTGATTACTGGGCCAAATTTCAGCCTGGGCATAGGAGGGTTAAGCTTGGGCGATAATATCGAATATCGCGATACCTCTTATTCGATTACGATATCGAGAACCTTTTCAAGTTATTGGCAAATCGCGATTAATAAAATATATCATGATAAAAAAAATTGCCATTGTGAGTCAAGTAAGAAATTCCATGGAAACAAAAGTGAACTACTTCAGAAGTACATACACACTATGCAAATGAATTTGTGATTTATTGTGATGCTTAGAGGTGTACATACCTGTGGTTATTGGCTCTAAAGCAATCATGCATGAATGAAAAAAATAATCGCGATATATGCTTGCCAATAGATCGTGGATGAAAAAATCGATATCGCCCAAGGTTAGTCTAAGTCAAATAAAAAGTCAATTTGATTCAAGCCAAGTCAAGTCACAAGTTTTTTTTGTTAAGTCTTAGTCTAGTCATTTAAGTCACATAGGGAAATCTCAAATGAAGAAATTTTTTGTTGTAAATCACACTGCTCATTTTTCTTTTTTGTGGGTTGGATTCATCTTGGTCACCAAACAAGTCTAATTGTAAGCAAGTAAATTTTATTTCCATTTTTTTTTTTTAAAGTTGACAGCACAATCAAATATAAAAAGAAGAATTTGGTTTTAAAAATGTTACATACATGTAGCAAATTTTCTTGGCAGAAATATTTGGTAATGCTTAAAATTATATATATTTTTTGGTTGAAAATTTTGGATTTTTGGTGGAATTAATCTTCAACAATATCAAAGACAATAGAATCTTCAACAATATCATTATCAAAGACAAGTCAAATGTCACAAGTCAAAATAAAATTGACTTGAGTTGAATTCAGGTTGATTCAACAACTTAACCATTCTCTGCCACTACTGTACCTCTCGAAGTACAATGTACCTTAAAGTTTTCTCTCAACTCCTGCTGTTGCTGAAGTAGTTTTTTCTTCTTAGAAGATGTGGCTTTATTTTCTTCACAAGTTTCTCTCCATTCACGACTCACACCACTGAAGCTGAGAAAGACAAAAAAGAATTAATCAATTAATTACAGACACAACATCGGCACTTCATCACCAGTTGCCACTTGATTGAAATTAAAACCCCCCTGGGTTTTTTTGGCCGAGAATTTTTCTGAATCCACTAACATCCAACACCCACCTGTTGAATTGGGGCACCTGGCCCCAAATCTAAAATATCCCTGGTTGGGCTATCCAGTACCAAGTCCATCAAAATACAACACAACCAGCTGTTGCAGTTTTATGGGATTGAGGAATGAGGTGACAATTACATACATAGTGAAAGAGTCCATTGATCAGCTATAGTTTAGAACAGCACTAGATACTGTACCAATATTTGTCCTTTCTTCACCCCACCAATGGGCAATGGCACCATTTTCAAATCGTGTGCTATTGGTAGTTTTAAAAAATGGGGTTTGCTCTAAAAAAAAAAATCTTTTAAATGTTGTAATCAAATGATTTGTGTCGGAGTGACTTGCTAGGACTAGGTGGGGCGGGTAACCAAAAGCACATGTTATGGGGTTTGTTAGGCAGAGACAATTACAGAAGTCAGTATACCTCACAAGATCCTTGGCAGAGAATGTGGATAAAATCTTGTTCATCAGAGCAGGTTCATAGTTATTCAAACTGGACACAACATCCAAGTGCTCTCTTCCTGCTATACACCGGCGGTCATTACTGCAAACCTGGTCGACAATATCGTTGCATTCGCTCTTCGTCACTGATGCTGCAGCCAGTTTGACAAGGGAGGACTGCACAACCGGTGAAGATACCGAAGGTGAGCTGTAACCAGAATCTTCCGCCATGGCATCTCTGTAGGCTTGACTCAGTGTCTTCACTCCATCCACTGTCACTGATACTGATAGTGATAAGCGATCCAAATCCTGCTTGATGCACTTGAAATTAACACAGGCAGGGGTTTCAAGTTGATCAGTCGTTTTTGTCCAGATGTTCATACTTTGGTGACCATTGTTGGAATTATTTATTTCACCAAGTTCCCCGATTCCAGCCGCTTTCCTCTCGTCTTGTGAATCCTCCAATGATACTTCCACTGGACAACTGCCATCCAGAGTTCTTTGCGAGGGGCTTTCTGCATCATACTCCATGAAGCTGGAATATGACCCTGCTGAATCAGACAACACAGTTTTGAGTTGGACTGGGTTGGACTTAAACTTTGACTCCCTAGTATTTATAGTAATCACTGCGTCATATTTTGTCCTTGTAAGATTGTGATCACTGGCAGTGGCACTGCTTTTGGGATCTTTATCGTGTTCATTTGAACAAGTTGAATTTAAATAACTTGTACTAGTTGTAGCATGTATGTCTTTTTGAAGTTCATCAACAAATGCCATCTTCACGATGTTTCAACTAAGGCCGATCTCAACAATTTATAAGACGACTGGTGCACAAACACGGTTCTTGAAATATACTGTCTGTACTTTGCAGGGAGCAGCTCGGTCAAAACATGGTGTACAAAAATCACGATATTTCGGCAGTTTCAAAGCTTCATTTATTTTGCCGGTGTCACAGTGGATCCGTGATCACACAGCGTCTTACAGTGCAAAAGATCGGGCTTATTATCATTTGTTATTATATCAATTTGTTTAGGTTGCTTACACTGTTAGTTTCAGTTGCATTTACAAGGATCGTTATAACGATTTAGATTTCGCGCGGCGCGGAATGACGTCACGACCATCATCCTTTGTTGCCCAAAACCGGATGTAATTTCAGTTCAACAGGCAGAGGTTGCTGATGAGGTCAAGGCCAGGCAAAATTAACCTCGTTTTTAAAATGCTCGACCCAACGTTTTACTAGCGTTAGATTGAGGTATTTCCTGGGAACGTTGTAATTATCTGCATATGTACGCTGCAGAATTCATGTGTACGTTCTAGTTGAAGTTTGAACTGGACAAAAAGTAAGTTAAGATTCTCTTCGAAACAGTGGCTTACATTTATTATTTTGTGTTTCTTGATTCACCTTGAATGATGTCACTTGCAGCTAACTTTGCTGAGGACGTCGTTCGTTTTTGTTAAATTCGTTTTGGGCAGGAGTTGATTGAAAAAGTCGCCCCGGCTTTCAACATTTTACTTGACATTTCATTTTCAAAGTCATGTGACATATCGCCCCTTAACAATCTCTAAGCCCTCGACCTCCCTTTTACTTATATTATAACATTAGTTTAAAACTTGTTGGAAGAACATGATAAGTAGGCCCTATGTAGTATGTAGGCTAATTCTTAATTGGGACTGGGAGTTGATACAACTTCAAGCTCATGTACATTCATAAATCATACTATTACTAATACTAACATGACTAACGACGTTTAGACAAAGACAAAGTCAAACACGTTACAACAGAAAAGGAAAACATATCAACCCCCTGAAATTATTATGTGGAAAGAATGTCATATCCGACCACAGTCCGAATGCTTCTTCCGTTCACAGTCTCCTATTTTTAGAATAATTATTCTAAAAATAGGAGACTGTGTGAACGGAAGAAGCATTCGGACTAATCCAACCACCACTTTTTAAGGGTTTTGGGGAATTTTTTTTACAACCGTTAACCAGTTCGCGTTAGAGGCTGTATATACACGCAATTTTTTTTTGCACCACGGATCGGAGAGCGTCTAAACATGCCATAGGAAACTCCGGAATATTTGTATGCATGCTCGGTTGACGTGGCAACGAGCCGAGCGTACAGTGACATGCTCGGTAGACGTGGCCACGCACTGTGGAAGCTTCCATTAACGTGTTTGTGTGGGAAAAAGAAACCCGCACAGGGGCCCAGAAAAACTTTTTTATTCCCGACGCGAACTGGTTAACCACTAACCAGTTAAAAAATTATTCTATCGATTTTTGTGGGTACAGAAAGCGAAAACTATCTTTAAAATCCACTTTTATGATGGTTTTCGGACTTTATTTCCCTTCTAAAAAAATCCTCCCCTTCAGAAAATAGAAGGATCCTATTATAGTTGTCACTGCAAATGTATAATTACCATGTTGGTCACTAATGGGGGAGATAACAAGATCAGACTGACATGACTGAGGAAGTTATCGTATACCAAAAATGCCTGATTTTTCATGAAATAAATATCCTGGAATAATTTGAAGTATATGTCCACCATCCATATGTTCCCCACCTTACTGGGTAGGTAAGATTACATTATTGGTTATATTGATTAAGAAAAAGTGGCAATCGGATACGACATTCAACCCACTCCCCTAAAAAAGATAAATTAAATAAACAATAAAAACCAAGTAACCGTTAACTTAATCTACACAGTAATGATCAGCAGCTACATGTAGAGCCTAGACTGAGATGCAACGCATATTTGTGAAGTACATGTAGTCCATTGTGAGATTTGAAAACAAAATGAAAACACATTAGGATTGCCTACAGAGTGCAGTGGGTTGATGCGCAAATGTGGCATTTTGCATCATCACCAAGCACCGTGTGTAGATTTTAACACTTTGAAATTGAAAAAAAAAATTCCCTTAAAGGGACAGTATCGTCACAATCTTAACAGGGCATGGAATCGGAGTGCTAGTTTTAGATTAAGTCAGTGACTGAAAATAATACCCCACATGATAAGGTCATATTACCGTTGCTGCTGCATAAATGAGCCAGTTATATTCAGTCACTGTGTGCATCATAAACAAGGACACTGATTGCATGCCCTGTTAAAAGTCTGCTCTGATCGTGAGTGATCGTGACAATATTGCCCCTTTAATTTTTTGAATAGGAATCACATATTGTATTGCCATGGATACACCTAAGGAGGGCAATGCACCAGCACCCAAACAGATCATGGTGTACATCTGTGGAGGTAAGGATTCTTTGGAGTTTGTTTCAAAATAAGTGAACGATCAAGTGCTTTTCTGTTAACCCTACCCCCTAGCTATTTTGGCTAAGAACTTTCCTGAATCTGCCAAAACCCAACACCATGCAGTAACACGACCACCCAATCTGTTCGACTTGGCTGGGACACCCGGCCCCATGCAAAGTATCCCTGTCAGGGCTCTACATTACTGAGTCCATCAAAATCCAACAAACCCATCTGTTGGAGTTTGAATGGTTTGGGGTGGTTAGGGTTAATGTGTAATTTGCTCTATATGACTGTTTTATTTATCCCTAACTTTCCCAAATCCTCCAAAATCCTCTTTGCTAAAGTGAAGGATTGAGGTTACATGCTACATGCTCTTTGCTAAAGTGAAGGATTTTGGAGGATTAAGGTTATTAGGCATACTTGCCTTTCCATGGTACATGTACATGTACATCCATGTTTGTTGTAGTGATTGCAAAATGCAAGGTCAGTGCTTGGGTCAGTGGACACTGTTTATTGCTCCATGTATGCAGTGAGGGTCCCTGGCCATGTACATGTATCACAGATTAGAAACACATGTGTGTGCATACATGTCATGTTGCTTGCTTTACTACTGAAGGATATTTAGAGGATTCAGGTTATGTGTAAGCAAATGGGCTTAGGGAGTTAGGAAGGATTCAGGTTATGTGTAAGCAAATGGGCCTAGGGAGTTAGGGCTATTATACATGTACTGGCCCTTATGCTAAGAAGTGTGCCCCACATTGCATCACAGAGCATCTACATTCACCCTGTCTCTTGATCTTATTACAATATCTTCATTATTCACTGATCTGTCTTTGTTGTTGTAGAATGCCATCATGAGAATGAAATCCGAGCCCGTGATCCAATCCGCTGCAGAGAGTGTGGTTACAGGATCATGTACAAGAAGAGAACAAAAAGAAGTATCCTTTGAACTCGGTCACTATTTATAGATAATGATGATAATAATAATAATAATAATAGTAGTAGTAGTAGTAGTAGTAGTAGTAGTAGTAGTACTAGTAGTAGTAGTAGTAGTAGTTACTACTACTACTACTACTACTACTACTACTACTACTACTACTACTACTACTACTACTCGGGAAAAGTTGTTGAAGGTTGCACAGAAATACATGAAGGCACACGAATTAGGTCCAAAGGAGTATCAAAGAAGAGAAGAAAGAACACGAGATTGGCAGGAAAAACCACTTCATGGCCGATTCCTGAGATGTACCGAAGAAGTGGCAAGTAGCAAGACTTGGGAATGGTTGAGGAGAGGAGAACTAAAGAAAGAAACTGAGGGTCTGATTACTGCAGCACAAGACCAGTCTCTGCCGACGAACGTGATGAAGGCAAAGATCGAGAAGTCAGATGTCTCTTCTATGTGCAGAATGTGCAATGCGGCGGAGGAGACTGTATTTCACATTGTCAGCGAATGCAGAGTGCATGCTCAGACAGAGTACAAAGGCAGACACGACAAGTTGGCCAAGGTGATCCATTGGGATCTGTGTAAGAAGCACGGTGTCAAGGTGCAATCAAGTGGTACGACCATGTGCGGAAAAGGTTGAAGAAACGGAGCATGTCAAGATTCTCTGGGACTTCAACATCCAGACAGATCATGTTATAGAACATAGGACGGCGGATGTTGGTGACTTGGATAAGCATGAGAAGATGTGTCATCTTATTGATATAGCTGTGCCGGGTGATAGTAGAGTAGCTTGAAGGAGAAGGAGAAGGTACAGAAATATCAGGATTTAGCGAGAGAACTCCGCAAGCTGTGGCAAGTCAAGGTAAAGGTAATTCTTGTGGTAGTGGGAGCACTGGGTACAATCCAGGCGTTGGAGAAACATCTCAAGGAGATAGGAACATCTGTTAGAGTAGAATTACTACAGAAGGCGGCACTCTTAGGGACAGCAAGGATTCTGCGAAGACACTCGAGATCTAAGGCTACGGACGTGGCTTGACTCGAGGTGTAACCGCAGAAAGGAAAACAAGATCTTTCTTTTCATGCTGTGCTAATGCGAAATAATAATAATAATAATAATAATAATAATAATAATAATAATAATAATAATAATAATAATAATAATAATAATAATAATAATAATAATAATAATAATAATAATAATAATAATAATAATAATAATAATAATAATAATAATAATAATAATAATAATAATAATAATAATAATAATAATAATAATAATAATAATAATAATAATAATAATAATAATAATAATAATAATAATAATAATAATAATAATAATAATAATAATAATAATAATAATAATAATAATAATAATAATAATAATAATAATAATAATAATAATAATAATAATAATAATAATAATAATAATAATAATAATAATAATAATAATAATAATAATAATAATAATAATAATAATAATAATAATAATAATAATAATAATAATAATAATAATGTAGACTTATATAGTGCACGTATCCACCAAACTGATGCTCAAGGTGCATTACATTATTACCCCTGCTCATCAGGCTCATAAATCATTCCTGAAACTATCTCAGCTCCCTGGGGAGTATACAGCTCAATTGCTGCCTTTTCAGTGCATATGGGCTATTCAAACGCAACAACCAACTCTGCCCTCACAGGTACCCATTTACCCCTGGGTGGAGAGAAGCAATTATAGTAAAGTGTCTTGCTCAAGGACACAAGTACCCCGGTCGTGGTTGGGATTCGAACCCACATTCTGACGACTCAGCCATCAGAACACAAATCCAATGCACTAAACCGCTCGACCATGGCACTCCGATGAGTAATATTTGTAGCTTTGCATGGTGAAAAGGATAAGTCTCCTGAAGACGATCAGAGCATACTGATCGAAACGTCGAGTTGTAACCATCAGATCTTTTCAGAACTAATTACTATTCAATTGAGAATTTCACATGGTGTCACCGCAAACAGTCTTTACTTATTTATAGATGGTGTTACTCTTTTTCTCTCTCTCTCTCTCTAATACTAAGGAACAGATCAATCATCCACCCCTTAATCCCCCATTAAGCTTGTCATTCAAACAACACAGATTGACTAGTTAACCCCCTACAGCCTTTCACAGGCACACTGCTGAAAGCATCCCAATGCAATGACACAAAAGTATACAACCTGCTCAATGCAAGGAGATCCACCAACCAGAAACAATGATTCTTTTGGAGTTGTACCTCCAGTTCTTTTCAGAACTAATTACTACTCAATTGAGAATTTCACATGGTTGTCACCGCAATTAGTCTTACTTATCCTCGTCACCATGCAAAGCTACAAGTCTTACCTAATGATTCTTTTGTTCACTGCTGAAGGCAAAAGGTGCAACATCATGGTTAGGGGGGTTATTGTGAAATTATTTACAATTATTAGATGAGCTGAATGCAGTTCCACTATTTGCATGTTTAAAACCCTCCTACAATAAGTGCAATTTTTGACACAACCCATTCAAGCCATTAGCTGTTGCCAGTCGCCTCCTATGGTTACCCTTCTGTGCACTGTCACACCACTGAGATTGCAGGGTAAAGTGGTCTCCCATCAATGCATTGTAGGCCATACTAATATGTTCAAACATTTACAGTGGCCTTGGGTAGCACACAGTTGATTTTGTAAGATTACTTGGAAAGGACAGCAGGCTTGTACATGTATGTACTGAAGGTTGCTGAAGAGCAGAATTTTGTGGATCGGAGTGGCCTCCATGTGTAGGAGGGTTAATCTTGATCAAACAGAGTAAGCATACTCATAGAAGACGTTTTGCCAACATTCTCTTTTAAAGGAACATTCTCTTTTCACCAGTGGTGGTATGTCCGATTGTCCGTAAATACATCCATACATTTTAAGAATCAAGAAAAATGTTCATATTATACAGAAACCAACATGTTAAAGTTTAAGTAAGACTAATTGCGGTGACACCATGTGGAATCTCAATTGAGTAGTAATTAGTTCTGAAAAGAACTGGGGGTACAACTCGACGTTTCGATCAGTATGCTCTGATCGTCCTCAGGAGATGTTAAAGTTTGTTTATTTCTTTTTTCCATTAACCCTAACCACCTAGGTATTCTGGCTAGGAACCTTCCCGAATCCTCCAAAATCCATCAGTGCACTTTTGGAAACGTGCCCTTATCTTCAGCGCTTATGGCCTGTACTCCTTGCCAGGTAGTAATTTTGTCCCATTTGAAGAGGTAAAAGTACCAGTTTCCAACAGTGCTGAATTTTTCCCAAAAAGTGCCCCTTGGAGGATGTTGATGGATTTGGGGTGGTTAGGGTTAATATGGAAACTAATTTTGGCTGTTTACAAACCAAGTTTCTGACAACTACTTGGTGAAAATCTCATTTTAAAGTATTGGTATTCTCTTCTTAAAGGAAATGACAATTTTCTGATGAAAACTATTAATTTCCGGAAATTGCCAGAAAATATGGGAGATGTACATATATGTATCTCAGCAATACAACCATGTACACTATACTGATTTTTGCTTGCCATTGTTCAACAGTGGGTGCTGTCAGGTGATGCATGGTATCACTTCTACTATGTAAAATTACTTATTTTGTTGTGAATCCAAAACTTACAATGTTTTCTTTAACCAAATCTACACAGTGGTTGTATTCGATGCGAGGTGACACACCAGATACCAGTGATGAAGCAGGATACCAGTGATTACTGCGTATATATACTTATTGTGTACATCTTGAATTTACTCGTCATGGGTCATCAGTGCCACTCCAGACCAGCATACCATTACTATAACGAGACCTATTCAAAGCAAAGACTGGGGCTTGTAATGGATGATGGCGCCATATGTCTATATGTACTTCAAAACCATTATTATGCCTCATTTAACACAATTGTGTGTATTTGCAAAGAATGAGGGACCATCCATATTTTTACAAACATTTATAGTGAAAAGGACCTTATAACATTGGATATCTAAACAAATGTTTTGTGTACATCTTGAATTTACTCGTCATGGGTCATCAGTGCCACTCCAGACCAGCATACCATTACTTTAACGAGACCTATTCAAAGTAAAGACTGGGGCTTGTAATGGATGATGGCGCCATATGTCTATATGTACTTCAAAACCATTATTATGCCTCATTTAACACAATTGTGTGTATTTGCAAAGAATGAGGGACCATCCATATTTTTACAAACATTTATAGTGAAAAGGACCTTATAACATTGGATATCTAAACAAATGTTTTTTCCAAGTTTTGCATAAAACATACAAGATTGTATAAAACATGAGTTGAATTTATTTACTAGTCTGAGATGCTGTACTGGCAGGAGATCTTAATTCTACGTAGAAACAGTAGATATTTGCCGATTTAACAATCTGAATGCATTTTCACTATTTTTTGTGTATAATTTTTTTTCAGTTCAGTTGTCTATATTGACATAAAGTTTTAAAATCAAGGACCGTATCAGAATACCAATGTTATATGTTCCCTTTTAAACTTTGTGTTTTCAAGATTGAAACTAAAACATTTGTATTCAGTGTTATAAATCTAAGATATGTACAAGCATGCTTTGAATTTTATTCTTGTAAAGGCAAGGCATTTTTTTTCTTGGTGAAGAGCACTTCCAATAGCAAATCAAAATGTCTGTGGGAGCATTTCAAGAGGCACCAAGGCAGAGTCCAAGGCAATGGAGACAATGCCATCATTACTTTCAGGATATTGGAGGCCTGTATACATGTCAGGGGTGATTTGTCCGGATTTGTCGGATTTTTACAAACCGCAATGTTGTGATCCTCCGGATTTAAAAGATTTAAGCAATAAAGGAAAGCAAAGCAAATGCTTAGAACTATAGATTTCACCCCAATACTGTTCACAACAGCGGCCCCAATACCCCTAGCAAAATTTACATGGATTTTTCAAAACTGCCCAATCACACCCCTGACATGTAGTTAAAGTTAAATGACTATAAGAAAAATGATTCTTAAAACCAGTTCGCGTCGGAGGCCGTGTAATACACGCAATTTTATTTGCACCACGGATCGGAGAGCGTCTGTACACGCCAGAGGAAACTCCGGAATATTTGTATGCATGTCGGTTGACGTGGCTACGAGCCGAGCGTACGGTAGACGTGGCCACGCGCTGTGGAAGCTCCCATTAACGTGTTTGTGTGGGGAAAAGAAACCCGCACAGGGGCCCAGAAAAATTGTTTTTATTCCCGACGCGAACTGGTTAAAAAATTGATAAATTCTTACGTACATACCAACAACAGTGGCGCACCCAAGGGGGGGGGGGGTGTTCGGGGGACTCGAGCCCCCAAGGGCCCGCTGATGTTTTATTTATTTTTTTTTAAAGAAGGGGCCGGGAAAGAGAGCAAAATCTGAGCCCAAGTCTTGTCTACAGAGGAGTTCGGCAAGGAGTAGGGCAGTGGTACAAGGGATGGGGACTCAGGAGACTCAAGCTCCCCTCCAAAAGTTTTCCATTTATTCCACTCACTATTATATTTTACGGCGTTGCGTATGCATGTGCATGTAAACTTGAAGGGCCACCAGTATATATAACAAGCATTTTTAGACATCCCCCCCCCCCCCGCCATGGTGCACCCTGATCAGGGAGCAGCTTTACTTAATTTTATTTTCATTTTCTGTTGTCCGTTTCTCTTGTTGAGGTCGTTGACTGTCGTTGAGGTTACTCGTAAATGTTTTTTAAAATTTAAACACGCCCGCATTATAATCAACTCCTTTCCAGTTTGTACACAATGGCCCAGGATCGGGTTTTAATTTACAAAGATTATGCGACACTGTTTTAGCAAACACCGATTGGATAATATTGGGATTTGGTTTTGCCGCCAAATTCGTGTTTGAGAAAATTTAGCTCCGCCCGGAATGATCACAAACTTTACGTTCGCGCAATGAAAATATTTAAATATAGAAATCTTGCAGACGAAACAATTAGCTCAAGTTCTTTACATCAAGAGGAGGAAATTATATGGAAGGTAAAACCCTACGAGTCTGAATCATGTCATAATGTCTTCTTTTTATGACTAGAAACCACCAGGAAACATTTAACATGTGCCGTAGGTTCACTGACGAGCACGATTAGGGACATGGCTACAGCCGCGCCAGCGGTTATGGTTTGGGTCCGCCATGTCTCTCCCCCATATTGGATTTAAAAAATAAAAAAAAATTGAGCGCCTCCCCACTGACCAACAAAGATTTATTTCCGGGTTGTTTTCTTATTATTCTGGAAGTTTTAAAAGGGATTGACCTTGTTATAAAAATTAAAAAAGCCTCTTCCATTTTTCCAATGTTAATGGTGGATTAATAAAAACAAATACAAAATTTGATTTCATGGCAATTTTGTGTAGACTATTTTGTTTATCCATTTGAAATCACGAGGGGAAAATGAGCAAGCACCATTTTAGACGATACGCCAGGTTTTCTATCATCAACTATAAATGTAGATGTACCGCTGAAAACCTCTGGTATAAAGCACACGCACGTATATATTTCTTAATTAAATGGATTGACAGTATTATTTGTATGTATGTTAACCCTAACCCTGCCAGACGCAGCAAAGTGCATCAGGTGGAAAAGTCTGGTGCGCTTTGATGCATTCAGCTGAGACTATTGAGAGCTGGTCCCATTGAACAATGCCAGAGTTGTATCCTGCTGCGTTTGGTGACCACAGACTCTGAGGCAGTTCGGCCTTGAGATTTGTGACCTGATAGATTTTGCTGCACTGGGCAGTCAAGTCACTTTGACAAACGATGCAATCTGATGCGTCTGGCAGGGTTTCTAGCCAAAATACCCTGGAGGGTTAGGGTTAATGGCCATAATTGCTATATCCCAAACAACTTATCAGTATAGGCATGCAACTTTTAAAAGCCCCTATAATGCCATTAAGTGTTGTTGAAAAACATAACTGATCCCAGATTTACTTTGTAAGTGTTGGTTACGTTGAAAGTGTAATGGTGATGATGATAAGAAACATCCGTTGAAATATGTATGTCAGAGGTGTTATAATTTTAGTACAATTAACCCTCCTACTATTGATGCACTTTATTGGGAAGTTGCTGTAGGGGTCAAAATCAGTCAACTGCCCATTTTGACTGTTGACCCAAATGTGCACACAGGGCAATTTTTGACTGGTTTTTACTGTCATTTTGACCACCCTGAACAATGCTTTTACCAGTCAAAAACAGTCGAATCATTTTGACCTGTAAATGTACATGTACTTACTACATGTAAGGTTTGACAGTGTTCGACTCTTATGTGCACTAGATATGCCTTGGCAAGTATATCAACATTTTGACTGATTTTGACCCTTGTAGAAGTAGGAGGGTTAATCAAGTTTTTAACCTTATGCATATGATGTCACAAACTGAATATCACCCTCTATCGATCAGAGGCTAGAGGTCACTCATCGGTTCATGTATGCGCAATTTGTGACCTCATATTTGTGACATCATATGCATAAGGTCTATTTTGGAAATGAGTTTTCAAGTTCCATAGATGGAAAATTCCACGTTGGAATGAAATATGTAAATGCATTTTCACTATTTTCTTGTTATTAACCACACCACTAAATAGTCTGAAACTTCCACATGTTGGTTTTTATCCAAATCTCTTGAATCTATTAAAGTATGAATGCATTTACAGACGCCAGTTTAACTGAAGGTATAGAATAATCCAGCGACTACTGTTCCGCCATTATATACTGCGATGGTACCACACTGCATGCGCGCGTCACACGCATTCTTTGTGACGTGGTACGCTCGCGTTTCGTCAAATAGAGTGCGCACATTGTATGGTCATAGAAGCACTGGACTGCATAGAAAACGAACACTTGACTCGGAATCTAGGTATCACCGCAAATTACGATTTCTGAAAAATTGTTATGGGGAAACACAATATCACTATGGTAACTATATTTTTGTAAGCGAACCGTGACACGCTATATCAATTGGCTTCATATAACCCTGCTTGGCGTAGATGCCCGCGGCCTTCAAAAAGAATTATTAAATTTTCTCTGATAAAACTTCAAGTACATGCATAATTTATGCATGTGTCGTTGTCACCTATGGGTTTGCCGATTGGGGCCAAGATTGAGATCCTATTGACATCATCTTTGGGAGAATATGGTTTCAATCAGGATAGTAGTATAACTACCAGTCAGGATACGTCACTTGGGCTTATCCAACCAACATGCAATGCGCCATCGTTGATTGTCGGCAGTTTCTCATTGGGAGTGAAACGACTGTAAAGAAGTGCTAGAGTACGTGGAAGGTTGTTGAGAACCATTGTGCATGAACATTGTAATGGAGCGAATCTGAAATATCTACATCAACATTATGTTCTACTCCAGTTTGAACCTGAGTGCGTACTCGGCATGCTTGCTGTTAGAGCGCGCGGCAAGTCAATTTTGAAACACACCCGTGATATTGACACACCTTATTTCCAGAGTTGGGGAATATTCAGCTTCTGAAAATATTGGAACGTGTGAAAATTGTGTAAGTCCAAAATTCTGAAATGTTCATGAATGTTTCACCCTGGAAAATAATAGTCTTCATTTGGGTCTTCTTAAACTTGCCATTTATGAATCATCCGAAATACCAAGTGCCGGCTAAAATTCGGAAATTGAATGATGGAACCAACAAATTTTTCATCAATTGGAATTAACAGCACAGCAAATGTTGAAGCTATCGAAGATGATTCCCTCTCCACTACAACTGCAGTGACCATCATATTACGTACACTGAGCATCATTATAGCAGTTTCTCTTGTGGTTGGCAGTAATATCATCAACTTAATCATCCTGCCTCATGTCAAATGTTTTGGGGAAGTCACCAAGTTTTTTCTGAGGTCATTGGCAGTGACTGATCTTATGATTGGGGTCAGCTCGATTGTTGCTATTTTCCCAGCTATTACAGATTATTGGCCTTATGGCGATGTATTGTGTAAATTTATTGGAAGTGTTGGAACTCTGCTGGCTACAGCATCGTCGCTAACACTGATGTGCATAAGTGTTGACCGTTACTTGGCTGTGACCATACCATTGCGTTATATTTCTGTGGTTACACTGCCACGTGCTTGCTTCGTTGTCTCAATCGTGTGGTCGATCTGTGTTATCTTCATTGCAATGGTTGTTACCGCGACATGGCCACCATTTCAAAACATCCACTATGACAGTATTTTGTGTAACTGCATCGTGAAGTTTTTTGATGGGAATGTTCTCCCACGAGCACTAGGCGCGGCTGCTGTTTGTGTGTTGATTCCGAGTGTAGTTATAAGTGTAACTAACTCCAGACTTCTTATGATTTCAATCGGTCATGCGAAGCGTATTCATGCCTTGCCGGGGAATCAGGCGGGAGGACGAGATCACCGTATATCCTTTAAAGAACTAAAAGCCGTCAAGACAACACTGACTATCACAGGGGTTTATTACGTTGCTTGGACACCGTTCATAATCACTCAAATATACCAGGCAATATCTCCAACACCTGTAGCTGACTGGCTTCATTTTTTGGCTGGCTATCTCGTCATATGTAACAGCTGGTGGAATGTATTCATTTATTGCTTCTTGAATAAAATGTTCACGAATAAACTGAAAGAATTGTTCAACTCGAAATGTAAATGCCATCTGAATGCAATGGGATCTGAGGATTCGCATAGTGCAGTGATGACTGATACCATCGAATCAGTTACTTAATATCCGGTTCAGAATTGCCTCTAGGTATAAGAAAAAACGCTTGTTCCAATAAGAGGCAAGGTACTAACACTGCTTAATATGAAGAAATGCTTCTCTGCTTTCTCTTATTGAACAAGGCATATCAGACAAAACACAACCTATACAAAAATCTAAATTAAGATTTTCGATGGGCAAAAATAGGCCCATCTTTCTTAGGCCAAAAAAGTCTCCAATTTGTGGTCATAGGCCTAGGTTTTTTGTAATCTTTTTCACCCAACGCGATGCATGTATTCGCGGTTATTGGAACCAGACCAAATTTCCCATACACAAAGTATGGTGGCTAAGAGAGGCCTCACAAATTGGGCAAACGTTCATACCCCTCTGTGAAAAATTCATTTAAAGCACGTATGGCAGAATTCCAATCGACCCAGCAATTTTGGCTGCAATTGGACATCGTTTCTTTTAAGCTTAAAAATTGCAATTGATTTAAATTTTGCATTCAGAGAGTATTTGTATTTATTATGAATATGGAATATTGGCAATAAGCTCGATTTTCTAAGAATGACAGCACCTCGGACAACATTTTTAGGCATGAGCGGCGATCGCTGCTAGAAGTGGGGGAACGTAGACAGTCGGTGGTCGATCTAGGATTTGGCCAACATGGGCCGCATCCAGGGCATTGGTGTCGATCGGTTGGGTCCCCCCCCCCCCAACATACTAGTTTAACTGTTGGCCAAATCATGGGTTGGCCACAAACTGCCTGTATGTCACCACCCCCCCACACACACACCCACATGTTGGTTTTACTATACTTCTGAGGTCCATACCCCATAGGATTTGTACACGAATAACTTCCCAGGAACATGATGTGCTCTGATCGTCCTCATGAGAACACTGATCGAAACCCTCCAGTTCTTTTCAGAACTAATTACTACTCAATAGAGAATTTCACATGGTGTCTGCGCAATTAGTCTTACTTATCCTCCTCACCATGCAAAGCTACAAGTGAGGACTTATTGTTTTTTGTTCCTCTTTGTTATAAAGTCCTCAGAAATATAGCTATACTTGCTGATGTACACTCGTGGAAGTCGTGATCGACACCCGTGGTAGTTCATGTGCTTTGGGGGAAGTATTATTAGTGTTGCATAAATTAATTAGACAATATTTTATTATATTCCATGTTTTGGGTTATTAATTGTGTAAGATAATGATCGTTACGAGCACTGACAGTATGATGGAAAACCGCAGTGAATTTCATTATTAATTTATTATTACTGCTGGGGAAATACAAAGTGAGCCATCTATTAAAATGAAAAGCCATTACATTGACACATTTTATAACGTGAATTAAGAATTGAATCTTGTTTAGTGTTGTTTGCACACACATATATATATATGTATATATGTATATATATATATGTATGTATATGTATGTATGTATATGTGTATATATATATATATATATATATGTATGTATATATTTATATATATATATATATATATATATATATATATATATATGTATATATATATATATATATATATATATATATATATATATATATATATATATATATATATATATATATATATATATATATATACACACACACACACACACACACACACACCCTCACGCACATTGATTTGTGGGGTATTCCTTTGTGCGTTCTATTATCCCTTTTCCTTATAATTCTCCTGTGGGTACAAGATTTTCTATAGTTACCTTGTGGGGTCCAATTGTTCTATTGTGTTTTGGACCCCATTAACGAATGGTGTGTACGTTCACACACACACACACACACACACACACACACACACACCCTCACGCACATTGATTTGTGGGGTATTCCTTTGTTCGTTCTATTATCCCTTTTCCTTATAATTCTCCTGTGGGGTACAAGATTTTCTATAGTTACCTTGTGGGGTCCAATTGTTCTATTGTGTTTTGGACCCCACAACGAATGGTGTGTACGTTCACACACCCACACACACACACACACCCTCACGCACATTGATTTGTGGGGTATTCCTTTGTTCGTTCTATTATCCCTTTTCCTTATAATTCTCCTGTGGGGTACAAGATTTTCTATAGTTACCTTGTGGGGTCCAATTGTTCTATTGTGTTTTGGACCCCACAACGAATGGTGTGTACGTTCACACACACACACACACTCACACACACACACACACACACACACACAGCTGAAATTTGCCAAATGGACCAGAACAGACCGGTAGCAATGTCGCCTCGTTCGCAGAAAAATTATGCATCAACGTTTCCACCAGCATATGATAGGCAGGTCGGCTGCCATCGTAGAAAATCATGGCAACTTTGGTCCTTTTTTATGACTAAAACATGCACAACTGATAGGCGCGTCATTGACTATCGTAGTAACCATGGCAACGTTGGTCGTATTGTGCATTGGAGTCCATGCAATTATCACAAGTGACTGGCCCGACAACCTAATTAGCCTAGTGTAAAATATTGGTTCTATGGTCAGTTGAATTCACACATATTACGCCCCCTACATTCTATACGTTAAAGCATGAGGTACCGATACTACAAGTAAAAATACGTAAAACTTGTAGCTTTGCATGGTGAATAGGATAAGTGAAGACTTTTGCGGTGACACCATGTGAAATTCTCAATTGAGAAGGCAGAGATGGTTTTCTCTATATGCGCTAGAAATGGCAGCAATTGAGCTGTATACTCCCCAGGGAGCTGAGATGGTTTCAGGAATGATTTATGAGCCTTATGAGCAGGGATAATAATATAATGCGCCTTGAGCGCCACTTAGTTGGTGGATACGTGCGCTATATAAATCTATACATTATTATTATTATTAATTACTACTCAATTGAGTAGTAATTAGTTCTGAAAAGAACTGGAGGGTACAACTCTGATTAGCTTAGCTTAAAGAGTTGTAACTACTCAATTGAGAATTTCACATGGTGTCACCGCAAAGTCTTTACTGAAAAGTGAAAATGCAATTCCTTATACAACCAGCAGGGTTCCACAGAGCTGATGAAGGGTCTCTAAAAAGGGGGTGGGTCCACGGCTAAAGGGGGGGCTCACTGCCAAAAAGTGAGTATGGGGATTCCCTTTTCCCCTCCCCCGACTCCACCAACGGTTTCCCCTTTAAGCTAATCTGGATTTCCAAAACTGTCACGTTATACACAATAACAAACATACTTTCACTTGTACAGCATATAAAAGATGTCATCAGTATTTTCAATTTTTTTTAATACTCATCAAATTTTAATTGTTTGAGACAATACATGTGCCATTCTAGAACACTGTTGGCAAGTGATACATTAACAGATAAAAATTGTTAACCCTGGGGGAATGTTTGATCTGTCCACGAGAGTTTAACTTCAGTAACGTGAAATTCATCGTGTCCCTGAAGACCCAGCATTCAATAATACACAGATCTTTATCATAATGCAGCCATCTTGTTTTTGTTTCTATACATATTCATGTGATGAAACCGAGGCTGGAAGGAAAATAGGCTGGTCCTTTTAACACTAGTAATTATTATTTATAACTATCAGTAATACCTCATATTTATAATAATACTGTGTAATTCGATTGTAATTAATAATTTACCAAAACATCATGTTTTTACTATTAAATTGTTTTTTGCTATAATGTTTCTATATATATACCAGGTGCCTGGTCTCGTATAAGCCCCGGCTTTCTCCCAGGCACCTCCATACTTCCTTGTTAATTTCATACTAGTAAAACTGTTGTATTTATTGATGTATGGAAATTCAATAAACTAACCATATTGAGAAATGGCATATGAATCCTACTTGCATAAAAAGGAATTTTACAAAGATGGCTGCCTATTCATAATCTGTATCACCGTTTTACGCAATTTATATATATATATATATAAATATTTGGAGAATTGTGGCAAATTGCTGTGTTTAGCGTCTTATAATGCCAACATTAATTGTGGTTACAAGGTTGAAAAGTGGATGAGGTGACACAGCCCCAGCCCCCCCCCCCCCCCAGTAATGGCGTTGACTAAACATCTTTAAAGGAGAGTGTGCCAACCTGTTAGCAAAATAATAGATTCGCTACCATTATTTCAACACAACTCTTTGTAGTGTTGTTGTATTATTTTGACATAACTATCCCCAGTATAAATATTAAAATGCATTTTGCATTTTCTGGGTTGCAAAAAAATGTTGTGATTCAAAAGAAAGACTCTTTCTTACTTAAATTCTACATTGGTCTGCTTAAAGCCTCGATACATTAATGGCAAAATTGTCAAAAAATGTTCCCAGTTGGACCTGAAAACATACTTTGTATAAATGAATTTTGATCATCAACCATTCACATCAATAGAACTTTTAGATGATAAAAGCGAAGTTGGTTGAAACATACTGTCCACTACAGGAAAGAGCACTACCTTCACATCAATAGAACTTTCAGATGATAAAAGCGAAGTTGGTTGAAACATACTGTCCACTACAGGAAAGAGCACTACCTTCACATCAATAGAACTTTCAGATGATAAAAGCGAAGTTGGTTGAAACGTACGGCCAGAATCATAACAAACAAATTCAAATTTGAACATGAATATTCCTGATCTAGAACCAATTTCATAGAGCTGCTAAGCAGTGAATTTTGCTAAGCAATATACAGACTACCAGCAAAAATACATACATTTGTATGAAAATTTGGTTGGTAACCTAAGAAATCTGCTAAGAAAATTTTTCTGGTAAGCAATTTTATCTGCAATAAGAAGCTCTATGAAATCCCCATCCCCTCCCCCTCCCCCTCCCCCCGCGTAATTTCATCCTGGTGGAGAATGAATGCCAATAATGCATAGGGGACTTTAAGATACAGACAGGCAAACCTACAACGAAGAGAGTACTGCACAATGTGTGAACAACACAAATTGCCCCATGACCTGAACCCCCAACTAAACTAACGCATAACAAACCCTTCACCTGAAGAATATTATATTTAAATTCTTTGAACGAAACGAAAAAAAAAATCCATTTAAATAGCATTTACTCACATTGAAAAACATTATTTTATAAAATATTTGCCAATATGCAGATGTACTTTATAAAATTTGTAAAATAGTTTGTAAGAGTGTTAGATCTGGTATATACACACCATGGTAACCCGGTTTCAAAATGCATCCATGTTTTACAAGAATCAAGAGAGATATACAGAAACCATCCTGTGAAAGTTTCAGCTTATTTCATTGTGTCATTAACAAGAAAAAAAAAATATGTGAAAATGATTTGTTTGCATTCATTCTTATGTTCAAAAATGGATTGTGACCGTGATCCATTTCAAATTTATAATACATTTCACACTTTCACGTTTTTAACATTTTTTTAAAGACGGTATGTCAGACAGAACGGTTTCTTTGGATGTTGGTACCATCGCCAATTTCACATCAATCAAACAGGTTGTTTTGATTATAATTCAGTAATTTAGTAATCAGGTAATTACCAAAGGTGTACAATCCGTTCAAGGCACACAATACTTTTTAGGGGGGATGGATTGGGCGAATATTGAGCACTGATCATTTTACACATGTCTTAACACTTTGACTGTTCTATCAATTAAAAATAAAATGATGTAAACACTCTGTACAAATTTCCTCATTTTTTTGGGGGGGCAATGACTAAGAGAACAAAGTCACATGATCAAAGACAGCCCTGTCAGATGACTTCTCTAATCATAGTCATGTGATGTCAGTGTTCTCTAAACCCTTACAATGTATTTTACTGGGGTTTCCAAACAGAGGCAGTACAGGCCTGGAATTTTACAGAGGCCTTGACCTCCATTGCCCTGGTCCCCTTACACATGTTCACATAGACATACAGATACTCTAATGGGAACACTCTTTACTCAGGAAAAGTGTTCTTGCCCCTACAATAATGAAATTCCAGGCCCGCAGTGTGTAACATTAAAGACTAATGGTATAGATTATTATACAAAAGTTTAAAACTTTGCCAACATTTTGGAGTAATAATACCAGTCTCAACAAGTAACTCTTTATTTTCACACATCTTCGATTTTCAAAACAAAAGGAAACAATAATAATCCTAATGTAATTATAAAATGGCCGCTTGCATCAAGGTTGGTTACTTCTCACGTCTGAAAGAAAAGATATCAATTAATAATCATAAAGCTTCAACAGAAGAAATTGCAGCGGAATGAAAACACAATTTAAAGGTACTTATTCAGCACTTTTTGGTGGTATCCATTTACTGGTTGGGCAAACAAATTTTAGGAAGTTTTTTGTTGTGTGAGGTGTTATAGATATTGCTAGAATGTAATGCAAGGCTGTTCAGAAATTGACATTCAAATGTTGACAAAATTCACATATTGACCGTGTATTATGAGTGACCACCGAGTTAGCTTGAAGATCTGACGTCACGCTTTGAGCTAGAGGCGTGTGAATTACGCCAGATCCAGGATGTGCTGCCGCCATGTTTTTCCTTATGCTCAACTTTGACATTGGTTGACAGCTAGCGCATGAGCCTCAAAGCATGATGTCAGATCTTTAGCACAACATATTCAATGAAACCCCTTGAATGGTACGCCTGGAGCCTTTCAAAATCCTTGATATTAAGACAGGGGACCAGTCTACCACTGAGTGACCTTCTTGCCCGAGTGAGGGCGCCCTTCAGTTTGTAACATCAATGCATACGATCCATAGATATCATGATTGGATTGGAATATGGGTTTAAATCAATCTTTTACACTTTTTCACACACAAAAAATACTTCAAACTACTTATCGGATGCATATTTGTAAAACAATCATTTTAATCTCATCTATTAACAATTAATATGTTGGGTCTCAGCTGTCGGCTTGTCTTTTGTAAATCATTTCATGTCCTGTCTAAGGTTTTGTCTGTCCAATAGGGAAAAATACAAAAGTATTAGGCTCACTTTTTCCTACATGTATGCCCTTTTCTTTCCTACACGTGTGCCCTTTTCATTCCTACATGTGTGCCCTTTTCTTTCTTACACGTGTGCCCTTCTCATTCCTACACGTGTGCCCTTTTCTTTCCTACATGTGTGCCCTTTTCTTTCCTACATGTGTGCCCTTTTCTTTCCTACATGTGTGCCCTTTTCTTTCTTACATGTGTGCCCTTTTCATTCCTACACGTATGCCCTTTTCTTTCCTACACGTGTGCCCTTTTCTTTCCTACACGTGTGCCCTTTTCATTCCTACACGTGTGCCCTTTTCATTCCTACATGTGTGCCCTTTTCATTCCTACATGTGTGCCCTTTTCTTTCCTACACGTGTGCCCTTTTCTTTCCTACATGTGTGCCCTTTTCTTTCCTACATGTGTGCCCTTTTCTTTTCTACATGTGTGCCCTTTTCTTTCCTACACGTGTGCCCTTTTCTTTCCTACATGTGTGCCCTTTTCTTTCCTACATGTGTGCCCTTTTCTTTCCTACATGTATGCCCTTTTCTTTCCTACACGTATGCCCTTTTCTTTCCTACATGTATGCCCTTTTCTTTCCTACATGTGTGCCCTTTTCTTTCTTACATGTATGCCCTTTTCTTTCCTACATGTATGCCCTTTTCTTTCTTACATGTGTGCCCTTTTCTTTCTTACATGTATGCCCTTTTCAAAATTTATTGTAAAGGATTTATTATTGCTGTACTATATTTGTGTTGTGTTTGTGTTTGCATGCATAGCGCGGGAAAGTAGCTGGAAAGAACAAGCGTGGTCACCCCGCCAAAACATGGACAGTTAACCTGAAAACATGAACTGAAGTAGGACTGACTGTCCTACAAAATTGGGCAATCTATCGCTAACGGCTGCATTTGGTGGGTTAGGGTTACCTGAACTGAACTGTACTATTTACGTTCCCATTAAGTTCCCATGGTTCTCCCTGAACCATATTAACCCGTGAAGTCTTGATGGTTCTCCCTGAACCATATTTCTCACTTAGCGACAGATGAGAAAACGAGTTGCCCGACATTGGTTCTCCCTTGAACCATCTCACTTAGCGACAGTTTATACACGAGTTGTGCGATAAGGTTCTTTTCAGAACCTGTACCTCAGCTTCGTGATAGTTGAGATAAACACACATGGTGTTACCACAAACCGAAACGATATCAATATTTCACCATGCAAAGCCTCAAATTTTGTACTATTTATTGTTGTCAGCATGAAAATAAATATATCAATACCTGATCTCTAAGGTGAATAGATCTATAAACAGATAGGGTAATGTACCTTGACAGGTTACGATAGTCTGTATGATACAAACAGACATCCTTAACCAACCATGAACAAGGATGTCATGTCCAACGCCATGGAAGGGATTCACATCACAGCTTAACGCTCTGTGCCCCATGGTTTACGTTGGGAAAAATCATCAGTATGATGATGATGAAGACAGTGACAGTGACTGTAATAGTGATGAAGAGGGCATGGACAATGACGAGAACAATCATAATGACGAGCACAATGACGATGAAGATGATGGTAATGGTGATGATGCCATAGAAAGAAAAGAAAAATCTACACAGAATGGAAAATTCTCATGAAATGAAGTTTGCCTTTTACCTCTTCTGTGCAATGTTGCTTAGCAACCTGTTGCCGGTGAGGAAAGTGAAGATGCTAAGAACGCCAAGGTACTGCAGAGTCTGGAACATGTCTAGATACACCCAGTATGCGTAGAATAACCCCAGAATGCCTGCAAGAAAAAAAAGGGAAAAAAAGGCAATGCTGTCAAGTTTTCACACCATTCAAAATTGGCCATCTTACGGGCAATGACTAACCATCTTTTAAAGCACAACTATGTGTTATGCAAAAACACTGTTTTGGCACGCAAGCATTTTAACAAATTTGTGTGCATCATTGGTTTGTGATCAACTTTACTGCGTAGACAAATTAGAATGCTTGATGCAGCTGAAAGCCAAATCGCCCATAAAGATGTTTTTTTTTTCATCGTCTTAAGTGGCACACTGCACATTTTCCTCTCCTGGGCTTCATAGGCAATTATTTCTACGCCAAATTATTAAGGATTCAAGATTTTTACTAGCAGCCGTGGAGTACTATATATGCAGACATGATTGCATTCTGAATTAATTTTGTAATTAAAATAATTTAAAGATAGACAACTTTTCTGTTGTTGCATTGTGTTACATTCAGCAGTGTGCCTTTGAACGCCTGTTAATGTCTGTGGATAAAACTTACTGGCTAGTCCAAGATGAAAGCCTATAGCACCGATGGAGAAAGAGAATCCCTTCATGTTTGCACCCAGCTTGACCCACTGCAAAAACAAGAAGTAATTCAACAATTCATGTTATTTGTGAATATACATAATGTCAGAATTCTATTATTACACACACAAAATGTGTGCTATGGGTGTGATTTGACAAAAGTAAAACATCCTGAAATATGGGTAGCGGGTCTGGGTTTCCCTTTGCTCTAGAGGACAAAGCCCCCCTGAACCTAGATGTTTAATTTTGGAGGATTTACAGACTCTACACATCCCCACAAACAAGAGGTTTGGACACAATACAGACTACTTCTTTCTTTCTTTCTTTCCTTGGTGGCTACTTCTCTTCTTTCAAGAAAATGTTGTTGCAAAGGGAGATTGGTCAAAAATCCTGAAATCAGAAAAAAAATCCCGATAAATCACAGGCCTGGTAATACCCTAGTCCATGACACAGTTCACCAAGAACAATGGATTTGGGCCATCCATGCATGGTATTCCACAGACTGAGGCGGTTACTCTCCCGGGTGACTTGTTTTATGTTTTATGAGAATATCATCAGCATATTCATCTACCTGACCACAAAAGCAGGCTTCATTGAATTGGACCATTTATATAAGTGGTCGTACTGTCCATCTCTTGGAATGACCACTCTGGGGCTAGGGCAGGGTGTCTTACCAGAATAAAGAGTATCAGAAGAGGGATGAGACACAGTGCAGTGAATGTGGTGGACACCACAGTGGGAGGGCGCTTCTCCGGGACCCTGAACATGTGTTTGATCTCGGGCAGTTCGATGTAGCGAGCCTGAGGTGCTGGCTTGGTGTCTTCCTGCTCGGGGAACTTCAGCATCACATCAGCCTGTAGAATACAAGATGCATTACAAGATGGTAACATTGAGATATCACAAGTGGACCTCCCGAGTGAAGTCCTGCTGAATTCCGCTTGTATCGCACTACAACATGTCGACGATCAGAGCATACTTTTTACTACTCAAAAGATAATTTCTACACCAGTCACAATTTGCTAAGCAAAATACAAGATTTGCTAATAAATATTAGAAATTAAATACACACACATTTTGGCCGTAACATTTCGCTGTGCAATATTTTGTGAATGAACTCGTTTACCTCAAGCTCAATTCCATAGAGATGCCAAGCAGAAAATATTGCTTAGTAAATTTGCCTTCTTAACAATATTAAGCTGAGAACCTGCAAGAAGCAATTTATACTACTCAAAACAATTTAGGGAACACCGGAATAATCTCAGTTAAAGCAAGATCATTTTTTTCAGATAAACACAATGTTTCACAGAATTGATGAGAAACAACTGCACAATGAAACAGATGATAAAGGATGCATGTAGTGATTACACATTTCATGACATGACTACTGAAAGAGAGAGAGGGTTGCAAATGAAAATCCCGGTTCATGGAACATTTCAAACCTATTTGATGTTAAAAATCCGGTGTTCCCTAAATTGTTTTGAGTAGTATACTGAGGACGATCAGAGCATACTGATTCGAAACGTCGAGTTGTACCTCCAGTTCTTTTCAGAACTAATTACTACTCAATTGAGATTCCACATGGTGTCACCGCAATTAGTCTTACTTAGTATAAATTACATGTCAATTTAGCTGCAAATTTTTGAGGCAAAGGAAAATTTGTAAAAAATCCTGAAATCAGGAAAACTCCTGAGAAATCACAGGTCTGCTATGAAATTGGCCCTATGGTTGGTATCTTTGCTTACCAAATTCCAGGAGAATGGGTTCATGATGATAGCGTCTCCGATGATCAAGTCCAGCGTGTACTTGCCGGACTGCTGGTTGAAATATTCGCGGCCACTTTCGGCGACGTCCAGATTGAATTTGTACATCATGGATGCGTCGTCCTCGGCAGTGAATATCACCTCTTGTTTTGTCTTCAGGTTGGATAGACGGACGAAGGCCTGTGAGGAGGAAAGAAAAGAACATTGAATTATGCAACATTCACAAATGCCCAAGACAGTGAAGACAATCTCATTGGACGAAACGTGATCACACGGGGTGCATTAATGGCCAGTAACGACAAAGCTATCTATGCAGTGAAAATATCCGACTGGCAAATTTGCTTGAAATAAGGCATTGAACCAGTCAGAGAGTAGAAGTTTGTATTCATGTAGAGCGGACTAACAGGCTAAGTTGGAATTATATCCGTCCTCAAATGTGGATATGTCAGTTTCTTTTAGGCTCTTTTCTAATACAAAAAGACTGAATATTGAAATTGTGAAAACAAAATCGAGATAGGCATATAGAATAAAAGGGTTGTGGTCAAAGTCATGGTACAGCTAAGCCTTTGAGAAGCCTGGCCAGGCCCAGGCTAACTGGCCTCCTAATTGTCTTTTGTGAGTCCTAATCCTGTAACAATACAGTACCTGCCAATCAACATAACCTGGGCTTCTGGAGGGCCTAGCCCATGCAAGCAGAGCTCATTATATAGGCCAGTAGGCAGGGGAAAAGCCTGGGACTGGCCGGGCTTCTCAAAGGCTTGGCTGTACCATGACTTTGGCCCTTGTCCCTTAAGGACTTCACACGTGGCTCGGTCCTTTATCACCCGTGGCCATGACCACTCTGTCTTTATTTTCCCGTATAGACAGCATTTTATTCCATTAATAATGGATGTGTGAAAAGAAATTAGGGCTGTGCCGGGTATCCAGATACCCGACCGAAACGGTCATTACCCGGTCATATTTTTTGGTTCCAATTACCCGTAAACGACTTTTTAAAATTCAGCAGTGCGAACAGAAATCTGTGACTCTTGAACAATGTTATGTTTACACTGTTAGAGACAATTATCTTTAAATTCAAGAGATTACACTCCAATAAAGAAAATATTGATAGTATGGTATCCTCTGTATTATAAAAGTCAATTTGTTACCATTTACAGTACATGTATTTGTACACCACCGGAGGCATGTTTTCAACGAAAATGAAAATGGGTATCCGGGTATCCGAAGTTTCCTGATGTCGGGTATCCGGTTCCAAAAATATCTGAAAACGCACAGCCCTAAAAGAAATAGATATTGCAGTTTACTTGAGCTTTTACCCACTCTGAAATTGAGATTTCCCTTTTATATTTCAGAAATCCATACCTGATGGACGGTGAGCGGCTGGTTAGACTTGTCCTTCAGATTAAATTTCAAGACGACACTTTGGTGATGGTCAGCCTCGAGCCCTTTGTCCACTTTCCTGGGATGGACAACTCTGTTGGGAGAAAATACAGAAAACAAAATATTTAACATTACCACTGTGTTACTGGAGAAACCGAGGAGAAAGGCAGTGTAAACCACTGATAAAATGTCGGTAAATGCATCCGTTACAAATTAGAGAGATGTACAGAAACCAACATGTGAAAGTTTTTCAGCTCATTTCAATATGTCATTCCAATGTTATTCCAATGTTATTCCAATGTGAAAATGGATCACATCCATAATCCTTTTGAACTTTGTACTACATTTCACATTTTCTCAACAGCATGTCAGACGGAAAAATTTGTCAGTGAAAGCTTGGAAAGAATGCATGCAGACATATGGTTGCTGCGCATGAATGGTCAAATATATCGGTCACCAGTGGGTTGTCAAATTCGTTAACTCTAACCCCCTAGGTATTCTGGCTAGGAACCTTCCTGAATCCTCCCGTGCACTTTTGGAAACATGCCCTTATATTCAAAATGCACTATGAAATTTTGTTGATCTTTCATATTCAGCACTTATGGCCTGTACTTCTTGCCAGGTAGTAATTTTGCCCCATTTGAAGAGGTGAAAGTACTAGTTTCCAACAGTGCTGAATTTTTCCAAAAAAGTGCCCCTTGGAGGATTTTGATGGATTTGGGATGGTTAGGGTTAAGGATACAGTTATCACGACATACTTCACTGTTTTAGCAGTAATGGACTGATCTTTGTCGATGATAGAGATCTCCATGTTATCGACGGTGACCTCCGTCGTGACCTTGACTAGTACTGCGCCCTCGCTCATTCCAATCAGGGCAGAATTTTCTGTGGTGGGTTTGGCCGTGAGGGAGACTTTATAGAATGCTGGAGCGGGCTTGTACTCCATCAAGTTCAGCAGGTACTCCATCCTACAGAATGAAAGATTTAACAATAGCTTACCAGTTAATAAATCAGCCTCAAGTCAAAAGTCATGAGAAAATAGTGAAAAAGCTTTCAAACAAATTTGCACGAAAGTTTACACTAGTTATGTTTGGATTTACAAAGATGCACATGTAAGTAAACAATGAGGAATATACCATTGTGGAATGTACAAGTTTACTGTCCTTAACTGATGTATGTTTGAAGCACTGTATTTTCAATGCTTTTTCAGAGGGATTCAACCCCACGAGTTCCTGGTTTCTATTGCAGACATCGTAACCACTCGACCACCAAGCTTGCCCAACGATGACAGGCCAGCTAGAATTCTACAGCAATAACAAATGTAGCATCCATCCAAGATATTCCAAGTCGTTTACAATGCGATTTGCACAGCAGGGTCACCACTTGACTTCAAAAGTCCAATGGTTTCAGACAACATCACAAGTTGCAAATAGTAAGTTCCAGTATTTGACATTAGTGATAGTTCATTCAGTACACCTTATGCATATGATGTCACCAACTGAAGGGCGACCTCGCTCAGTGGCAAAAGAAGATCACTCATTGGTTCATGTATGTATCACGGATATTGTGAGAAAATGAAAAAGGTAGGAAAAATGTTTGCCATTATCATTAGGCATATACGAGCCTATAGCGGTTTACCTCTATAGCCATGCATAGCAAGGAAACTGTTTTTTTTATCTTGGTATTTACAATAAATTGATACACAAGAAAAGTTTCCATGGTCTGAAGTTAGTCGGAACCCAGTTTCATGGTAGGATGTTCAAAATCAAAAGGTAGGATTTCCTACAAAAGTAGTAAGAATATCACGCCTGATGTATGCTACTCATAAACCTGCCGCACCCTTTCACTACGTACATGCAGTGGCATACATTATCCAATGAGACACTTTCTTTTCCTCTGAGCGAGGGCGCCGTTAAGTCTATATAAGGCATATACTTACGGGTTTGTTGTAGCGAGGAATATAGCATCTTTGATAGCCGCTTTCCCACCATCTTTAGGAGCCACAGAGGTGGCTTTAACAGTCATTTTACCAACACTTCCTGACATTAGGTTGGACACCTGGACCTACAAACACCAAAAATGATTACAATAGTCAGTATATAATGATCTGAACACACCATTGAATCTAACCTGCAAGAGTACAGGGTCATAATTAACTTAAACGTTATGGTAAAAATTTGCTTACCAGAAATATTTGCTTAGTAGTATTTGCTTTGGATGTTTCCGTGGTACATTTACGGAAAAAAGTTGCATATGAAAATGTAAAACAGGAAGATGTTACCTTAATGTTTGGATCACTGGTCGACACAGCCATAGAGCCAATCCTTGTGAAAGCCACAGGAACATGGAACTGGAAATAAAAAAGGTAATGTTAGTTTTGTTCAGTAACCAAAACAAAAAAGAAAAAAAAACACCCAAAAACATTAACTCGAACAAGTCTATCAAACTTGATTTTGGTGGATTCAGTACTGTACATAGCCTGGCAAATTAAGCAAGATGTCATAAGTACCAAATACTTCAAACACCAATGGCTGCTTCTGTTGGATTTTGGACCGTGTATTCGCACCGTGCATGAGCTGTTGAGGGCACATGTTGTTAGATCACTGTGGATTGTTAGGGCAGCAATAGTGCATCGCATTTGGCGTATTTTGCAGTTGATGTGCGTATGCGTGGAATATCTCCAGTGATCAATAGCTGGCAAAAGAACACGCGTGTAAAGTGTACGCGTATAAAGTGTACGCACAATGCTCAGTCCACGCCAAAGTGGCTATCATCAATTTCACCAACTGGTAGAGGGCTACAATGTGCAGGGAGTGGGTAGCCCGGTTAAAGTTTCTATTAGTCATTGTTCCAATTCCATCAAAGTCCAACAACTGGGTGACTGTTTAGTGCATCATGTTTGGAATTCTTTTTGCAGTTGATGTACAATGTAGACACACACATGGAATATTGTTAGCAATTATTAGCTGGCAGAAGTATAAGCACCTGTCGTACCGTAACATAAATGCATAAGCACACCAGTCCCAAAAGTGCCCTACCATCAAGAAACTGGGTGCATTTTAACCACTAGAGGGCTAATGATGTGCATAGAGTGTATAGAAGGTTAACCTTCCTACTACTACATGGGTCAAAATCAGTCAAAATGTTGAAATACTTGCCAAGGTATATCTAGTGCACTTAATAGTCAAACACTGTCAAACCTTACGTGTAGTAAGTACATTTACAGGTCAAAATGAGTCAACTGTTTTTGACTGGTAAAAGCATTGTCTGGTATTGTTCAGGGTAGTCAAAATGACAGTAAAAACCAGTCAAGAATGCCCCCGTGTGCATATTTGGGTCAACAGTCAAAACAGGCAGTTGACTGGTTTTGACCTCTACAGCAACTTTCCACTAAAGTGCATCAATAGTAGGAGGGTTAATGCAATAAAATTTTACTCATGTTTCTGGTTTGTCCTGGTTTTGTTTCTGCGTATTATGTCATATTGTGTGTGTTCTGTCTGTCCATAGCGAAGGGTGAAAAAAAGCTCTGCTTCCCCATTTTCCCTACATGTCAACATTATATGATTTGCTTTTAGTTTGTATAAATTAATCTACAGCTGTTGCATGTATCTTATTGTATGTACTTAACAAATGATTTCTGTCCATAGAGAAGCGTAAAAAAAGCTCTGCTTCCCCATTTTCCCTACATGTCAACATTATATGATTTGCTTTGCTTATTTTGTATAACTTAGTCTACAGCTGTTGCATGTATCTTATTGTATGTACTTAACAAATGATTTCTGTCCATAGGGTGTCGTGGCCGAGCGGTCTAGCTTACCGGATTCAAGTTCTGGTGTTAGCAACATAATGTGGGTTCGAATCACGGCCGTGACACTTGTGTCCTTGAGCAAGACACTTAATCATAATTGCTTCTCTCCACCCAGGGGTTAAATGGGTACCTGTGAAGGCAGAGTTGGTTTGCTCTATATGCGCTAGAAATGGCAGCAATTGAGCTGTATACTCCCCAGGGAGCTGAGATGGTTTCAGGAATGATTTATGAGCCTTATGAGCCTTATGAGCAGGGATAATAATAAAATGCGCCTTGAGCACCACTTAGTTGGTGGATACGTGCGCTATATAAATCCACACATTATTATTATTATTATTATTATAGAGAAGCGTAAAAAAAGCTCTGCTTCCCCATTTTCCCTACATGTCAACATTATATGATTTGCTTTGTTTATTTTGTATAAATTAGTCTACAACTGTTGCATGTATCTTATTGTATGTAGGCCCCTACTTAACTAATGATTCAAATTTCATGATGCCGACATGAAATAAATGTTTCTTTCTTTAACATAAATGCATACGACATAAAACACAATAAAGGGGGCCACTTTGGTTCCGTCACGTTAGCAGTTTTTCCAATGGTTGTTATTTATTTTTAAGTACCTGAAACCGACCAAAAAGTGTTTCAACATGTGAATGGACATGCAGGCTTATACTAGAACAAATTTGAGTTGATTTATTTTATGTCTTTATTTTTTTATTTATTTTTTTACCCTCAAATTTCCATAAAAATTGGACGGAAAAAGTTACCTCACTTTTCCATCCATTTGTTGATGAAAATTTTAGGGTAATTAAAAAAATAATAGTAATAATCAACTCAAATTATCTTTAGGATAAGCATGCATGTCTATTCAAATGTTGAAATTCTTTTTTGGTGGTTTCAGATATTTAAAAAAAAAATTACACCCATTAGAAAAACTGCTAACATGACGGTAGGAAAGTGGCCCCCTTTATTGTGTTTTATGTCATACGCAGAACAGTCCCCAAAAGTGCCCTACCATAAAAAAAACTGGGTGCATTTTAACCGCTAGAGAGCTAACGATGTGCACAGTGTGTACAGAAGGTTAAGGCAATAAATCCAATGGACTAACCTTATTAATAGCCAATGCTTTGACTCCTAAGACAACGCTGTAGGCATTCATGATGTTTTGTGTTGGTTTACGACTCAGTACAAAATTGCCCAACATCACTGCCTGATCCTGTCAAAAAAATAAATAAATGAAAAAAATTGCACAAAAGAATTGTTAAATTATTAAGAAAAGCATTACAACTTGTAAATTGTGAAATGGTTTATAAAAGCATTGATACTTGCAATCAAATATATGCAAAATTAACCGATTAGGGGATAGATAGATTATGCTTAGTATTAACTGATTCAATGAGCACACACTACTCTCGCCCCACTCCAAGGATCACAGCTGCACTAGTTCCCACCTGCACACAACAACGCACTAATACCCATGCAGTCTCAGCGCAAATCTCCTAGCAGTCTAAGCAGTGTCCAGCATTCTCCCGAAGACGATCGGAGCATACTGATCGAAACGTTGTGTTGTAACAACTGTGTCTTTTCAGAACTCTTTACTACTCAAGAGAGAATTTCTACATGGCGTCACCGCAAACAATCTTTACTTATCCTTTTCACTATGCAAAGCTACAAGTCTTACTAACTGGATATAATTGATGATGTAGCAATTTAATTCATCTGTGGTCAAATAATTGCATTTATTTTGTGAAATACAAATGTATCTCATTTGGGAATCCATCGACTAAAAAGAAAATTGCTGGTAAAATAGCACAACACACTCATCTTAACAGATATGCTTAAGTAATTCACTGAACACAAGACATTACCTCTGTAATAAGTGGTTTCTTGTTGATTTTCGCTGCCAGTTTGTAAGCTCCATCTAAGAAGAGACCACTCTGAAGTAAACTATCAAACTGAGGAAGAATAGACAATTTATTCAGTTCGTAACGTTTGATGGAACTAAGTGTATAAAACAACACAAATCAGTTTCACAGTTATATTGGAAGTTTACCGGAAATACTAATATACTAAAATTAAATGAAACTAAATTATACATTATGCATGTTCAGATGTTATTGCCTGTTGAGGCAATGGGTAGGTTATAGGGAATAAACCATTTCTAGGTGCAGAATAATAACTATTCAGTTCTCAATGTCCCAATGTGCTTAACATATTACCCCCGGTCACTGGGCCAATATCATTCGTGTAACCGTTCTCAGCTCCCTGGGGAGTATTCCGCCCTGAGCAACCGTAGCGCTTCAGAGGCTTTTACACACATATCAACCTCTCCCCTAATACAAGTATCCATTTATACTCCTGTGTGAAGTGAAGCAATGCACTGTAAGGTGTCTTGCTCAAAGACACAAGTACCACGGTTATGGCCAGGATTCGAACCCCACATTCTGATGACTCGGCCATCAGAACACAAATCTGATTTCACTAAACCTATCGGCCATGACGCCTAAGGAGGGGATAATTCTTCTCAGTGACTACATTTAAGAGGACTCTGATAGGATACTTCTTAAACCGTTACCTGCAAATATTTATCGTCCACTTCATCAGCTTGTGCCACAATGTCCTCGATCAACTCAAAATATTTGTCGATATTCGTTTCAGCGGACAACTGTGAGGCTATATGAAGAGCGTAACTTGAGCTTTGTGATTAAGAGATATACAATTAGTTAACTTCCATTCTTCTGTCTCACTTCATGTGGTGCGAAACAAACAAAAACATGATAACCCTAACTCTCTACTGGCATTTCACAGACACCCTGCTGAATGTAACACAGTGCAACAACAGAAAAGTGTGAAGGCTCAATGCAACAAGATCCATCAGCTTTTGTTCTCTACTGAGAGCAACAAGATGCAATAACTTGTTGCATTGAGCATGGTGAGGGTTAAAGATGTATCGCCCTTGGTTTTCGCAGTTTAAATTGGCAATATCCAGAAATGTTATATTTCATCAGAACACTGCTATTTTACTTGAGGAAGAAAACAAAAATGAATGCTTTGAAATGACACATTTCTCAAATTAATCATGAGAATCATGGTTTTACAGTAAATATGTATCAAAATTAACACCCAATCTATCAATCCACCACAATTTCTGCAAACTTTGAACTCCTGACACTTACCTGGTTACACTATCGTCCTTCTTAAGAGCAGCATCCAATGATTTCAGGACATCAGCCGAGTTGACTGAAACAACAAGACACATTATACATTACATACAGTTCAAAAGAATAGGAACTTTACGCATGGAGGTGAAATCCATTTGTTGCATCTTATTGCATTGAGCATGGTTACGGTTAATTAATCTGAAGAAACAAAATGCTTACAGTGAAGGCCAAGGCTAGTGAGAGCCGACACGGCGTAGAACAGTGTTGCCATATCAACGCTTTCATTGATAGCTGTCAACAATGACTGCTCATCTACAGACACCTGAAGAAGAAAATCACACAGAATCAAGTCAGAAGTAGAGTTGACTTTTAAAACCCTAAATACACTATTCGTATTCTCATACAAATTATCACAGATTAACATGAAACTTCCTTGGTGTAAGTTTAATGATGAATCATCCCTTGAAATATTTGTTTGAGGTGATGTCATTTTAGGACAATTAATCAAATTTGTGCATCTGCTAGGAAATCTTCCAGGAAACTCTCAAAAGATAACTCTTCAAAAATCTCTTCTAGGGAATATTCTTGGGAATTTCTCCAAGAGAATCTGCTACAGAATCTTCTATGGAAAATCTTCCAGGGAATCTCTTCCAGGGAATCTCTTCCAGGGAATCTCTTCCAGGGAATCTCTTCCAGGGAATCTCTTCTAGGGAATATCTTCTAGGGAATCCTCTAGGAAATTTTCTAGGGAATCTTTTCCAAGTCATTTCTTCTAGGAAATCTTTGCAATTTTCTTCTAGGGCACTTCTCCTGGGAATCTCTTTCAGGGAATCTTCGAGGGAATCTGCTAAGGAATCTTCTAGGGAATATTTTCTAGGGAATGTTACCTTGCAGTTGTCTAGTGCCTTTGCTGCTGTTGTTGCACGGTACACAGACTGTACACTGCTGGTGTCTAGTTTTGCCTTTAAGAAAGTACAACTTTCCTACAGAGGAACCGATATAAACATCATTTCAAGAAATGTAGAAAGTGAGACAAACTCAAAAACAAACAAATGAACAGTTTTGTGCCATTACTTTAAAGTACACAATTAACCCTTCTGTGACTACAAAGGTCAAAATCAGTCAAAATGTTGATATCTAGTGCACTTAAAGTCGTACATTGTCAAACCTTACGTGTAGGAAGTACATTTACAGGTTAAAATGAGTCGACTGTTTTTGACTGGTATAAGCATTGTCTGGCATTGTTCAGGGTGCTCAAAATGACAGTAAAAACCAGTCAAAAATGCTCCTGTGTGCACATTTGAGTGAACAGTCAAAACAGTCTGTTGACTGATTTTGACCTCTATTAGCTACTTGCCACTAAAGTGCAGCTATAGTAGGAGAGTTAAGTCAGATTTTGCTGAATTCGATATCCCAGATTTTTTTATTACCTTGAAAATGTTGGTACATATGTTGTAGGCAATCTTTATTTATTGCTACAGAATTGTGATAACGTAACTAATGTCTAATCTGGTCACTTCAAAATTTGTAAAATGCATAACCTTCCATACTGTTTTAATAAGGGGCATAGCAGCATCTTAATCTATTCCATTTTGGTAGATTCAGCAAGGTTCCTAGCCCTTTCCTCTAAAGGGGGGGATTAGGATTTTAATAGAAGGGGCTCGGTATTAGCCGGTGATACATCAGGGTGTCATATGGACGTCCTACTTGGTACATGGACACCCTATTTTCAATTCTTGGCTTATACTCTTGAGTACGGGTGCATGTAGTCACAACAAACCTGTGCATTTGGTATAGGAGCATTGAAAAGCTTCAATCCAAGGATGGAGTAATGAGTACTGGCTAGGTCAGTGAAGGGCTGCGTCTGGGACAGTACAGCCTTGAGCTTCGCTTGATCATCAAGGGACAAGATGGAGATAGGGCTCAGAGCTTGCCCTAACACTGTACACAGCAGCAACACAAGGAGAGTAGCACCTAAAAGGATGCAAGTACAATTCAAATTAACCCTAACCATGCTAAATGTAAGAGGATGCAACAGTTGTAAAATTCCGATGGACGTTGTTGCATTCAGCAGGATCTTGTTGCACCTAGCAGGCCTTGACCATTGACCACTGTTGTATGTTGATGCATTCGGCAGGGTGATAAGAAATTTACCCTAGCATGGTTGGGGTTAAGCCTTTATCCGGTCAGTAATTGTGCCACTTCATTTTCAACTTATCTAGCCTGTTATTTTCAACTTATTCCTACACTTTCTCCGTCCCTCCCTTGACAAATATCTGGCTCAAAAAGCCCTCACAAATTGTTTGCACTATTTTGATTGGGGTAACACAAAAACTACCCCTCCCCCTTTTTAAAAAATATGGGGTCAAGTATTTCGCTGTGAGGCAAACTCTTAGTTTAAATTTATTTTTGTTTTCATTAAAAAAAAAAAATTATAATTAAAATATAAAAAATGGGCACAAGGGTAGGCAGATTCACGCAAGCCGCCGCTGGCGGGGCACTTCAAAAGCTAACTTTAGACATCGCGATTGTGACCGACTCACTCACATCCGGGTTCTCGCGAAAACGTTCCCCCTGGCTAGCTGTCCGTAGCTCGCGTTGTCGCTGTCGGATGTCGTTAATCTGTAGACGCCATCTTAGATTCATTCATAAATTTTGATTCGTTTTAATGCAAAATATCCGAACTCGGAAGAAAGAAATATCTCCGAGTTTAAGAACCTATTTTAATCATTGTGCATGATGGAAATTCATCATCAATTTAGAGGTATTGGATGGTCTTCACTAAACTTGAAACCACGAAAAAAGGATACACCGTATCGTGGTGCCAACTGTAACGTTGGTGGAAAAACAGTGCAACTCGCGGAAAATGATCCGACAGCAAATTAAAAAAAAATCACCTCTATCGGCGATTTGACTCGGTGAATCGGGGTGTCACGCACGCTTAATCGGGGTGTCACGCACGGGTGGATTTTGGTATTCAATGAGATTTTTTTGTTATAAAAGGGGTACATGCTATATAGACACTTTGTTAGTACTACCATGGAGGTATAAAATAGCTCCATGGTACTACAAGGATACGTTGCAGGCAAATGCGGTCACAACTTTTCAAATGAAACTGGCCTCCAAAATGACCAAATATTTAAATCAACAAAAAATCGTAACTTTTCACAGGGTTAACCTATCATGACCATTGACCCCTCATTTTCTTTCTAATTTGTTGCTCTATCCAGTGATATGACATTTAAAAGAATTGAAGCAACTTCAAATTTTCATGAAACTGCCTAACAAGGGAGAGCATTTGCTCATTACACCTCATTGCCAATAATTTTGCACTTGATCCTGTGCAGTTTCCCATTGCTTAACATACTTGTTGATTACATCCGGGACAACATGTGCTGGAAAGAGTCTCAATCATGTGTGCACAAATAAAAATAAAACAAAAATAAAACAAAATTGTTTGAAGATTCACTTATAAATTTCTCAAAACTGAGCCATCACACAATAATTAGCAGATACCCAGCCGAAAGTGTATGCTTTAGTGAGTGAATACTGAACATGAAAATTAAGGTTAGGGAATGAAAATGTGCCTTTCCCAAGTTTGAAATTGGAAATCATTCAGCGTTTTTTGTGCAGGTGGGGCTAGGACCAAGGTGAAGGATACGGTGGGTTGTCCAGTAGGATGGTAGGGCTATATTTATAATTATATTGTAAATAAATGTAATAAACTTAATGTTAATGTTAAATTAAAACATTAAAAAGCCTAACGTGTTAACATCATTGTTAATGTTAGACTAGAGCAAGGATGGTATTAAAATAAATTTATTTGGTTGTTGATTGATTTCCACTTGTTACCAATTTGGTAACAAGTGGAAATCAATCAACAACCAAATAAATTTATTTTAAATATTTTCAAAAGACATCTGCAGACCTCTGGAGATGGAGGAGGGCTGGGAGAAAATTCATTGGCAAATCGTTGGTGCATAAATTGAAAATATTCTGGTTTCAGTTGGTGCAACCATCTTTTTTTATAGCTCCATGGTGCAACCTTCCTCAACCCCTTCACCGGTAATGCCAGTTTACGACATACAAAAAACACATTACACGTGGCACATGCACTGTACGAGTTGGCGAATGGGCACACAATCCTTCATCGAAATGCGCGATAACTGTAGTTTGGGTAAAGCAATGATTTACCAGTAAACTATAATATGCACATGGAAATTCTTAAATTCAACATAATAGCTTAATTTGAGCTGATCTTAATAAGTTTTGACAATATTCACCTTTTTCCATGATGAAGAACCAGCCGCTACCATGCGTACTAATCGACCAATCAAGAAAGGACGAGTGTAAACGGGCCTGCCAAATGAGGGCGCTATGATTGTTATTCATTCTCTCCTACAAACAAAATCACGCTCATTGACCTTGGGCCTGCTGGGCCGCGGCGGCGTGTCACTCTTTAGTGGGGGCGAGATAAGACCCTGGGACGAGGTGAAATTAAAGCAAACAAATATTTCACAGCAGTGAATTATTATTCCGACTGGCCTTGCTTCTGAATGAATAAAAAATTGAACTCGGTCCACTTCAAAGACTCGGAGAGGCGAGGTCGAAAATACGGATGTAGGCTATACGTTAGAACATGGGCTTCGGATTACTTCTGGCATTAATTAATTCATTAATTAGGTAACAATACAATTATTGTGAAATAAAAACAACACTACTAAGGACATTTTAGGTCATCGAAATTAACAAATGTTAATTTAAACAAATTAAAACCGCATAAAATAAATTTCCAAAAAAAGGTGTTCGAAGGTCGAATTTACGAAACTTTTCTTTACTCGCGACGCGTTCCAGAAACAGCCGTCGTAATCATTCGCACAAGATGGAGGAAATGCACGGTTATCAAGCTTAGGAGCGGAGTGATTGGAAGTTTGGTCGAATGTCGTCTGCTAGCTCCCAATTCTGTGAGGTGAGTTCAGTATAAGAAGTGTCATGTCATTTTATCCGTTATAGTTACTTTTTTGAGTGTGCATCAGACCTCTATTTTGTCATTAGTGTGTATTTAATTAACTGTTACTAGTGTTAGGCCTATATGATGTATATCTAACGAGTAACGTTATGTAAACTTGTTACTGTAGTGTATAGGCTATAGCTAGGCCTCAGTCTGTAAGCTTATTTTTAAGTGTAACGTTAGTCCGAATGCCCCTTCCCTTGTTAGGCCTACGTCTCATTTTTTTTTTTTTAACAACGTAATTATCGTGATTCACAGCGACAATTAGGCCTACGTGAATATTCCAAACAATATGTGACTCAAAGGGACGAGGCATTCGGACAAGTTAGTGTAAGTGTAAATGTTTAGTGGATAACGTTAGTGTTATCGCACTCAATTCACTACGACAAATAACGTTAGGTGACGTTAGAATCATTCCCTGAGCCAAGTTACAGCATGTGTTAATGTCGGACAAATGTCATGACTTACACAGTAACAGCACATTGTTATTGACATGGTGTTACAACAATAAACTACCAGACAACCAGTAACATATAGTCAATTCGACTTATTCACGATAAATACGAAAGTGAGGCTGCAATTCCTCAATCACAGTAGCTTACATGCTGCTTCCCAGCGAGAAGGCCTAATAATCTGATAGTTCCAAAGAAAAGCTAATTCTTGACATAAGGAATAAATAAACGTATGCAGCCTACCTATTGCCATTAATTTACTAAAAATTCAATGACATTAGAAAGCGCGGTTGCTGGGAAACAGGGTATTTATAGCCAGGATTTGAAAATAGGGTGACTGAAAAGCAGGGAGTAAATTTTTCAGCAAATAGGATCATTTTAACAAAAGCATTTTTGCAATAATTTTTTCTAATGGGATTTAAAATGTTTTTGCCCTGTTTTAAAGATTTATAGACCATACAGTATGTAAGGCTGGAACGGTTACACGCAGGGCCGGATCTACCATATGGGCACTTTGGGCACGTGCCCAGGGGCCCCTGGGCATCAGGGGGCCCTCCATGGTGGTCGAAAAAAAAATTTGAAAAAAAAAAATTTCCAAGAAATTTTTTTCCAAAATTTTTTTTCCCCAAAAATGTTTTTATCTAATTTATTTTATTTATCTAATAGATAAAAAAAAGTTATCTAATCCGAATCCGTCCACCCCCCCCCCCCGAAATAAATTAGTCAAAATGAGTGTTTTATTGTTGGTGAGAATGCTGCTGGAAAGTGCCGATTGTGTGTTAAACCAGTAACAATGGGCTAGATTGGCTGTTTGATGTTCAAGGACCTTGAACATCAAACCTCAAAATTGTACTTAAGTACAGTACTTGAGTACATGTACTTAGTTACTTTCCACCACTGAATAATAGTGAATGAAAATTAATAAATCCTTTGAAATAGTAGCCTTGTGTTGTTATTTTGCCTTTATTGATTAAATCAACTTTATTTCATGAAAGTCAAGTCAACTGATTGAAACTCATTTTCTAATGAATGCCAGCTTAGCATGTAGGCCTTTGTGCGTCTGTCTGACAGACTACAATGACTGTATAGTTGAGGACTTATTTGTCAGTTGGACAAATAAGGTATTTAAATATTGACAATCACCAAATTGTGAATATTTAGAGGAAAATGAAATAAAAAACTCAAAATTTTGCGCGCGGCCGCACGCGAACGACCCGTGCCCGTGGGGGGGGCCCTTGGAGTTTCAGGTGCCCAGGGGCCCTCAGAGGTGTTAATCCTGGCCTGGTTACACGGTTAACCGACAAAATACCCGGTTACACGGTTACATTTTTTCGGTTCGGTTAACCATAAACACTTGAACTATTGGAGCTTCCGTTTGTAATTTTTTCGGCAAAAAAAATAAATAATAATAAACACAATGTCACTTTCTTAAAAAAGAAAAATTGCGTTAAACTAGGCCACTAACAATATCAGTGCAACCCATAAGACCATTTCTTGAAAGGCCAATATTAAGGTTTCTATTCGTGATGATCACAATTACTTTTGTTAGAAAAGTGCTTACATTGTATCATTCATGATCGCTCCTATTGTCTACTCCAGGAACCGCAGCACTGGAGGAAGTAATAATGACACCACTACATGATTTGTCAGTCTGTTTTTAATTCCCAGTGGTAATCGTCACGGAACTTGTTTGACGCTCAATTGACAGCCACAGTTTGGGTTCATTTATGAAGAGATCAGTAAAACAAAGTTAATATGATTGGTTAAATCATTTATGCGCAATGAAGTCAGTGCTCAGTGGATATTGCGTGAAGAGAAATGTCTAATTGTGAAAAGATAAATCTTCTATATACACTAGCTATACACACGCCAATCTTGAAAGAACTGCACTGGTTTCCTGTTTCACAGGGAATTGTTTTTAAACTTATGCTAATTGTTCACAAATCTTTTAATAACATTGCTCCAATTTATATTTCTGAACTGCTTAAAGTCTACACTCCATCACGCAATTTGCGCTCCAGCAACATGTCACTCCTAAAGGACCAATTTCAAAACGGAACTGGGGTGACTAGGTCTTTTTCTGTCGCGGCTCCGAGACTCTGGAATCAACTTCCAACTAAACTCAAATCTTGTCATAGTATAACTAGATTTAAGTCGCTGCTTAAAACTCATCTTATGTCACAATTCTTCAAAGATGATGTATATTTGTAATTGCATTGTAGGTACATGTATGTTGTCCTCTTTCGGCTGCTCCCGTTAGGGGTCGCCACAGCGGATCATGATCCGCATATTTGATTTGGCATAGGTTTTACGCCGGATGCCCTTCCTGACGCAACCCTCCCATTTATCCGGGCTTGGGACCGGCACTAAGCATGCAGTGGCTGGGTTCAATTCGGCCCTCGCAGCAATTATGGTAAAGTGTCTTGCTCAAGGACACAAGCACCATGGTCGTGGCAAGGCTTCGAACCCACACACTCTGACGACTCAGCCATCAGAACACAAATCCGATGCACTAAACCGCTCGACCATGGCACCCCACCATTGTAGGTACATGTATCTTGGCACATAAATTTTTTTCTATGCTATCATTGTATATTTTTTGTATTCATGTTTTTTCTTTGTTTCCGCGCCTTGAGCGCCCAGCACGGTGGATCTGTGCGCGCTACAAATCTTTATTATTATTATTATTAATAATATTATTATTATTATAGCTGTATTTTTTTCTTGTGGCATATTTTGTTCGTTCGTTATTTACATTTTTACAGCCCATTTTGTTTGCCTTAATTACTTCACTCATGTTTTAGTAGTACTGGATTGGTCTCATTTTCATCGTTTTCCACCTGATGCCCTAACTCTAGAGACAAATTCATTTCCTTTGAGTCCGCGCCCGGCGCGCTCGCCATCCAGTTCTCTTCACCACGTGACCTACTGCTCTAGGCGCGGCCGCCAGTACAGTCGAGTCCTAACGTCCAACCAGCAGCAGCCACGGAACATGTACACGTATGTAGCTGTGCATTATCCATATAATTATGCAACCACCACAAACTCCATTTCACTCGGTCCCGCCCTCACCGGCTAGTGGCATTGTATAATACAGGAGGTTTGGTCACGTGTTGCAGAGGTCTGCCGTTGATTGGATGGGGCGGGAACTGGGCATTCTGTGGTTTGTGTATGTGGTTTGTGCATGGCGCGAAAGTACACGTGGCTCTGCAGAAGTTGGGAGATGTAGAGGGCGGGTACCCGGGCCAAAAATCACGATCAGGCCGGGGATGGGGAACATAAATATTGGTCTAGGCTTATTTATTGTTTACAAATCCTGCCCGCTGGTCGAAAGCTGCGTATAAGCTGGGATATCAACCAAGATTTTTGTGTTAAGTTTTAACGTTCTGTGAACTCTGCAACTATGTTTTTGTCTCTGGATATGTCTCACTGAGAAGGAGAAGAAAAAGCAAAAAAAAACAAATAAAAAACGAACAATAACAAGAGGTGTTCGCGCTGTTGCTCGAACACCTAAAAAACCGAACAATAACAAGAGGTTCGCGCTATCGCTCGAACACCTAATAATAAAAATTTAGATACGAGGAACAGATTAATAAAGAAGTATCAAGTAAAAGGAAAGGGGATAATAATAATAATAATAATGTGTGGATTTATATAGCGCACGTATCCACCAACTAAGTGGTGCTCAAGGCGCATTATATTATTATCCCTGCTTATAAGGCTCATAAGGCTCATAAAGCTCATAAATCATTCCTGAAACCATCTCAGCTCCCTGGGGAGTATACAGCTCAATTGCTGCCATTTCTAGCGCATATAGAGCAAACCAACTCTGCCTTCACAGGTACCCATTTAACCCCTGGGTGGAGAGAAGCAATTATGATTAAGTGTCTTGCTCAAGGACACAAGTGTCATGGCCGTGATTCGAACCCACATTCTGTTGCTAACACCAGAACTTGAATCCGGTAAGCTAGACCGTTCGGCCATGAGTGTAGTTAAGGAGGAAATAAAGCAAAGTGTTAAGGCGAAGGCTGCGAAAGTAAAGAGGTACGATGACATGATCAGGCAGTTTCATCAAAATCGCCTATTCAGTAAAAATCAACGTCAATTATTCAAAGAATTGGACGGGAAATGACAACTCACAAGTGGGCCCAGAGCCAGCAGAGGCAAGGAATTTTTGGGGTGGCCTTTGGGATCAGCCTGATGATCATAACAGACAAGCAGAATGGTTAGCCGACGTGAAAGACGAGTTAAAGAATGTACAACAAGAGGGATTTCAGATTGATGTGAGTAAGGTGAAGAAACAGTTGAGGAAAGTGCCAAATTGGAAAGCCCCGGGGCCAGACCAAGTGCACAGATACTGGCTAAAGAACTTCAGTAGTCTTCACGAAAGAATAGCCCAGCAGCTGCAAGAATGCTTAGTGCGTGGCAGCGTTCCGACGTGGATGACTGAAGCAAGAACGGTACTCATCATGAAGGACATTAAGAAGGGTAACGTTGCAAGTAACTATCGACCTATTACATGTCTACCCATGATGTATAAACTTCTGACCGGTATCATTGCAGCAGATCTGTATAGTCACATAGAAGATCAGCAGTTATTTCCAGATGAGCAGAAAGGTTGCAAGAAACGGTCAAGAGGAACGAAAGACCAACTCATCATTGATGACGGTGCTAAAGGACTGTAACAGGAAAACTAATCTGGCCATAGCATGGATAGATTACAAGAAAGCATACGACATGGTATCACACTCGTGGATTATGGAATGTTTGGATATGATATGGGCAGCTGATGCGGTGAAATTTCTTCTGGGTGAGAGCATGAAGACATGGAGAGCAAATCTGATGGCCAGTGATGAATGTCTTGGTAAGGTAAACATCAGACGAGGTATTTTTCAGGGCGATTCTCTGTCTCCACTGTTGTTTGTTTTGGAGCTGTTCCCTTTGACGATGATTTTGCGGAAGGTTAGTGTGGGATACGAGATGACGAAGGATGGATGCAGGATTAATCATCTGCTCTTCATGGACGACCTGAAAATGTTTGCGAAGAACAAGAAAGAGATTGATTCCTTGGTGCAGACTGTTCGGATCTTTAGCGATGACATCGGCATGAAGTTTGGTCTGGAGAAATGTGCTGCGATGACCATGAAGAGGGGTATAGGGTACATTCGGATGAAATTGCTTTCCCAGATGGCACACAATTGAGGGTGTTGGGTGAAAAAGAAAGTTATAAGTATCTTGGAGTGCTTGAAGCAAATCACGTACTGCACGAGGAATCAAAAGAGAGGCTTAAGAAAGAGTATATAAGATGAGTGAAGAAGTGTTTGAAGTCCAAGCTCAATGGAGGGAATATGATAAAGGCGATCAACACTTGGGCTGTGTCGCTGATGAGGTACAGTGCAGGAATTGTTGAGTGGACTAAGGCAGATCTAGATGTTGCTGACAATAAAACGAGGAAAGTGATGACGGTACGGTACATCCACGGTCGAATGTCAGCAGACTCTATCTACCGAGGTCAGATGGAAGAAGAGGGTTACTTAATAGTGTATCAGACAGCGTTAACATCGAGAGAAGGAGCTTGTCATGTAAGTAGTACTCAGGAAAAGTTGTTGAAGGTTGCGCAGAAATACATGAAGGCAGACGAATTAGGTCCAAAGGAGTACAAGAATCAAATAAGAGAAGAAAGAACACGAAATTGGCAGGAAAAACCACTTCACGACCGATTCCTGAGATGTACCGAAGAAGTGGCGAGTAGCAAGACTTGGGAATGGTTGAGGAGAGGAGAACTAAAGAAAGAAACTGAGGGTCTGATTACTGTAGCGCAAGACCAGTCTCTGACAAGGATCGAGAAGACAGATGTCTCTTGTATATATGCAGAATGTGCAATGCGGCGGAGGAGACTGTATTTCACATTGTCAGCGAATGCAGAGTGCGTGCTCAGACAGAGTACAAAGGCAGACACGACAAGTTGGCCAAGGTGATTCATTGGGATTTGTGTAGGAAGTACGGTGTCAAGGTGCAACCGGAAAAGGTAGAAGAAACGGACCATGTCAAGATTCTCTGGGACTTCAACATTCAGACAGATCATGTTATAGAACATAGACGGCCGGATGTTGTTGTCTTGGATAAGCATGAGAAGATGTGTCATTTTATCGATATAGCTGTGCCGGGTGTGGTAGTAGAGTAGCTTCGAAGGAGAAGGAGAAGGTACAGAAATATCAGGATTTAGCAAGCAAGCTGTGGCAAGTCAAGGTGAAGGTTATTCCTGTGGTAGTGGAAGCACTGGGTACAATCCCAAAGGCGTTGGAGAAACATATCAAGGAGATAGGAACATATTATGTTAGAGTAGAATTACTACAGAAGGCGGCACTCTTAGGGACAGCAAGGATTCTGCGAAAGACACTCGAGATCTAATGCTACGGGACGTAGCTTGACTTGAGGTGTAACCGGCAGAAAGGAAAACAAGATCGTTCTTTTCATGCTGTGCTAACGCGAAATAATAATAATGCTGGTCCAAAAATTTACGAATCTTCCCGATTTTGTGTAATGCAAAGTATGAAGACCGGCAGATATTATTGACATGCAAGTCTATTTGAAGATTGGTCTGTACAGTGACCCCCAGATCTCGTACCTTAAGAACAGGTTCGATTGTTGAGTTACCGATGAGAACAGGGGGAAGTTGTGAATGGTCTCTGAAACGAGATGTTATGAGGATGACCTCAGTCTTGTCTCCATTTAACTTCAATTTATTAGCGATGGACCATGATTTGATGTCATTTACACAGAGTTCAAGCTGCTCTTTCAGAATTACATAGACCTGGGTGTCGTTTGCGAAAATCATTCTCCCTACACCATGGGCTTCTATGATGTCTTCGAGGGGGATGTATACGTGATAAAACACAAAGGTCCCAGTACAGATCCTTGTGTGACACCAACATTAGACTGATGTGTGTCGGATTGTTCGTCGTTGATAACAACAATGTTGTGCGTGCGATTTTTGAAGTAGGATTTAAACCAGTTGATAGCATTGCCTGATATCCCATACCTGCAGGTTAAGCGTTGAAGCATTATGTCATGATTGATGGTGTCGAAAGCTGAGGAGTAGTCAAGGAGGACAAAAATTGCTTCTTGTCCTTTAGTCAGCGGCAAGTAATAGGTAAGTCAGCGGCAAGTAATGTGATGACTCGTGTATGCGGACTACATGTTACCATGGAGACTGTTCTCAGACAGATAGTCTTGCACTTGTGGTGCAGCTGCACGTTCGGTGGTCTTGGAAATGAACTTCAAATTAGCGTTTGGTCTGTAGTCCTTGAGATGTTCAGGGTCTAAAGTGGGTTTCTTGAGCAGGGGGTGATGTGAGCACGTTTGAATGATTCAAGAAAGTAGCCGGTTGCAAATTAAAGGAGCGATTGATAATTGTTGTGATGACGGGAACGAGTTCGTTTAAACACTTCTTAAGGAGCCACGTTGGAATTGGATCAAGTCTGCATGATGTTGAAGGAGACCCAATGATAGGTTTTCTGACTGATTCTTCAGTACTACAGCCCCACCCAATTTTGAACCGTGTATTTTTTTTAAATTTATTAATTTATTTTTTATTTTTTTAAAGGCTATAACATACTCTTGACATCACACTGGGACATCCGGAATAAAATTCCCGTTCTTACATTGTAGTATATGTAATCCTGGCTGGATGTGATTTTGTGGCATTTCAGAATGATTGACAGCAGGATTACTGAGTCTTTGTTGAGTGCTACGCTTTGTGTCTGACACTAGATCCCTTTGTCAGTAAACAATGAATGTGGACGGTCTATAAATGACCAACTCGAACCATTCATTACTGAAAGTAAAATTGATACATCATTGATACATAATAAAGTAGCAGCCAGTAGTCTAGTGTTGTGATTTTTTAGGGGCATTCTTTTTGTTTACACTTTCGGGAATTACTTTTGTAATAAAATTTTGTAGGATAAATTTACTTGAAAAATTAAGCAGGGTGTCTTCAAAGGCGTTCTACATTTTTACAGGGCGTCCAAAAATCAAATAGGGCGTCCAAAAGACGCCCAGACGCATTGCTAGCTAGTACCTTGCCATTGGTGTGAGTATTTGATGTTTGGCGGTGTTCTTTGAGACTAATTGTTGTGAGGCCCCGCCCCTTCGCAAACAAAGATAATATATTAAAATGTCAAGTCAAGTCACAAGTCATTTTTGTCCAAGTCAAGTCAAGTTCCAAGTCATTTTTGTCCAAGTCAAGTCAAGTCGCAAGTCACAAAAATTGGCGACTCGAGTCAACAACAGTGGTATTCACATATAGAATAGAATACAGTTGTCATAAATGATTGCTATTATTTGTTTGCATCCTAGCCGGATGTCATGCTTCTTTTTGTAGAATGACACTTTTCGTTTTTGCATTAAACATACCAATAATTGTTATTCCATTTTGATTATTTATCAAATAATACATAAACTAATTAAAATTTGTATCTATATCTGTATTATATGATCATCGAAGAAAATAAAATAACGCCGGTGTGATTCCAAATTCCGCTTCCAAAATTGCATATTTAATCAAATGGCGCATGCGCATTGTATCAGTTAAAAATCATGGCAGTATTTTACACACCACGGGTAGATTGTACACAAATTAATTATTTTGTCATACTTACTTCAGGAGATATACCGTGATCAATGAGGCGGTTCTCCCAAGGTGAGGCCCAGCCATTGCACACACAGCTTTGGTTTGGTGTTAAAGTCCATACAAAGTGCCTTGATTTTTTTTACTCAAAATTGTTCAGTATGTATTTAGTTATTTATATGCAATTCCAAAAAACATTAAAACAAATCAGAAATTGCTGAAAAAATCATGATTTTCAGCCAACATTCCAGCGGTTGAAATCCGCGAAGTTTGTTGGACATTTGCGGCCCGTGGCGGCAGCAAACATTTTCCTGTTTTTATGACGTACTTTTACGGGAGCTCGAAAGGAGCCGTCTTAACAACGGTCTGGCTACCGCCGCGTTGTCCGTGGTTGTACATGTGTGTGTGGGATTCCCCTTGACGTGCAACTCATGTATTGTGTGTGCGTCCGTGCCATAGAGTTATATATAAGATTGGTCCGTGCACGGCGGGGTCGGGTCATTGTCAAACTATTAGTCTGGTTGACAGCACCGGCAAGATCACCAAAGGATGATTTTTATCGGCACAAAACAAGAACAATTTGGACACATTTTGCAGTGAGATTAACTTTCCTGATAACAAAATTCAACGAATCAAATACTGGACATTCAAAACTTTGGTTGCTCTTAGAATATTTGTTCGTAAAAAGCAATAAAAATACGAGATCTTCCTTCGGCTTCGCCATTTTCACCTGGATTTCGTCCGGATTTCGTCCATTCCGGGCTTAATTAATACGATTCTATGTCACTTATATCACAAACTTTGGCATCAGTATAATCTCCATCGAACAACACAATTGGTCAGTACTACTTTTGGAAACTTTCTCAAAAACACTTTCGGAAGTCGTAGTTGGTAAACTTATTTTTGCAGCTGTACACGATGTGATATGCTTTGTGTACAAAACGTACCGCAGTAAACAGTCGTAGCGTTCGCTCTCCCGTAAATGTACGTCATCAAAATAGACTCGGTGAAAGTGTCCCCGACGGCTTTTGTTTCGCGCCTGTCGTCGCGTTCGCGGCAGTGGCGAAGTACATTTTCATAGGTTTTTTGAAGGGTTAAATAAAAATAATGAAAGTCTTATTTTTGGTGATTCCTACTTAAAATTACTTACTTTTTAAAATAGGGTTGAAAATATTTACCATTTTGTATGGTCTTTAAGTTTTAGGTTCTACGAATATAATTAGCAGATCATAACGTTGAAAAGGGCAACAATTATGTGAACTTTTTATAATTAACATGATTTTACAATTAAGTGCATTTTTATGCACTTAATATGATGATAAAATGCATATTATTCTCCAAGCAATTAATCACACAATGGTTGACACTGAATGGTTGACACATGGTTGACACTAACATTAACGTCACGACAGCAATCGACAAAAATGTCGAGCCCATGGGCTAAAAATCTCCCAAAATATTGTCTCCGATCGTCACTTGAAAATCAGTGATATTTTGTCATATTTTGATAGAAAAGTGGCAGTTGTATTCTACATTATTTCCCCACAATCTTGTAAAACGTTTTCTTGTTCCCACGCAAAGCCGGGCGTGTAGTAAGTATAGTATGAGGTGACCTTTTACTTGACCCATCGTAGACTGTAGACTATCAGCCAATCAGAGGTGGCAGAATTATTGTACACTGTAGACTCTCGTCCAATGAAATGGCCCGGTATTGTAGACTGTGGACTGTAGAATTGCACTATTGTAGAGCCCACTGCGATCCCCCAAATGTCGGGAACTCGGGAGTACAATTTCTGATATTGGAGAGTGCGTTCGCGCTCTCCCTGATATAAAATTTAAAAAAAAATTATTCTCAAAAGTTATCTTTAAAAATATAAATACGAAATAGCATTTTTTTTATAGGATGTGATCTTATTTTGTTTAATTCAGACAAACATCAGTGAATTTCACTGATTTTGATGGGATACTTGAGACATAAGCTTGACTCGACTTGCATGACTTGACCCTTTGTTTAGTACGTCGACAACCCGTGATACATTATCTCAGGAAGACGACATCCTACGTTGACGATGTCGATATTCCGAGATAAATTTTGTCGGGAAGAATGTCGAATTATATTCCCTTTAACGAGAAAATGTTTTTTTCCCCGGAATATTCTGGAAAATAATGTTACTAAATTTACTCAAATGATTGGACCTCAGACAGAAAGATTTGGGATGTTTTGTTTGCAATCGTCAAACAGTCGTAAACAGTGTTTTTCGGACGAGGCTAAGCATTTCATTTTTCCCAAAAGAATTGCTTGAAAACGAGTACTAAACTACCGTTTCAGCAAGTCTATCATACTTTTGGGGAATTTTCATATTTTTTCCCCAACAAGAAAGATATTAAATTAATTAGTCCCTCCAGATGGTTTCAAATTGGCTGGGTCATGGACTATTGAGGTTTGGGACACCAAAAGCTTCCATGGCAGTATGTCGTAATTGATTTTTGGCCTCAGTCTTTAAAACTTTAGCTGTAATACTTATTATATAGTTGTTTCCAATATTGTTTCAATAAAGTTAATGTTATCTGATTTATTCTTGTTCTTTAAGGCAACAAATCACGCAGTATCACAGTCTCCGTTTTGATTATAGGCCTTTTTGAAAAGAATTTTGTTAAAATTTTGCCCAAAGGTCCAACATACCCTAAACTGAACCCATGTTTTTAGTTTAAAAGGGAAAAGTGTAAAGCTAAATATAATGACAGACATTTACATTGGCAGCGATTTCTTGTTTCGATTGGTAGTGGGGGCGATTGAAGATCAGAACTCATGACCTACGCCTTCCCAAATGACCCCACCGAACCACCACCACCACCGACTTACCGATAAATCACCAAATTATTGATTTAAACAAAGACTTTGTTCTCAAAAATACGCTTAAAGGGACAATATTGTCACGATCAACAGGGCATGGAATCTGAGTGCTATGGTTTTAGAGTAAGTCAGTGACTGGAAATAATGCATTTATCTTAAACTGGGACACCGATTCCATGCCCTGTTGAAAGTCTGCTATGATCGTGACGATACTGTACCTTTAAAATATATTATTTTTTATGTGCTTGCGAGGATGTATGTCTATATAGACTAAGAGCACTGGTGATCAACTGTAACTACATCTAAGGTTTGACTGCAAAAGTTGGTAGAATATGCCTAGTGGAACACTTCTAGGTAGTATGTGGTCTCAAATTGTGGTATCAGTTTTGCATTCAGTCCAAAAAACGTATATTATGTTTAAATTGTCAAAATATTAGAAGAAAAACATCAACAATCACAACATTGTATGAAATGTGTCAAGTTTTCAATTATTTTGGAATTTTTTTTTCAAAATAGATTAAAAGTCATCACTCAACATGTGGTAAACACATATGTGGGTGTAAGGGATGCAAAAACGGGCGTAGCCACGCCCCTAATAGGGAAAAAAGTAGGTTACCAAGTGCAGTGGTCTAGTGGTAAAAGCATATGTTTGATACTAAAGGAAATTACAAATTACTTTGACCATGGTAAAAAAAATAAATGTATTTGTGTCTTTGAGCAAGACAATTTTCTACATCCAACATGGAGGAGTGGGTTTCGTTAAATGGCAAGTGTGATATTTCAAGGAAGTAGAATAAGAATATAAAAATGGTTGCCTCGATCAGTGGGAGTTGGGAAAAAGGTAAACAAACGCACACGTTTGTGCACAAAGTCAATGGAGGAGAAAGGTGGTCGGTCAGAAAATTTAGGTGTTTTTTTTACGTACCGGTATTATAGCAAAACTATGGAGAAAATTATTAAGAATTAGTTAAATCACATACAGAACATTTGTATAACTAAGAAAAGAATCATTTTTTAATTCCCAGAAACCACGCAAACGGAGGATTTCTCAGCTGATTTCTGAATAACTTTGCTCGTCATGAACATGATTTGCAATGTACTTTTTTTGGCAAACTCTTACAGGCAACTCGAGGACGATGTTCATGCTGGTCATGACAAATACAATAGAATTGAATTAAACTTATCTTTAAACTAACAACATGTTTACTAATTTAATTATTTAAACAGACCCCAGGAGATTGAACTCGCTAAGAAGTCCATGCCATGGATGACAATCCTACTCAAACATCCCCCACCTACCTATACACTCTACAATAACAACAACAACAACAACAACAACAACGAGAAAATAAACAAATTAAAAATCCTACATATTTCATTTGGGAATGTCAGTCTGGGCATCTAGAGGTTCGGGAGAGTTCCAGTGTCGTGTAGGGGTACTAGGTTAGGTAGGGGTCCTGCTTATACCATCCCTCTCGCCGTCTCTAGAAATCACGGCCACTTTTAAACCTTACCGGTATACTCCCCTCATCAGACACCACGTAAAGGCACAAATGCATTTGCTTGTGGATTCATGAAAATTAATACTATATTATAAGGATCATTGGCAGATGGGGGGCAGGGGAAGATTAGTGGGTAAAGGAGGCAGGCAAAGAGGACAAGTGTCCATTCATCACCTTGCAATAAATTTACCCTGTACTTTATATACGTGGACTTTCAGGCAGTTTCACCCCTTTTTGCTGTACCATGTCTCATTTTCATTTCAGCTATCCTGGATCCACCCATGCTTATAAAAGCTGCATGTACTGTTTGGATTGTTAAAGATAATATTAGTCTGTCATCAAATATTATTTTATTGATTTCATATCTCTCGTTGACAAATGATTTATATTAATATTCGGTAGTGTTATTGTCATTTTGTGTGAGATAATAACTGTTACAATCACAACAATACCGAACAAAAACCGCTTAAAATTCAATAGTCTCAGTAAGAGCTGAAACCTTTCATATAATACGAGCTGTCAGCGGGTGGAAAAACGTAATGAAACACTAAATCGGCCTGTCATCAAAAAGACTTCAAATTAATTGGTTTCATATCTCGCGTTGACAAATGATTTATATAATATTCGGTAGTTTTATTGTCATTTTGTTTGAGATAATTACCGTTACAAGCACAACAATACCGAACAAAAACAACAAAAATAGTCTGTTCTCAGCATATATTATTTGCAAGCCAACTGCGGGTGTTTCCACTTAATGAGCCATTTCAAGTCCAAAGGCATTGACTTTTAAATTAGTAATTGAATGTTAATGAAATTCAGTAAAATGAATGTTATCGAAATTCAAATTCAACACGCGATTGCAATTGCGTCTCAAACCATTGGCGGATCGGGAAGGGGGTGGGGTCAAGCGGGGCAGTTTATAATCATCATAATATGTATGAGAAATAATCATTACCAGCACACCATTACCATTAAAATTCAATAGTCTGTTCTCAGTAAGAGCCGAAACCTTTCATGTGGTGGCGGGATGGATTCACGGGATGAATAATACAATATTAATCCCGTGGGAATTAAAATAGGCAAGTCTCATTTCAGAGCTGATGGGCGGCGATCCATGCCCCCAATCTACAATCGGGCAACGTCCGGTAATATCAGACGGTCCCAAAATAATATAATAATAAGATTATAGTTTCTTGATAAGATAATAGTTCTTGTCTCAACTAGCACTTTTTATTTATTTATTTATTTTTATTTTATTTTATTTTTTATTGTTTTTAATTGTTTTTAATTTTACGCTCTACCGACACCCCCAATTTATAATCTATTGTGGGTTTGTCCACGTTTTGATCATAATGCTTAATTTATTTTTTAAAAACGATGAAATTTTCTGCAATTTAACCCCTTTTTAGAAGAAAAAATGCTTAAAAGACTAAAATATGGTTGTTGCACCCAGGGATCAGAAATCAGCTGAGAATTCTTCCATTTTCGTAGTTTTTTGGGGGAAAAAATCAATTCTTTTCTTAATTTTTTTGTTTATAATTTAACTGATTTCTTAAAAATGTTTCTCCATAATTTTGCTATAAAATGTAAAAAACGTCCAAACCCATTTCCTATAATTCACTGCGCGCACAATTGCGATAAGGTATAACAATAACATGTGGCAGTTGCTCTGGTACCTAGACTTATGCCATATCATTTTGAACACAGCGGAACCAGACTATCTTGGAAAGCAGCCTTTAATCAAAATATTCCTTACAATAATTGTGATGTAGTATCACATTTTTTTATTACAGTTCTCAAATGAGGTACCAAAAAAAAATTACAAGCGCATACTGTTTTAGAAAGAAAAAAAAACATTATCACAAAAATGAACACATGTATGAAAGTGCAGTGGCTGCTGTATATAAACAATGTTGAAAACAACAATTGCACAATTAGGTAATCTTTGACACTCACAAAATCGGCTTTTTCTCAAAATTGATACCATAATTTGAGACCACATACTACCTACAATTGGTCTAGAGGGTATGTTCTACCATCCTGTGCAGTCAAACCTTAGATGTGGTAACTGTTGTGCCAACTCCTTATTTAGTGGGTTTCAGGACTTGGCTCCTAGACTAATATGGGCACGGACACATATTAAGAACAAAGATTGCAAAAAGCGCACAAACCATTTCATTGTTTTCTGTAACCCCAATTACACTTTTAAGTGTTCGGTGAGTGACAACAATTTATAAAGTTAAATTCAACTCAATGAAAGTGTTGAATTAATTAATACGGAGTCAAGTTAAGTCTAACTATCAATGTTAATTCAGCACTTTTAAAAGTTAAATCCAACTTTATAAAGAGTTGTCATTAACCGAACTCAGTCAAATGTTGATTCAACACTTCCATTTCTTAGAGTGTAATTGGGGTTACAGAAATTAATGAAATGATTTGTGCGCTTTGAATATTGTTGAGGGGAAGATAATTATTTGGGGGACATGGCCATTGGCCAATTCCACGCAAAGGTTCCACCAGTGATAAAATTTTAAAAAAAAATTTTTTGTTTCAACTAAATTTATTTTTTCTGAGAAGTACATAAGTCAAGCTTTCAAGAACCTTTTTTTACCTGTGCCATTTTTGATTTTTTTTATAAGCAGCGTTACAAAGAGTTAGATGTGATGTTAAATGTGTGAAATAAATTCTCTTGAAGTCTTGCACCTTTAAGTTGCATTAGACTGCATCAAATGACAACATTCAGTGTTTATCATCTGTAATGGCACCCTGGTGTCAGTTAAAATCTTATTTTTGGCTCTAGCTCATCATTAGAAAGACCCAAGCAAATGTCCCGTCTGTCACGGAACAAGATGAAAAAGTTTAATATTTCCAAAGTGGAACATATTTTGGTAACAAACATAAATATTGAAGGGGGAACACAACCATTTGTCCCTCGCCCCCCCCCCCCCGGGATCACTGCTCATGGACATTAACCCTCTTATTATCTAGTGGCTAAATACAAAAAGCGATGTGTTTGCGATGTACCATTTTATAATATGTAAATAATTCCCACCGTTGTTTTTTTTTCTTTCTTTCTTTCTTCTTGAAGAAATCTTTTCATCCTATTTTTTTTTATTCAGTTTTATTTTGGTTTGAGACTCCAATGGCGGGTTAGACCGAACAGAAATAAAATATTGTGCACACTGTTGTATGCATATCGGCCTGCAATATCAAGTCAGTTGAAGATCACATTTATTTCCATAATCTCAACAGTTTATACACAAAAGGTGGTATCTAAAGGTTGTACATAGAAATGAATATAATTATAACAACCAAATAGATATAATGGAGTTGAATCATTATTTTGTTTTGGCTTCTTATGTGGTGTTATTCACATGAAGTAAGACACAGCAGAATGGAAGTATACCAAATGTGCAGTTGCTCTTTGAAGCCAATATATGGTTTAAATGTATGTTAATGCATCCATATTAACCCTAACCCCCTAGGTATTCTGGCTAGCAACCTTCCTGAATCCTCCAAAATCCATCAGTGCATTTTTGGAAACATGCCCTTATCTTCAAAATGCACCATGCATTTTCGTTGATCTTTCATATTCAGAACTTATGGCCTGTACTTCTTGCCGGGTAGTAATTTTGTCCCATTTGAAGAGGTGAAAGTACCAGTTTCCAACAGTGCTGAATTTTCCCCAAAAATTGCCCCTTAGAGGATTTTGCAGGATTTGGGGTAGTTAGGGTTAATTTTTTAAGAATCAAATTATATGTAGCCTAACAACAACAACCTGGGAAAGTTTTAGCTTATTGCATTTGTGTCGCTAATGAGAACATAGCAATATGTGTTCAGATTAAGTAAGACTAATTGCGCGGTGACACCATGTGTTCAGATTGTTCGCATTCATCCTAACGTGTCTTCGGATGAATTCATTTTGGAAATTATTCTGCTAATATTACTCAGACAGTTAATATTGAAACCGGGACAAAATATTTCAAGAGATGTCTGATGTACCACCAAGTAAAGTTTATAATTATAAAACTTTTCTGTTATATGTTTTGTTCGTGATATCTATCAATGGATTTAATGTACCCTTTAAAAACACAATTAAGCAGAACCCATTTTAACCCTTAAGGCAAAAAACACAATTAAGCAGAACCCATTTTAACCCTTAAGGCAAAAAACACAATTAAGCAGAACCCATTTTAACCCTTAAGGCAAAAAACACAATTAAGCAGAACCCATTTTAATCCTTAAGGCCAAAAAAGGGTCTCTAGTTTCTGGTCTCCGCGCGCGTCGCCTTAGACCCACGCGTCGGCATTTTTAAACTTTGTTGTATGGAAAATTTGGTCTGGTTCCAATAACCACGTATACGTGTATCATGTTGGCAAATAAATAAATAAAAATGAAAAAAAAAAATTACCTAAAAAAAAAGGCGGGTCACTGCACCAATTTTGAAGCCGACCTATGACCAGGAACTGGAGAACTTTTCTTTTGGCCTAAAGGATAGATATTATGTTGTGACAGCTGCCTCTGTTAATGCATAACTCAGGCCTGTCCACCTCTTGGCGTTCTCCATCCATCTTCCCCTCTAGTACCGGTATGACAACTGTTGTAGTCATTCTCTCCTGATCACGTGACCGCAGGGGCGGATCCAGATTCTCAAAAAAGGGGCACGGCATAAAAATGTATAATAAATATATTGTAAAATTGATTTATGGTAGGTTTGGTCATACACATTTTTGGCAATTGAATAATGATTTAAACTGATTTTGTGAAATATTTCATTATTCAAGGGGAAAAAATTAGATAACAAACAAAATTGCTGGTACAAAATGATGGTAAAACAGTGAAAATATATGCCAAACATACGGTGAATGTACATGTACACGCACACGCAAAGCGATAAATAGGGGAAATATTCCCCCCCCCCACGCCAATATGACCGAAATACACGTTTTTTCTCGTTTTGATCGATGTCAACAGTCGTTCTTTCCATTGATCATGGTCACATCTGGGATCAGAGTAAAACAAAAGTATTACCCAATGTTCTTTAGATGTTGTTATCATTATCATGCCCTACCTTTGACAACAAATTCGCGTAACTGAGACCATGAATTAAAAATACATTGTTTTTAAAAATGTCTTTCCATTTCGAACTGAAAAAAGATCGAGTACGCTGTCCTGAATTCCACATTAGAATGAGAACAAAAATATCTGAATGCATTTTCAATTTTTTAAACATAATTAACTCCATTACGAGTTAATCTTCCTTAAATATACATATATTTTTTGGGGGGACTGTAGCCTAATTTTATGTAATGTTAAATAATTTAAATTTCGAATTTAGGAAAGATCGAGTACTTATAACTTCCACATTAAAAGGAGTATCCAAATATATGAATGCATTTTAACTATTTTCTCACAAACGAAATTATTTTCATGAACAATTTAGGAAAAGTGCATGAATATTTTTACATAGGCCTAATCATCTTTTTCATTTTCATTTTCACTATTTTATCATGAACGACATACCATGATGATCTGAATGAGAAACAAAAATCTTAATACATTTTCACTATTTTTTTCATGAACGAAATATTTAACATTTCGAATTTAGGAAAGTACCGGTACACTCTAAATTCCACATTAAAAGGAGAACACAAATATCTGAATGCATTCTATCATTAACGAAGACATCCCAATGATACCATAATGAGCTGAATGAGAAAAACAATCTGAATACATTTTCACTATTTTCGCGTGAACGACATGAGAGAAACAAAATCTGAATACATTTTCAATTTTTTTCTGTGAACAAAATAATTTCCATTTTCAATTTTAGATTAGAGTTCAATTTCCTGTATTTGACATTAGAATTGGAATATGCCCCTACACATTTTTATCTCAGAATGAAGTTTCACTGTTTTCTCATGAATAAAATACAATGTAATAAGCTGACATTTTCACAGGCTGTGTATTTCATTTATTTATGCGCATCTTTATTCAAAGAGTAACATAGTTTTAGATACAATTTAGCCAACATTATCAGTGTTGTCTATCCTTCCTTTCATACGCCTGTGCTTACGTTTTGATGATATGAACAGGGCGGAATGCTAGTGATGACAAGCTCGGGAAAATCTATTAATAGGTATCTTGCATTCTCACATTTCGAACGGCATAGCATGTTATAGGCTGTATCACTGTACGCATAATAAATCACGCTTCGTCCTTGCTCTAAGGTTCACCAATGTGAAACAAAACCAAAACCTCCCAGCATAATTAATTTGAATCCACGTGCAAATAACACGCAGATTGACGGGTTTACGTGCTGTCAACGCAACACCCTTTTCTTGATTAATAATTGTGACGTACACAATAACAGCATGTGGATTTCACGGCGAGATTATGTCAGTCGTGAAGCTTTCCAACTATGTCGTTATCCACACGTATGTAGAGGTCACGACCGTATATTTGCTGGTACACGAGACGAACCACAGGAAAGAGCATGCAGATATGTTTCGCTGGGACCAGTTAAGGATGCCTGGCTGTCCAATTTCACATTATAACAGATGTTCGTATGGATCGATGTATTTTGACTGCCGAGCAGTGAATTTCATTCGATAATATTCCAGTGGCTGTAGAGAGGCTTTCTTTGGATATGAAATGTAAGTAAACACTATCGGGCCATAATTATTCGCACTGGATATTGAATCCGTTTTGTTTTTTTATGCTAAGATTATTTAGCACGGATTGCCGGTTAGGCCTAGACGTAGCTCGGTTTTGAGGATCTGCGAATTAATCGAGGAATCGATGACTGATATGAGAACACGAGATTGAATACAACTGATTGAGATGCAGTGCGTAAATGGATTTAAATAATTGTATTTTTGTTATTTCCTTTGTTTGTATTCAAAGAAGATGTATTTCAGGGATCGAAATTTAACCTCTTTTAATCCACTAGCCACAGGTTGGTAAATCTAATGACTACTAAATTCGCTAGGAGTGATAATCCGAGGGCTAGTGTACACAATTAAAAAACACATCATCACATTTCAAACAAAAACCTACAATGTTTTTTCTGCTGACAGTGCGAGACAGTTATATGACATGGTATTTTTAGAGATTTTTTTTAATTAGGAAAATTGTCCCCAAATAAAAAATAAATGTTATAGATCAAATTCCACGTTAAAATTAATACGAAGTTCATATTTTCCAATCAACAAATCAGAGTATGCATCATTTCATAGTAACAATTAAACGTATTATAGCTGAACATTTCATGGGTACGTTTTCTATAATATATCTTTGATCACATGCAGTAGTGCTAAAGTGAAATTTAGGAGTACTCTTTCCAAAATTCAAACTGGAAATTATTTTTCCTTAAAAATGACATCACCTCGGACAACATTTCAGATAAGATTGATACTATCATCAGCTTAACAATAAGTTAGTTTAACATTCGTTAAATTTTAAGTTTAATTTATTAATAATGTTGTTATTATTATTGTGGTCGTTTCTTTATTTATATAAGGCCTATTTATTGTATTTTTAGCATTGCAAGGTTAAGCAGTAAACCCTATATCAACGATGGCTCATTTATCACATGGAATGGAGTGGAATTACAATGGTAACAGGAGAAACAAGCAACGAAGAGGAAATTTGGACGCTTTTTTCGGCAATGGGGGGCAGCGTGGACGTCCTGTCATCCGCAGCCAGTACTCAAGTGGCCTGGCCATGGGTGCATACAGGGGCACATCCATATCCTCTGCACCTTATCCCAGTCGGGATGCGACATGTAGCCTCCATGTCTGCCTCCGTGCTCTCTCCATCTGCATTTTGGTTTGCGGAGCTTTGATGCTGGGCTGTGGGCTCTTCCTGTACACTGGTACCTTCCAGCTCAGCCTCTGCATACCCGGTGGATTAATGATGGCCAGTGTTCTCCTCATATGGTGTATTCTGTACGTTTGGCACGGTACATGTAATAGCAGTAGCAGAGAGTCATGTCAAGACACCAACTATCGGCCGGCTACGAGTGGGGATGAAGTGACCGTGGAGATACCTAATTCCACCCCTGGAGAAGTGATGAGTTCACATGGACCCGATACAAGGATAACGGAGACTTGCCTGAACAACCCACCACCCAGATATTCACACATGTGAGTATTAACCTTCCTACAATCAGTGCAATTTTTGAAACAACCCATTCAGGCCACTCCAAGCCATTAGCTGTTGCTAGTGGCCTACTATGGTTACCCTTCTGTGCACTGTCACACCACTGAGATTGCAGGGTAAAGTGTTCCCATTGATACATTGCAGGCCATATGTTCAAACATTTTACAGTGGCCTTGGGTAGCACACAGTTGATTTTGTAAGATTACTTGGAAAGGACAGCAGGCTTGTATATGTATGTATTGAACGTTGCTCAAGAACAGAATTTTGTGGATCGGAGTGGCCTCCATGTGTAGGAGGGTTTTAATGGTTTTAGTTTGGACAATTTCCGCATACAATATTTTTCTTTTTCCCGAAACGTGCCAAGCTCGCAAGGAGTTATGCAACATCGTTTGGAGTGTCCTGGCCAAGCGGTCTAGTGCGCTGAACTCGGGTTCTGGTGTAGTCAGAATATGGCAATTCCGGCATGGCCAGTCGCGGCACTTGTGTTCTTGCGCGAGACATATAATTGCTTCGTACTTCAGATGGGACCGTGTAATAGATTATTAAAGTACTGCACGTAAAAGAAACACCCTAGTTTTTCGGTTTCAAATAAGCACCTTTGTTAACAGGCTTCTGAGCTACAGTGCCTAAGTGTTTTTCAGCGATCCTTGGATTCATTATCATAAATGTGTAATACTGGAAACATATTGAGAAACTAAATCTAAACAAAATCACAATAATCAAACACAAACAACTTGCAAACTGTTAATTTACATGGGCCGCCTGTCTTTACCTCTGCGGCAGAAAATATAGTAACTATGCCGACAACAGATTTCATTTAATTTATTCAGGGTGTATTTTAGTTGTTCATTTACTTTGGGAAATTTCAGAGATGTAAATATGTTCTTGTTAAATTTGTGGGAAGTTAAGCCAATGGATGTAATTTCAATTTTTCTACATGTGCAAGGTTGACTATAAACCATACAATAAACTAGCTTGAGTTGGCTGTACTTAGTTAACCATAATACTACTATACTACTAATAATAGGCCTAGTAATAAAAATGACATTGTGTGGTAATCACTTAAAGTTTAATTTGTAACGGACAGTTCAAGTTGTGACTGTACAATGCAATGCCAATTAGTGCGTACTACAAGTACAAATGTCCACGGGTACGTCAAATCTACTCACATAAACATCAATGATTTCATTACACAATGAAAAACTTCCGAATCAGCTCGAACTCTGGCATACTATTTTGAAACACAGCAATGAAAACGCCAACACCGCGTTAGAAAAATACTTAAAATTTCTTTAAAATATGATAAATTACTGAAACGGTAGCTTTTTATTCGTTTTCAATTAATTTCCCCGTAAACATTTATGTGCCTAGCCTTGTCCAGCAAAACACTGTTACGACTGTTTGACGAATGCTAGTTGCTACCAGACGTATCCTAAAAATATCCTATGTATAGCACGCAGTTCAACAATTAAAACTTAACAGCGACATAAAACAAATGTTGTTCATTTTAGCCTATTGTTATATACTACAATGCACCAACGAAGTCAGAATCAGCGCAGTCAGTGCATAGACTTCCATTTTACTCCTAGAAATCCGTCGCTGAGAAGCAAAATCCAAAGTTTCAAAAGATTCACCACTAGAATTATTTTCAGACGTTTCAAAAATATTTCTGGTGACGTCATCAGTGCTCAAAGCAACAAAAATAATAACTTGTGAACCTAAAAAGGACAAATCTAATTTTGTTCATGATCGTAAAGAAAATTAAACATCTGAAATTACACTCACTGACATTTTAGCTGATCTGACCTTTAGAAACAGGAAGTTCAAATTCAACATATGTGACTGGCTCTGGCAAAACCCTAAACTTGGACCCAATTTTCAAAAGTGACCTCCCAAATTTATCGTGCAAATAACAATGTTCCCAACAGCGTTTGTCTTTTTCCATCAAAATCTAGAGAAAATGCTCTATATGGTGACATGAAAACTGGTCTCTGGGGTCAGTTTTTGACCTTTTCATGGCTGTTACGCATTATGGTAAATGCCGAGAAATTTTGGGTCACATATACTATTAACGTAAACTTGAGAGGTCTTTCAAAATTGAAATTGACAATGTTATCCAGCAAAATACGGACACTTTCATATTGGGTTTCATGAGCGGATCCAGAACATTTCTTGGGGGGGGGCTGAGAATCAAAAACAATTATTTTTCAGTACTACAAAGGGTGCCGCCACTTCCTATGCGCAACGGTTAGTACAGTACTAAGTAGGTCACCTCCTTATGTTTATCCCGCACACTGTGGGAATGGGAGTGCGTTCTCCCTTCCTCTCTCTCTCTCTCTATCTCTCTCTCTCTCTCTCTCTCTCTCTCTCTCTCTCTTTCTCTCCTTAATTTTTTTTTTTTTTTTAAACGAATTTAGGGGGGGGGGGCTACAGCCCCCTTAGCTCCCCCTGGATCCGCCAATGGGTTTGCGTTTTGGAACATGGCCAGTTTTCCTTGTATTTATGGCATTCCACTGACATCGAAACTATGCGTATTACTCATATTTTCATGCTAAAAAATTGAACCTTTTCAATGACGTTATTCATTGATTGGAAAACATTCGTGATATTCAGCACGTGATTAATACGTATAAAACACACAATGTTTTTGTATCAAAATACGGTCCTAAATATAGGCTCCATGTTTAAAAAAATATGTAATATGTAAAACGTAATTTTTAGAGATACAAATTTAAATACCTCGGTCCGGTCGTTACTTCTTTTATTGTATTGACAAACAAAATGTGCAACGGCTGTTTGATATTGGCCAATTAATTTGCTGCGTTGAAAAAGCACGGTAACTTTTGAGACTGCTATAGCTATCATTAAACAGTCGTATGATTAGTTTCCTGCACGAGGTTAGGCCATTTTCATATTAAACAGCGAAATCATTTGAAACCTAATACCCCGCTTCCATTTCAGCAGGGCTATCATATTTTTGTAATTAATATAAACGAATTGCAAGTTGAAAACATGATATAATTAGTCCCTCTGGATGGTACGGGCAAATTAATTTACAGCCCTCAGCTCATGGACTAAGTGCTTGAAAGGGGATGCCCAATTATATCCCGCGCCGTACAAGGTCTCAACGGAGAAGGGATTGTGTACAAATTTTAAAGCTGAGGGGTGGGAAATTTAGTTTTGACCATAATCTGTGTTACTGTTTCTCGTCTTGGGGATTGTCACATTTTAAATGCGCAACCATAATTATGTAGGTATATGGACGATTCATTTGTATCTCCATGGTGAATTGGGTGGTATGGTGGGGATAGGGGATGGGAGTTGTTAGGCGGTTAGGACTTCATTATTGATCGGTGAATAAACAACATCTTTATTTGGTATTTTCTGTTTTACAGGAACGTATCTGGTACCTTTGCTGTAAGTGGACAGAGCAATGAACGATCACCGTCTACGCCTCCACCGCCATATAATGAGGTCACATTTTAGGTCTAGCCTGGTGAACATACAATTTCTCACTGAGACTGTGGTGCTACCAACATGTCTTCGTTTACCGTCGTAAAACAACATCAGATGCCACTGTTACAATGATGTCATAGAAGTGAATACATGCATATTCATGAGGACACCATTGTCCTACCATTGGTTGGTTAGGCCAAAACAATGCCTACCAAGCCGGCCATTAATTGTGACGCGGAAATGGGGCGGTTCTCTTACAACAACACCGAATCGCCAGGGATAATTTATTTTAAAACACGTTTTCCCGCCAAAACCATAATTGAATTTCTCTGTCTTTTTCCGCTCATGGACATTACAATATTATGTAACTGTATTCAATAGGGGGCACTAGAGAGGTACCAGAATTTTAAAGGCCTATATGTTTGTCTAATCGATCTGAACTATGGGTGGGGGAGGGAGAACGCCCCCTACTTACGCCACAGGTCGGAGCGATTTAGTTTATTGGACATGTGCCCTGATAGCTGAGTTGTCAGAATTTTGGTTCGAATACTGGCCAAGACACTTTTACCGTAATTGCTTCCCTCCACCCTGTAGTATATATGGTTGTTTAATGTCTATCTTGATTTTAAAGACCTATTATGCACAATTCGCCATCCATGTTGAAATTACGTTTCTTACTTTTAATTGCCAAAATTATGCGTGTTTTGACACCTTTTTTGGCACTTTTTGGTATTTATGCTAATGAAAATGTTTCGGTAGTTGAAAAAAGAACAGCGATTGGTGTGCACGTCATCGACAGAATACGCACTTAATTAAGCGTCACGTGACGTCGTGTGGCATCCCGCGAACACGTAGTGGTTATCAAAACTATTCTGTAAACGCGCATGGTAAAACGTGCGTCACGCGCTCATTATTGCGTTTTATTCTTACATGTTCGTACACCCTATATATTGATTATTCACAGTAAACAACTTGATAATAAACCTTTGTTTTTTATTCGAACATTTCTAGCAAAGTGCAAGAAATTTTATAAAAAGCTGTTGAGCTTATTATGTTAAAAGCCTTCGTGTATAGTTATTTTAGCCCCGTGCACGTGACCAATGGTGGCGCCCATTCCGAACCAGCGTACGTACGCGCGTCAAATCTAGTTTTTTTTTTTTTAACTCTCCAGTAGAGTTATATAATTCCGTTTATTCAATCTCATATCAAAGTACACACAAAACAATACAAAACATTCAACTACAATATCCATGCAAATTTAATGAGCAAGACAAAGTTGCACAAGCAAAAACAATATGGGTAACGGCAGTAGCGGGGATCACACAACGGGACACAAGCCTTTTACGTGGTTGTACACAAAGTAGATTTATAGGGAGAAACTGACCTGAAATATTATATAAACGTGAAGCGAGCAAAGAAAAATTGGCTGATGCCGGAATATATATATATACATAACAGCAAAAGAAACGTCACCCCCTAAATTTTGATAAGTATGAGAACATGTTTAGCTTATGTGTCCTCAGACGTCATGCATGACGAATTTTGAGGTCAACCAAATTTGCAACATTGTGTTCGTGTTACACTCCATACTCATAATATTCTTCATTAAACAAATTATATTAATTATAAAATGAAAATAATAAATATTTTTAGAGGTGACGTTTCTTTTGCTGTTATGTATATATGTAAATCTACTTTGTGCACAACCACATAAAAGGCTTGTGTCCCATTAATTGTGTGATCCCCGCTACTGCCGTTACCCGGGTTGTTTGCATCTGACCGGGGCTTGATCCCTGGCTACTCGGCAGATATGGTTTGGCCTCTGACCTGGCCCCCATAGAGCAATAGATAATTGGCAGAAGTGGACCGCCCACCAACATAGGGGCTGGTTAGCTCAGTTGGTAGAGCGCTCGTACGATAATCGAGAGGTCGCGGGTTCGGGTTCGAGTCCGGCATCAGCCAATTTTTCTTTGATCGCGAACCGTTTATATATACTACTCAAAACAATTTAGGGAACACCGGAATAATCTCAGTTAAAGCAAGATCATTTTTTTCAGATAAACACAATGTTTCACAGAATTGATGAGAAACAACTGCACAATGAAACAGATGATAAAGGATGCATGAAGTGATTACACATTTCATGACATGACTACTGAAAGAGAGAGGGGGTTGCAAATGAAAATCCCGGTTCATGGAACATTTCAAACCTATTTGATGTTAAAAATCCGGTGTTCCCTAAATTGTTTTCAGTAGTGTATATATATGTATATATATATGTATGTATATATATATATATATATATAAATATATATATATATATAAATAAATATATATAAAAGCAACAAAAATTATTATTGCTAGTAATTATGTTCTCTATCTAGGGGCGCGTTTTCGCGACTGTAACCAGAAACATGTTTGGGCTTTGGTCATTGGTTAAGCGTTTTCGCGAGTAAGGTTATGCTGCGATGACGTCATTGTTATGACCAAACGTGAACCGAAGTTTGTGATCGGATACGCTTGGTTTCAAGATGGCGGATTGTAAAATGTAACGAAAGTTTTCTTACTTATATTTGTTAAAACATGATGAAATGATTGTTCGTATACCAGTATATCTTTCAAGTTTATTACTAGCACTCACGAGTAAGTTCTATTTTGCAAAAATTTAATTACACATTTTGAGAAACGTTGATGATTGCACACGTCGCAAACTGAATACAAATTTTTGGGTTACGTTCGAGTTTTCATGTAGTATATGCCGTTTTGTTTCTGGTCAAGAAAATGACGTCAGAAACAAGTTTCTGGTTAGGGTCGCGAAAACGCGCCCCTGGTGGTTGTTCTGTTAATGACGTCATATGAATGTTTGTCAATATGAGTTTGTGTCTCTGAGGTTCTTCTAGGAAATGTTCTAACCAGCTCCACTTTTTTATTCGTACATTTGAAGAAGAAAAAAATTGAAGGCGTAATTTGTTTTTATTTGTAACAAGCCTACGAACAGATTAAAACTAAAACTGTCAGCAAACAGTGAAAGCAAGTAATGTTACACTAATACCAACAAGTAAATTGGAACTTTGGGAGGGTAATGTGTTTGATTTCGTTGCGCTTCGCACTGAGCAGCATGCACTATTATACTCTTCAGGGAGCTGAGATACTCCTGCCGTTTTTACACCCTGTAGGTTTTTTGCAGTGTATGATCATGAATGATTGAAATTGGCATACTGACCACAGGTAATAATGTCCATTCAACATTTGCATTATTAATATATTTTTTTATGGAATTCACACTGTTAACAATGTGTTTTTTTTTTAACCACTCGTGGTAAGAGACTACAAAAGAAAAATAGTATGCCACGACAGCAGTTTAAAGTTTCTAGTTTCAAATTTAGTTTATATCCACTCATACTTGATATTTTCACAGTGTGTTTGACTTAAAACAACAAGACTTTTGAGTAGGACATCAGTTGTAGAATGATCGTATTTGTGGAGCCAACGTCCTCGCGGACACGGTGATAGCTTAGCTTATCATCTATAAGCCCATAGGGCCTGTTTGGATCACATGTATAATTATGTGCAGACAGTAGAATGCATAAAATGCTGACAAATGTCAGACGTACAGTGAAATCCAGGGGAGCAGCCGATAAGATTAACAAAAACACAAGGAGCGGGAAACTAAAACCCTTCAAAGGTAGAATTTCTGATACTCACTGTTGCTTAAAGTAATATATTGTACATTTGTATATATCTTAATGTACTTGAAACAAGTAAAAGTACTATATATAAAATGGCGTTATATAAGTGTAATTTTGTTTCACTATTATTATTTGTTGGTGTGAGCGATTTCCTTGTCCTGCTTTTAACATTAAAACCGTAAATATGTAAATTGCAATTGAGCTCGCCGTTTGTGTTAACCCTAAAAAAAACTAGGGTTTTAAAATAAAACCAGTAGTGTCAAATTTAAGTTATATGTGTTCATATTAGGCGAGTTGCCTAATTTAACACCAGTGGTTTATTTTTAACACGTTTGTTTGCAGTATTGTCATGGGTGAATAAAGAAACACAAACCAAAGAACATAATATTGAGCCTGGTAATTATAAAGACTTAATTGTTGCTGACCCGAGTAAAAATAGTGCGACAAACAGTTGAAATTTAGATCTATTTTGTCGAAATAAGACATAATGTTGTTTGTGCATAATAAAATGAGTATATTCCGTCTAATTACCAGCCATTTTCTTATGAAATACTGCCATTTACACCAATCAATTGCTGTCCCAACCACCGATCCTTGTTTCTAATACACTTCATTTTAAATTTGTTATTTTTGCATAATTATTTGTTTTTACAATATAACATTTATTGTACGCTGTTTTTTTTTATACATTTTCATGTGTGACAATTAAGCTCCTTTATCCCTACTCAAAGTAATATATCGTATTTTAGATTGAGTAAGTACATACGATTAAGCATTTTCAGTCACATTAAAGTACCGTACTCAGTATTAACATTCTGAAAACGAAATCGAGATGGGCATTTATTTATTGTTGGCATGAATGTTCTATACTTGGTATTTACCGCAGGATAATAGCCAATGGGGTTGTGGCAGCGTGTGATAATGGAGCACGGCCCCAGCTACGTACATTGTCACCCGTGCCACGCCCTATCAGCCACACCAGGTGCATGGAATGAGAACAAGAAGGTTTTACGGGTAACACCATGTGTAAGTTTGTCTTCTTGGAAGAAGTGATGTGGTTCTGTTAAGAACCGGTAGTAAAGAGAGTTCTGAACGTCCTATCTAATACTAATAATATAATAATGGATGCATTTTAAAGCGCTCTTACACAAGGTATCACAGCGCTGTACATTATTACCCCTGCTCATCAGGCGCATAAATCATTCCTGAAACCATCTCAGCTCCCTTGGGAGTATACAGCTCAATTGCTGCCATTTCGGCGCATATGGGCTAATCAAACACAACAACCTACTCTGCCCTCACAGGTACCCATTTACTCCTGGGTGGAGAGAAGCAATTATGGTAAAATGTCTTGCTCAAGGACACAAGCACCACGGTCGCGGTTGGGATTCGAACCCACATTCTGACGACTCAGCCATCAGAACACAAATCCGATGCACTAAACCGCTCGACCATGGCACTCCACGTCTGTGGGGAGAAAGCTGGCGATTGGCCAGGCATTGCAACTTCTCTTCCCCCTGGAGGTTTGGCGGATCTGCAAATCAGCTCGCCGTGCCCGGGCACTTAAATTGCTGGTACACGATCCGGCCTCGCAGGGCTCATCATAACTTTAGTTGCATTGTGCATGGTGGATCAGTCAGCCGCCTCCCTATTGTATACCATTCTTTTCCTATAATATTTTCGCTTTACTTTTCTTCAGGCTTTGTTAAATTTTTATTGTTGATGGCACAAAGGGCACGTAGTCTGCCGAAAGTGCCAACCAAAACTTTGTCAATCAAAACTTTGAGCTAAAACCTATACATAATTATTGTCATTATAATACACCGACATTTGAATGATAATATCATATTTCCCATCATTAAAAAATTCTAAAATCAAATATTGAACATAATCGTGGCATACCGGTACTCTATTATAATTACACAGTTATTAAAATGGCCCACACGCAATTCCTCGTCTTTTTCCTTGTGACTAGGAAGCCAACTCTCACAGTTTCTCTCTGCCTTTTCTGATCATTGCGACCTCGTAGATGCTTTCGTCAAGATTATCAACAGTGATGTAATCCTGTTGACGAAAGAAAAATCCAAACAAGCCTATCATAATATTTGAAATATAGGTTTTTGAAACATCTAAAATGCCCAAAATGTATATAACTTTATTTTCGGGTCTCGAATTTTCTCATTTTCACCGCGTCATCAGGCAGAAGTTCTTAGCCTCACTGATTATTATCGCCTTGTAGGTAGTAATCCTCATGAGAAAATTAAATTTCCATTTCCATTTGAAAAACACATGTCAAAAATACCCTCAGCACCCCTGAAGTGAATATCTCCACGGCGAGGTATTTAATGTAAGTGAGCAATAATTAAATTTACCTATGCACATTTATTCATTCTTCAATTTTTGTGTCTCAGTGTATGCCTATTATTTGATTGATTCATTTTAATGATCAGTCTTTAAACTTAAGTCTTTGGAATTTCCAGACTTAATACTGTATCTAAAAGAAAGGAGTAACATTTTTTTTCCAAAAAAATTATTTAGAAAAAATAAACAAAAACAATAACAACAAAACCACAAGCACATTTACCATATCATTTATCAAAATCTGGTCAAACTGTCTGAAGAGACTATGGAAAACGGGTCGCTTCTTTGGATTTTGATGCCAACAGTTGAGCATGATGGAATACCTATTGCAAAATAAAATATTGACATGATTTAAAGGGAAGGTACAATTTTGGTAATATTGGTAAAAATGCATCTATGTATGGAAATGCTTACTTTCCTATGTACAATAAATAACCAAACTGTAAAAGTTTCAGCTCGTGCGAAGTCTCTTAGATATCAGGAAAGTGTGGAAAAATCATTCACAATTTATACAAAAAACACGAAGGAAAGATTAAAAAGATTTGTACTTCAGATGTACTTTACATATACTTACAGTTCTTTCTTGCACTGCTTTGGTCTGGGCATGCGGTAACCCTCCACAAGTTTCTCCACCATTCTCTTAGCAGTCATGAGTGGGTACGGCCGAGCACCTGTAGGAAATTAGAAATCGAAATGCAAATAAATTACCGTTTCAACAGGGCATGTTTAAAAAAATAAACCAATGCATCGTAGAAGGGAAATTCCAGTGATTAATACCTGCTCCCATCCTTCCCAGTCCATAGTAGAACATGTAGCTCTATGGTAGAACATACTCCCTCATTAACAACGTAACAATGATCTCACCAAGTGTTACGATCTCCCACAGCAGAACCCCGAAAGACCACACGTCACTCTTCGTTGTGTACACGTCATCAAGAAGGGATTCCAAAGCCATCCAGCGCATGGGAAGCGGTCCCTGCAATGAGCATTACGATATTATTGATAATGTTGGCACGAATATTCTTACTCTCTTTGAATAAACTGAACAATTAACGTGTGAAAGTTTCAGATCATTACGTCGTGTCGTTTAAGAGAAAATAATGAAAACTAAACTGATGTCTCGTGTTCATAACGTTCGAGCGGGAAATTACTTCACTTTTCAGGACAGGACCTCATACACAATTATTTCTTGGTAAATTTGATACCATGTAATTGTTTTTTGTTATAATTTTGCAAAACACAAAACACAAAACAAAACCAAAACCAAAAAACATTAAAACAAATAATTACATTGCTAAATCAAAACCATCTAAAACAGGACAAAGACAGAAACTGAAGACAAGAGACCGCTTACCAAAAGAAAGATTCTTACAAGAAAACGTTGCCCCACTTAATTTGCATAATTTGTAGGGACCCATTACTAATTGCAATACATTTTTATGCCTCATAATAATTGAAAACAACATTCCTGAAGCCATAAGCGACAATTAAGAGTGTTTCTCCTGACATGTCTTCTTTTATAATTAATTGCTAAAATAATAATAAGGGGGATGAGTCTATTTTTGTCTGATGATAAACCAAAACAAATATCTTTACATCTTTAGACCACTGCATGGGTTGCTATTCGATGATGCTGAATTTAACCAGATTAAAATATTCCATAAAGACTCAACTATAGTTTATACGGTAATACATTACAAAGCGACTACTTGGTTATTTTGGAATTACTAATTCCCAGCTGCACCTTTTTAATAAAGATCAGACACATTATTGGTTATTTCCCAAACCCCAACATGAGTGAACTATTATTCATAATTTAGTTATTATGTCAAACATCCAGAAATAATCATTCTATCGGAAGTGCTCATTATAGATTTAAATTAACTAATGTTCCATTGAGTAGGCCTAATGTCTATTAAGGTGAATGAAGTGTTGCACATTTTCCCAAAATATGAGCTGAAATTACTTTCATGAGGTACGCATGTTGGCCCTTTGAGGTATATCTTGAGATATAAGTCACTGTTATCAAAATTAAACCTAAGCCCAACGCCATAAAGAGCTTAGATTTTATCAGTAACAATTCACCTTTTGCAAGTGAAATCTCGATTTTTCAAAATATATTGTTGTTCCCAGTGCCTTTTGGTCCTTTCATTTAAATATTAAAGTTTATTACTTCTGATTCTCGTTCGTAGATGAGGGCATTTATGACGTCACGGGCCAGACCAAAGTCAGCTACCTTACACACCATGTCTTCGCTTACCAACACGTTACGAGCAGCAAGGTCACGATGGATGAACTATGGGTGTGAAGGTAGGAAAAAGTTCAAGGATTATTATTGTTCACATCATGTTGATTGCAATAAGGGAATACAAGTTCGTCAGATTGTCTTTACCACATGATGGTATAATGGATGGGTGATAATCAGCGGCGTAGCCCTAAAAACAGAAAAGATAAAGAAAAGGGAAAAAACCCATAACCCCTGGGCACCCCCCCCCCCCACTGCAAAGCAATGTGCCCCCCCGCCCCCCCTGTGCCCCCCCCCCCCCCACTGAAAAAGTCCTGGCTACGCCGCTGGTGATAATGGACCGAGCCGGAGTTCCAGCGGTCATTATCCTGTGGTATAGTCCACGTCTGGAAGTTTTATTCCGGTTAATAAACGCGTATTTCGAGTTCGTTTTGGAAAGGTTTATATTAATTAATTACATTTGTTTGGTAAATTGGCAAATAAAAACTGTCAAAGCCACACTTTGTGGGGACACATGCAGTCACAACTAAACAATTGAGTCAGCTGATGTGAAACGAACCTCTACTCTCTGATTGTCATGCGCACGCTTCGTTATGCGACTCATACACGCGAGTCTGATTTTGATAACGACTGGTCTGTATCTGCCACTAATGCACCATGTAATTACCAATCAGATTGTCATATAACTGATGGGCTTATATCAATCATCATTTTGAAATAAGTCACTTGTGAATGGATTAGGCCTATGTATAGATGATTTAAACAAAATAAGGTTCACCTTTTGTGATGACAAGAAGGCCATTCCATTGGCCACATCCCTAGCAAACTTGACTAAGGTCTGAGAGAGTGATTTACTCAAGCCAGGTATGTTGGAGTAGCCTGTACTGGCGTCTTCGGATCTATACTCAATGAGAACGCTCTTGAGGTCCTCCTTGCCAAGGTATTCAACGATGACGTAGACAGGATCTGCCATCAAATAAGCCAGCGCCAAAATAAATAAATAAATAAATAAATCTATATAAAGATATATTATACAAAATGTATTATAATATCGACATATTACAAGATAGACAAACGCTCAGAAAACGTTTGGAAACGAACGTTCATTTCAACCCTCGATTTACAAGAAATATTATAAAACAAACTTTTAAATGTTTTATCACATAGGTGCACACGCAAACTCGTCGAAGCAGTTTTGCCAAAATTACCAACACTACACCTTTTCTTAAAACAAAATTCCAAAACAAATCAAAGTGTATCTAAAGGTGATGTACCTGTCTCTATACAATACCCCAGTAATCTGACTACGTTTTGGTTGTGAACCAACTTTTTTCATCAGGTCCAACTCTTGAAGAAGTCCAGTCCTCGCCTGTCCGCCAGCGCCCTCTATGAATAAATATTAAAATGAAATTGACTTTTATTCTTAAAAATCCAATTGTAAGACAAGTCATCTAAGCCATTAAGTAGACATCAACCAATGGCAAATCGAGGAGGTCATCTTTCTCTTGTTTGATCCTTTGTAAATATACCACCTATTCTTGAAGGGAAGGTAATTTTGTAATCACAAAATTAACGATTTTGTACCTTGCCTTAAAGTGCACATTCTAAAATCTCTCAGACTTTACCCAGATATCAAAATGGTCAGTTGCTGCCGGACCCATTTCTGTATCAGACTGACCTAGCAACATGATCTGATTGACCCAGATACTGGGTCAGAAAAACCGCTGAAATTGTTGAAATACGGGTATTAAAATCTGAACCAAAGTTGGCCTTTTTAAATTTCAGTTAACATCATAAATTAGTTTGAGGCCGCGAGCCCCTCATTTGATCTTCCTTTATATACAAACATGTATGCGAATCAGTGCGCATGATCATAGATCAACATAGTTTAATATTAGTGGGCTACATGTGCTAGCTAGGCCTAAATATTAACTCTGAATGTAACTTCACTCTGTTGAATCAACCTTGTAAGAGTTCGGTCAGTGATAGTTACTCTTTATGAACTTAGATTTAAATCATGTTGGTTAAACATGTAGTAAAAAGTCAAATCTAACTTTTATATTAATTCAACTGTTACCGTAATTCACTACTTTGTAAAAGTTAAAACCAATTTTTCAAAGAGTTATAATTGAACAAACATAATTATATTGATTCAATGCTACAAGTTTATGTAACATTACCTTTGACCGTTTTAACGGCAACCTTCGTGCGCTTCCCAGATACCTCGATCCCTAGTGCCGTACCCAGCAGCACCTTCCCAAACGCGCCTCCGCCAACCTCCTTCTCGATCACCACGAGATCTCGTGCGAATGACAGATCGAGTCCCACATTGCCATGCGTTGCCTCTTTCGGTGCAGGAGACTTACCGGCTTGGTCTTCCGAGACACTTTCATAGACTGGAGTCAACTCATCCAATGGCATACCTTTAAAAAGTCACGTTCAGTTTTTGTTTTATGGGAATTATAACTTTATCATAAGGTCCATTTAGGCCTATCTATTACATTTTTTTATTCCTTTTATGTCAGTGCTCTGATTGATTGAACGTGACAAAACCGACGTTGAAGAGAAAAATAGTCTTTCCTCTTTGAGAATCAGCACACTTTATTTGCTTTTGAATATAGGAAATCTTACAGAGATGGCCACAGCGTGATAAAGATCCAGAGGGCCCTACGGGTGCATCCCACTAAATAAACTCTCACAGCAAACAATGCTAAATACAAAATGTTAAAAAATTATTTTAAAATACCTAAATTATTAAAATATTGATTGATGTCTAACTTTTTTTTATATTCTCAATTTAATGTGGATAGTTCAGAGGCCCGTCGATTTACTCTCATCCCAGTGGAAACCACCCCTAAGAGTAAGACTATAGTGAAAACGCCAACACTGAAAATCATCCATTTTGGAAAAGGCCATACTTTTGGAACCAAATTAGTACCACTTTTTCGGGCCCTAGTGTATCCAAAATACTCCAAAGTTGGAAGTCGAGGACCCCAGGTTGTGATATTGGACTATTTTTTTACACAAACCCTCAATGTATGGATCTCGAATGTTTTGGTTTTTTTTTTAAGAAAATGTTTTAGGGCATACACATTATGATAAACAGCTCGGCGCATGAATTTTTCACTATTTAGTGGGGTGCACCCCTACACAACACCCTAGCAACGACACGCTCCTCAGCCATACTTATCCTAAATCATCACGTGCACCAAAACAAGGATTGGTAAAGATACAGGGATGTTGACTTTTGTAACTCATTCACTTGAGTTGGAGCCTGGATCATACCTGAAATGGTCATAGATCGTACAATTTACTGTAATTATATTACATCTGTCATGTAATAAACATGCTGAATTCAACCTATCGGGATAGTATGTAGTTGACATTGACTCACAAGTAGCCTCATGATAAGAAATGTAATTTGAGCATTGTAACTAGCAGTTTGCTTTTTCGATTGTTTTTGTCTGGTGTAGGAGTAAGCGCTCAGCGATGACTGGTTTGTGTGTGCTGCATCTGGTATTTGGTAACCTCTGCAAATAACGAAACATGAATAGGCATACATCATTAAAGCTGTTGTGTGTAGTGAAATAATTATAAAAGCATTTTGTTTGGTATAAAAATGTTTGTTTACTTCACCCTTCCCCAGATTGAAGCCACTCTGTTAAATATGGCCATAGCTGTGTTCGTTTTTCTATAAATTGATATGAGTAGATGCAGATTAGCGCACACTGTTACACCCCGCCCCCTGCTCTTTGTAAATTCTATCGCAGATAAAAATTAATTCATCAGCACCAAGCACGGTATAGTCTATGCATACTTAAATACATGAATACAGTGATAGCTGTGAATCACATATATCTTACCCGTCATCTATGATGGTTTCATGGTCTTGTTTGTGTGCCAGTGTTTGCTGGTTATGACGCCTTCTGAAATAAACTCCGGCGACGGCGACAACAATGCTGGCCAACAATACTCCAATAATAACTCCGACATTGTTACTATCGGCTAAACATCCAAAGAAATATCATAGTTAAATATACAAAAATTAAAGCAATAAACAAATCTAAATCTATGATATTCCAGGACTTTCACCTTCGTTTATTAAATCAATATTTACACTATTGCCTGAACATCTATCGCCATTCCACTTAGGGTCACACGAGCACTTGCACATTGCACACTGCACTGTTTAGTGTACCGCAGTAAAAGGGTTCGGAAGGACTTAGTGTTTTAGAGAATAAATAACTTGATCTTCAATGGCAAAACATTGTATCACTCTAAAACGTTATATTTTAACTGTGATTAAGTAAATAACAATATTGATACAATTACCTGAGCACTCGCATATAGCACTGTTGAGCGTACTTCCATTCTCACAGGATAGTGCACATTCTATAGAAATATAGTAAACGGGTTCAGAGTAGACTGTTTTTGACTGGTAAAAGCAGGGTGGTATTGTTCAGGGTGGTCAAAATGACAGTAAAAACCAGTCAAAAATGCCCCTGTGTGTACATTTGGGTCAACAGTCAAAACAGGCAGTTGACTGGTTTTGACCTCTATAGCAACTTCCCACTAAAGTGCACCGAGAGTAGGAGGGTTAAAACGACAAAATGGGAAATCATGCACTTGAGATAAACTTACTTACATGGCTTACCAAAAGAGTTCTACTCTTATGGTCTAATGTGCACTGACATGTGTTGGCCATTATAAATTAAACTTATAAAAGGTACAATGTTTTATTTTGGGTACTCAGTATAATACAGGAATGCTATAATAAATTGGTTAAGCTTACCAGTACAATTGCTTCCAGTCCAGTATTGTGCACACATGCACACACACAAGCCGCTCAGTGTACCTCCATTCCCACAGATCATGTCTCCACAATCTGTGACATGTACTATGTACATGTATATAACTATTTTGGAAATGTTTGTGATAGTAAGTTTATTCATATAACTAAACAGACGTTTCCAGGAAAACAACATTCGGACCATTCATAACGTTATATTCTACTGACATTGAAAATTTTCACTGCATTTTGTGAGATTAGGCATCAAGCGCAAGAACTGTTAATGTACTTTACACACATGGATTTGTCCAGCAATAAACATGCAGCTGGTTACCAGACAAGGTTGATTTTAGTAATAATTATGACCTGCAATGTATCAATGGGAAACCACCTTACCCTGCAATCATATGAGGTGTTGCATTGCACAATAAGGTAGACATACACATGTATTTCTAACTTACTGAGATTGGAGTGGCCTCAGACGACTGTACTGATGGTTTTAAAGGGAAGGTACCACATTTAGACTATGCCAGATTTTAAAAAGGCTCAATTTAAGGCAGTAAGAGGCATTTGTTAGTAAAAGCTGGTATCATGTCCAACGAACCTAATGTTGAGGTGCCGAATTCACAAATCGAGGATACCAAGCTGAATTTGGAGATTAAAGGTGTCTTATCGGCAAAATAAATAATTTAAATCAGTGCTTCGGTATCAATGTAAGTGATTGAAGAACGTTCAACATTATTTAACCTTATGTGGGGGTGCTGCATCCTAAAATTAGAAAGATTCAATCGGTTTTCTTTTAGATATTCTGACAGAATAATTAAAAAATTTACATTTAGAGTAAGAGTAATAGTGTTTCTGTTTTTGTCACAAAATAAAAAGCATTTATCTAATATATTTTGACAAAATTTGCTAAATGCAAAAAATGAGGAGACTAAAGCTCATTATTATTATTATTTAAGAGACATTACTGACAAAATAAAACAAACCAAATGTGAAGTATACGGTTCACTCATTTTAAATAGTCTAGGCACACCAAAATAGCAATACCAAATATATAATTACACTGTATTTTGAAAGGCACAATACCACAAAGTAATTGCAGAAACAATGCTTACAGTAATGTGCATAGTCTTATGCACACATGTAATGTTCCGATAACAGGAATGTTGTCTTTATCTTTAAGATTTAAATTTTAAATATTAAATATTAAATATTGATTTTTGACCGGAATTTCATAAGGAATCCAATCCAGTGGGTTAAAAATTCATGTTTTCTGGGAAAATATAGATTTGGGGATTATAAGTCACAAAATTCGAATTTTGGTTCAAATTTATTTCTCTTGGACATTGTGTTTAGTGGAGGCCTGATTGTAAAAAAAAAGAAAATCACACGTAATTCGTCACCAAAAATGCAAAGAGTAACTTGTTTTCGCAAAGAAAATAAAAACAAATCTCATTTTTTTTCATAATATACCTCCCTACAGTGTTGTATCATATGTCGTTTCTTTCGTCTTTTTTGGACGCAGAATGCAGTTTTGTTTAACAAAACCAGTATAATAACAATGATAATGTTCACTTTCGGTCATTTGCTTAGTACTGGTGTGCCACCAAGGATATGTATGACACAGTGTTCTAGGCTGAACTTGTAGTCAAAGCTCATTAATTTGTTATCGACAAGTTGGCATGATTCAATTGGATTATGTATGAACACTGTGTGTATGTATACTTGTACAAACATTATTGCAAATCACACAAAAACACAAAATGGGTATGCATTAATTTATCAATTCAATTAATACAGTTTTTGCCTTGGATTTAACGCTTTAAGACGACCTGTACAAACACAATATGTAACTCCGTTACCGTCCACACGTAATTCCGTTTCCAATTTTTGAAGGGAATTTTTTAAAGAAAGCAATTCATAGGATTTCAAATTTTATTTTGCATTGTAGTTATTAACCCTAACGTCTACATGCTACAAATAATACCCCTTTTTTAAATTAAGCTTGGTATCCCATATTTTCGGATTCAGCACCCAAAATTAGGTAAACTAGGCATGACACCAACTTTTTCTCAAAAATGCCACTTGTTGTAACTTTTTAAAATCAACGTTTTTGAGAAAACAATGAAAAACTGTTATGCATGTTTAATGGTGTTTTTGAGACAAAGATTAAAGCATAATGATAATATCTTAGGATTATTGATACTTGTACTGATCACCAAATAATGTTTAAGATAATACTTAAATGTTATTTTGATAATCTGGTAATTACCAATGTTGTACCTACCCTTAAAGCTTTACCCCCAAAAGCAACACAAATTGAGGCATATTTTCTTCATAAAATGAATAATCTTTTTCTAATTGCTTGCACATACGTACCTCTACATCCAAGGAGCTCTATACGCATGGTTGGATGGTTTAAGTACATAGTGGGCTTCATGCGTATATGCCGAGCTAAAATTGATGTATTAAACCAATTTTCAACTGTCGTGTTTTTGTCACTGTTGCCAGCAAATAACTGTAATGGGTGGACATGAAGTTGGTTATATATTGAGTGTCATCTACTGCGAAGGTACTCTGATAACATCATTGTGCACAAGACCTAATACATGCCCAACACCATTCTGTTGACGAGGAAGCATGACGAGGAAGTGTCCAGCACAGTGTAGCATAAAGTGTGATTCCTGTACATACTGATACAAGCTATAGAGGTTCCTCCCCCCCCCCCCCCCTTGTTGGAAGGTGGTACAATGTAATGCTTTTATCATGTGAGGTACAATGTATGTTTGAGAAGCTTTTTCTCTCGCGGATCCAGGTGTGACCAAAAGGGAAACATTGAAAAAGATGTGTGAACACCATCACCCTCTGGTGATCATGGTGTGACAAAATTCTTTCCCTTTGAGAAAGAACCTGCTAGGTTCGAAACTTGTTGGTGTTAAATTCATCATGGTATCAAACAGGGGTGAAATATTTTGGTCTTATGTACTATCAAAATAGTAAAATAGTGAAATAATGTCCAAAATTGGAGTGCCATGGTCGAGCGGTTTAGTGCATCGGATTTGTGTTCTGGTGGCTGAGTCGTCAGAATGTGGGTTCGAATCCCGACCGCGACCGGGGTACTTGTGTCCTTGAGCAAGACACTTTACCATAATTGCTTCTCTCCACCCAGGAGTAAATGGGTACCTGTGAGGGCAGAGTTGGTTGTTGTGTTTGATTAGCCCATATGCGCCGAAACGGCAGCAATTGAGCTGTATACTCCCCAGGGAGCTGAGATGGTTTCAGGAATGATTTATGCGCCTGATGAGCAGGGGTAATAATGTACAGCGCTTTGATACCTTGTTTAAGAGCGCTTTAAAAATGCCCTACATTATTATTATTAAATTAAATGATGTCCCTCCGGAAACAAAAACAAATCAACGTACGAGATAATACGAAACATCTGAATGCATTTTCATTATTTTTCTCGGATAATGACACATAATAAACTGAAACTTTTACAGGTTGGTTGTTTAATGTATATCTTGATTCAAAGAAAGTAAGGATACTTTTAGAAACATTTTTTAACAAATATTACCAATAGTGTATAATGAATTTAAATCACAAACTTCCTCAAATTGTTTAACGATCCTTACAATATTTTACAGCCTTAAAACATACACTCGGTTAGTGTAAATTAAAACGAGCAAAACCGCAATTGAGGCTATGAGCCTGAATTATCTGCGGTCCAATCAGAAATCAGTATTTTGATGACGTCATAAATGTTTAAAAACACTTTCATTGACATCTGTGGGTCCGAAAACATATCTGGGTCTAATATGCCTTCAAAATAATGGACAGTTTAATTTTTGGCGCACTTTGGTCCCACCCTGGCCCACTGTGTGCCGGTGGTATCACTTAAACAACATAATTGATAAAGTGGATTCAAACATGTTACTTTTACTTTATAATATCCTTTTGCGCCGCAGTTTGTATGAGTCGCCGTTAGAGGGCGCGCAATACACAACTATCAAATAGGCCTAATTGACAGTCAGGTTGCCAAATAATATGACAAAGAGGCACGAATCAAGAGATTATAACAATAAAAAACAGTTTCAACTTATTTTGTATAAATGTATTTGGATTTGTTCTTATTTTCTAAGGTGGGATGTTTGTCTCCTGTGGAATATTTGTCAAGATGATTGATACGTGTACATACGGAGCCCCTAAAGGGACATGATGAAAACAAATTTACGTGCGAAGAAATAATTTGAGTTATTTATTTCGTGCGCTCGAAATCATTTCGTGCACTCGAAATATAATATTTCGTGCACTCGAAATCATTTCGTGCACTCGAAATATAATATTTCGTGCACTCGAAATCATTTCGTGCACTCGAAATCATTTCGTGCGCTCGAAATCATTTCGTGCGCTCGAAATCATTTCGAGCGCTCGAAATAAGTTGTTTCGTGCGCCCGAAATAAAGTATTTCGTGCGGTCGAAATGATTTCGAGCGCACGAAATAAATGATTTCGAGCGCTCGAAATGATTTCAAGTGCACGAAATATTATATTTCGAGTGCACGAAATATTATATTTCGAGTGCACGAAATAATTTCGAGGGGACGAAATGATTTCGAGCGCACGAAATCATTTCGAGTGCGCGAAATGATTTCGAGCGCACGAAATACTTTATTTCGAGCGCTCGAAATCATTTTGAGTGCACGAAATATTTATATTTCGAGTGCACGAAATGATTTCGAGCGCACGAAATAACTTATTTCGAGTGCACGAAATGATTTCGAGGGGACGAAATAAAGAACTCAAATTATTTCTTCGCACGTAAATTTGTTTTCATCATATGTCCCTTTAGGGGCTCCGTATGTACCAACCCAACCTTACACAAAATGTGTTTTTTAGATAACCATTCGTTAATTTGATAATCGGTTATTACCAAAGTTGTTTCATATACATTTAACACTTAAATCAGCTTTTGAGATTATTCCAATACTAAGTAACTCCTCAACCACATATGTTAGATCACTGCAAATGTACAGTAGAATAACACTTTTGATTTTGAGGGGGAAATGTCAAAGAGATAGCATCTTACCTCAATATCCCCATTGGAATCAGTGACATCGATCCAGACAGTCTGCGTGTTGACTGGTTGATCGTTGGAATACTGTACTCGGTACTCAGTTACCCATTGTGTCTTTGTAGAGTAGTCACCACCTTGTGTTATAACACCTTCAACTGTCAACACATTTTCTAGGTCAATTTGCATGTAAGCGTCAGAAATTGTATCTTGAGTGCTTATTTGGGGGCACCAGCCACCCTCTTCTTTACTTGTTTCACCTCGTGGGTGGTTAAGTCGCCCATTCCTTCATGACAATCAGCAGTACTGTCACTGGCCTGACTGGAAGAAGATAACTGGTTGTCAAGAATACTTCCGTCCTCTAGGCCCAGTGGAGAAAAACATGGCCCTGCAAGAGATTTCAGAAGTTTCGGTTAAATACCTTTGTTATATGTGTTTACATTGAATCTGCCCTCAATCTATTATTATCTTGATTTGAGGTACATGTAGACAAAAAATCATTGATGTTCAAATGTACAAAAGAGATGTTCGCCTAGATGCATTTAAAATAATTATAAATGTAGATTTACATCCTCACTACTATCTAGGGCTGTGCGTTTTCGGATATTTTTGGAACCGGATACCCATGGGCGGATCCAGAATTTTTTTAGGCGGGGCCGAGAATAAAAAACAATTATTTTTCAGTACTACAAAAATTACAATGAAATAATCAAAGGGAGAGAAAAACAAAGCACAGTGAGGGGGAAATGAGAGTGCGTTCTCCCCTCACCCCCCCCCCCTCTCTCTCTCTCTCTCTTTTTCTTTCTTTTTATTTATTTCATATTTTTTATAGATATTTTTTTACGATTTTAGGGGGGGGGCTACAGCCCCCTTAGCCCCCCCCCCTGGATCCGCCAATGATACCTCACATCAGGAAACTTCGGATACCCAGATACCCGTTTTCATTTTTGTTGAAAACATGCCTCCGGTGGTGTACAAATACATGTACTGTAAATGGTAACAAATTGACTTTTATAATACAGAGGATACCATACTCTCGATCTTTTCTTTATTGGATCATGGAGTGTAATCTCTTGAATTTAAAGATAATTGTCTGTAACAATGTAAACATTACATAGTTCAAGAGTCACAGATTTCTGTTCGCACCGCTCAAATGTTAAGTCAAAATTTTAAAAAGTCGTTTACGGGTAATTGGAACCGGAAAATGGAACCGGGTAATGACCGTTTCGGTCGGGTATCCGGATACCCGGATACCCGGATACCCGGCACAGCCTACTGCCATCCCCACGGAAGCGCGTGTCGCCGATACAAAAATAATCTTGACTTCACGTATGATTGTAGACCTTTCTTTTTGTATCACAACTGTGGATGGCAATTGGGCTTCCATCAGTGCAAAACCTTTTAAAAAATAATTAAAATTGTGTGCAATTAAAACACTGATAAATCAACATACATTGTGTACACTACCAAACAGAGTTGCAGTACTCATACTCGCGCTAGAGTAATTTTTGTGTACTCGTACACATGGAAATATTGTACTCGTACTCATAATCATAAAGAGAGCTGAATTGCAATGATAATCGAGCTTAGGTTAAACACAATAATTGACCTGGGCATAGTTAAAAGTCGTAATTGAATGACATTTTTACACAGCGTGATGTTGTTCAAATAATGATGACTGACTCCTTTTTCAAGGAAAATAGAAGTGTACCAAATTACCAATTAACGGTAAAGTATTGAAACATACTCAATATACATTCTAAAGGTAATGTTCAGTTACATAAAACATACTTGTTGTGTAGTTAATGATAGTATCAAACATACCTTTAAATCTTTAAATTGAATATGAAGGACGGTGTTTAGTCATTCGAAAATGACCTTATTATAACAAAGCCTTCGTAAATATTTCTCTTGAGTGATTGTTTCTTTTGGATTGGAAAAGTTGTCATGAGATAGGGTATATGATGTACAATTATCAACGTGAATGACGTACCTGCGGCAGAGGCTGCGTTACAACATGGCAGACATACAGCAAAAAATATCAACAGCAGTAAAACCGGACGAATGTCAGTTTTCCTGACAGAAGACATCCTAATTCATTGTCAGGATTCCGTCCACTAGTAAGGGTTAGGGTATTTTTTTCTGGATGCACAATTCCACATGTTATCTCCAAGTTCCTTTTTGGTGCAATTGCATCAACATGATCCGGGCCGCATTTGGTCATTCTCAATAAGCTGATTGGTCCATTATTTCAGATCACTTCCACATTCCTTTGTTAGTTGATGTCGTCACTATTTCTTTTTATTTTATTTTTTGCATGTATATATAATTGCTTCAGTTCATTGCTGTGACACGCACACAAAATGTGCAGGTGCACACTCAATAAGCAATTGGCCTTGTGGACTTGTTCTCAGTTTAACTTCCACAGGACAATGGGTTGTATACAACTGTTTCCCATCAGTGACTTTAAAAAAAATCCACAGTTATTCTTCCAACATGATGAAACCAGCCCTAATACTATTTAATATTGAAGCGCGCCTAAAAAACCTTGAGGATACAGTAACACAAAAGCAGTTAAAAATAATAACATTATTTTGGGTTTTGTTTGATTGTTTGCCGTATACTGCAAGGTTTCCAACGTTTGTTGTAGTATCATACTTCGCATAAGCAAAATTGCATATTCAAGAAAGCAACAGTTCTTGTTTCCTTTAATATGTTCTTCAGATTACCATGTATAAACTCGGAAGTGTATTACCTATACGAAGTGTGCTACTTCCAGTCTGCTATAATCACAGACGTATAACCTTTAAATGGACAAAAGCGCTGCGTGCGCACAGACCGTAATTTCAGTGTGGTATTTGCGAAGAGGTCTTCCGTAGGCCTATACCTCTTCGCAAATACCACAATGAGCACGCGCAAGCCGATTTTCGTCGTGTATGGTGTTCTAGCTAACGACAAAATACTGCAAACCTGATTCATTGTGGTTGTCCAATGAGAGTGTCTTAACTGCCTTGAGTATTTATGAATAAATTATATATCTGTCTGGTAATAAAAGTAAGGGTTCCTCAATATCGCTTACAGCACTCTAGTTTGTAAGCCCGAATGTTCAGTTTTAGATGTGGGAGGAAAACTTTCCAGACAAAAACCCACGTTATCATCAGGTAGGGACTAAAAATCAAAATCCACATGTCAGCTCGGGTCCGAGAGGGATTCGAACCATAGGTGAAAAGCGAGGAAAGCACTGCAACGCCAACCTGATAATAGGACAAGCGCTCGACGCCGCTTTTGAAAAACACTACACAACTAATATCCAAAGTCTCTAGACCTTTATCATGACGCTGCTATCTCTTTCAGATTCTGTATACGCACTATTACATTACTGTAGCGCCGAGTCTCAATACATAAAAGGGGCCATTACGCTGTAAAAATGGTGTTCATTTAAACACACGCAAAATAAACCCGTTTAAGAATGCGTTTAAATGCTAAACGGCCATCCTCTGTACTCTCTTAATGTAAAAGAGTGAAAACCACTCTTTCAAAGAGCTATATGGCGGACAAGTCTTTTTGGTACGGAAGCCCATTGGTGCCACGGTGCGTTTCTCTTTCAAGTGGGAGTGTTTCTCTTTCACAGCAGTGCGTTTCTCATTCAAGTGGGAGTGTTTCTCTTTCACAGCGGTGCGTTTCTCATTCAAGTGGGGGTGTTTCTCTTTCACAGCAGTGAGTTTCTACGGAAGCCCATTAGTGCCACGTTGCGTTTCTCTTTCACGTGTAAGTGTTTCTCTTTCACCTGGTTGCCGCCCCTTAAATTACTGGCGGCCGCCACTTAATAACTGGCGGCCGCCACTTAGTTAACTTGCGGCCGCCACTTAATAACAGGCGGCCGCCACTTAAATAACTGGCGGCCGCCAGTTATTAAGTGGCAGCTGCCAGTTAACTAAGTGGCGGCCGCCAGTTAACTAAGTGTCGGCCGCCAGTTATTTAAGTGGCGGCCGCCAGTTATTTAAGGGGCGGCAACCAGGTGAAAGAGAAACACCCCCACTTAAATGAGAAACGCACTGCTGTGAAAGAGAAACACTCCCACTTGAAAGAGAAACGCACCGTGGCACCAATGGGCTTCCGTATTTTGGAGTGGATAAAGAGTAAAATTGGTAGTGTATAAAGAGTGAATTGGTAGCCTTTTACTGTATTTTTCACTCGAATCAGAGTGGGTTTCACTTTAAAACCCTCCGATAACTTTGAACGTTTCGATTTACACCAACATAGGACGGTGGCGGTTTGTAACCGCCCAGTGTAATACGTATGAATAACGTACTGTACACTCCGTTTTATACCATTTTTCATGCAGAGCTACACCTCAGACAGTCCCTGAATGTAGTCCAGGCCAAATAATAAAACAAAACTCTCTAAGAATGCATAGCCAGCCATCTGCGGTGTATTAGTGTAAGGGAAAAATCCCTAAACCACCCCCCCCCCGCGCGGTTTGTAACCGCCCAGTGTAATACGTATGAATAACGTACTGTACACTCCGTTTTATACCATTTTTCATGCAGAGCTACACCTCAGACAGTCCCTGTGTGTAGTCCAGGCCAAGTAATACCAAAAAACTCTAAGAATGCATAGCAAGCCATCTGCGGTGTATTAGTGTAAGGGAAAATCCCTAAACCACCCCCCCCCCATTTGCCAGTAGCCAATCTCTGCCCAAACACATCAATTCTGAGTTTGTTTAGGTTTTTTTATTGGTCAATCCTTTCCAGGCACTGTCAAGCAACCCCTGAGCATGGATGATTGATCACAGATATCCTGAGGGTAGCCTGTAGACCAGGATGATTGATCACCTATAGGGTACCGCTGCGCTAAGGGAATATAGGCTGTGTATACCAGGTTTTGTACACAAGCTATGGCCTTGTGGCGAAGGGGTCATGGTATCTGGGTGAACCATGGCTGAACTATAAACAATTACAATAAAGGGGCTATGCCATGTTGTTAGGCTATGGCTGATGTAGGAACTTGAAAAAAATTAGTTTTTTTGAGCGTTCAATTAAGGAGTAATTAATTAATTAGCCAAAAGTGGCGGTTAACAACCGCTCCCCAGCGTTGCGCGACTGTTAAAAAAAGACTTGTCCGCCATATCATAGCTCTTTAAAAGAGTGGTTTTCACTCTTTTACATTGAGAGAGTACATGTCACAAAGCTAAACGTGCTTAGCTGTTTGACACCTGTTCATATGGTTTTTAGCATTCAAACACACATCACAGAAAAGCACAATCTAAACATGTTTTGGGCTAAACATGTGAAAGAAGTGGGTACAAGCTAAGTGTTTAGAAATGTGTTTAAATTCTAAACACCATTTCTACAGTGTATCTCTGCAAGCCTCGGCTTGTTCACGTGGATGGTTATGGACCAGTGATCTCTATATTAACTAGATACATTTCTCAATGCAGACTGGCCATTAAAGCGTGAATTCAGTGGTCACCTTTTTGAACTGGTCAAGTGCAGTCAATGCAGGCTGTCGATTATGTTCATAAAGCAAAGGCTCCCTGATTATTCCTGCAGAATGTATATAATTATGCCATGTACAGTACATTATTGTTATTTCCACATTTTGGCTATATTTACCAAAAGCTACACCGTCACGAAGTCTCAAAGCTGGTCGTGTCTTATGTTCTGAATTAGCATAGGCAAAAATTAGTGTGCAAGTGAATATTTCAGATTTTCATGAACTAACACAGGCTCATTTCACCGTAGAATAATTATACGCTTATCTGTATAGACCATACATCTGGTGACATTATTGAATGCCTTGAAACAGGAAAGCTCAAAAGCTCGCTCAAAAGCTATTGTTAATACTCAGAATTACCTTTTACCTATTACAGTGTTACTATGAACTTTTAAATCGGGTATCGCATGCACTATCAATCATGCACGTGTTATTTCTCAGTATACAGAAATAGTTTACCTGCAGGGTGTTGTCACAGTCACATTCAAGGGCATTATGTATTGTTCTGTTGCCATCGCAATTATTTGTGAATCTGCCCATGACGTTGTGAGGTAAAAGGAGGTTTACCTGCAGAGTGTTGTCACAGTCACATTCAAGGGCATTATGTATTGTTCTGTTGCCATCGCAATTATTTGTGAATCTGCCCATGACGGTGTGAGGTAAAAGGCCCTACATACGTCATCGTAACGCTCTCTTGAACAAGTCCTCGATCTACCTCCCATTACATTACAAAACAAACGCATCCAAATTTTAAAATGACTCCAAAAGTGGATCTGAACTCAGAAGTGGTTATCGGTATGTTCCCTGTCATCCTGATGACTCTCCATATTCACAGGTTTCAAATGTATTTTCTTTGACAGAAAGACTCCAACTTATTTTTAACTTCAATTCGGAGCTAAACATACGCCAGGCATTTTATTCGCACCGTGCATGAGCTGTTGAGGGCACATGTTGTTAGACCACTGTGGGCGAAAGGGCAGCAACGCGCGTCGCGTTTTGCGTATTTTGCAGTTGATGTGCGTACGCGCAGAATATCTCCAGCGATCATTGGCTGGTAGAAGTACACGCGCGCTAACTACCATAAAATACGCACAAAAAGTATACGCCCAACGCTCATATGATGCCAAAGTGGCTATCATCAAGACACTGGGTGCAAATTCACCGCTAGAGGGCTACGATGTGCACTGAGCGGATAGATTAACTCATCAGTCTGTCTCTCGTATGATTTGTGCAATACTACTGTTTAAAGTGTGATGAAACCCATGGGTTGTAATGGGGTCGTTGCTTACCCAGATGATTTTCTCCTCATAATTAAAAATACAAGGGAAGGCTTGTGAATTTTAGTTAATTGCGTTACTTTAACGTTATATTTAATATTAAAAACCAGACAAATTCAAAGTTACACCCAGACATCATTAATCATCTGTCCATTTGCAACCCTCAATTAACTCATTTCAATACATTTCACATGACTAAAGATACAAGAATAGATGTGCTTCTTTCACGAAGAAATAATTCAATGGCTGGTAGGCCTAGGCTGTGTTGCCTCTCCAAATACATGCCTATAGTAATTCACAGTTGTGGAGTCAAAAAGACGTACAGCGTGTGTTCTTATAGAACGGACGCGAGGTGTTCGCTATGAAGTCCCCTGGGGACCTCCTCACCTCAGGGTGATGTTATATTATGTGGTCATGTTTAAAGATGTTTGTTGAACCCATCACCAAATTGCGTGAAATCTTAATGTGCCGCTAGAGGGCGCTCTATGCGCCGATGACGTCACCATGAATATTTGTGAAAGATGTGACCTCACTCAATATATAACCATATTTTAGGTGTTCGCGCTGTAGTACGAATACCTAAATAGTAAAAAAACGAACAAAATGTCAAGGTGTTCGCACTGTAGCACGGACACTTAAATAGTAAAATAAAGTAGCAATTTCAAGGAGGTGTTAATTAATTTATTAATTTTTAGTATACAAATAAAAACTTCTTCATCGTAAGTACCTGCTTTGGTTCGATTACTGAGATTTGAAAATAGTGCCTTTTTAAAACTGCCGCTAGAGGGCACTCTGACATGTGATGACGTCATCAAACATATTTTTTGAAAAGATAAAATGTCTCTCTCAATTTATTCATATTAAAATTTCCTATGGTTTTTGAGATAGAAAATTACTATTTTTTCTAAACCTGCTGCCTGCTAAACCTGCTGTGACAGGTGGTGACATCATCATGTCAATAGTAATTTCGTCCACTGAAGACATGTCCAAATATCCAATCATGTTGGCTGCAGACCCTATGATAGTGCTTCAGAATATTGTTTCACTTAAAATTCCAGTCAGATTGGGGTCATGTATACGAAATGTCACATAATTCAAGATCTGTAAGATGGTACAAAGATTTCGAAAATATCTTCTGTGATTCATGATGTATGAATTTTTTGAAATATTAAAATTTGATTTAGTGTAATTCAATATCTGATGAAGTCACCATGACGTCACAACTTTAGATACAACTATATGATAAAGTGTAAATATTTGTTATGTTTTAAGGTTCTGTGAACTTTGCAACTATGATTTTTTGTTCAATAAGTTTCACCGAGAGGAAGAAGACAAATAAAAAACAATTTCGAAGAGGTGTTCGCGCTGTCGCACGAACACCTAATAACATATAAATAGAAAAATTTCTTTGTGAAAAGCTGTTGATGGTTTGAATTTTCCCTATAAATAATTTTGGCCTAGATAACAAGGAGCAATGAGATCATTGCGGCATAAATATCATTATTATGCAGCCACTACCTCATTATTTATGTATCAGCCACATGTAATAATGCTCTTATTGCTGCATGTTTAATATCTAGACCAGCGGGCACTTTAGTTCATCTAAAACTATCGGGACACCGATTCCATGCCCTGGCGCATGGCCCTGTCAAAAGTCTGCTATGATCGTGAAGATTACACGAGTTATGAGCGAGACAATGCTGTAAAAGCATGGATGGGCGAAGTAATTACACACCATAATAACCCCTTTAAAACATATACAATGTTAGACTTTATGATAATAGGTGGCCGCAGAATTACCCGTCCTTTACCCATTGTTTATGTAATTTTGAGCATGCGCTTGATATCGAGAACAATAGAAAAGTATCGGGTGAGCCTGTTGCCACCTAACGTCTCAAAAGACTCCCACCAATGACGTATGACAACGTCTTAAGCAATTTTCTACGGCATTATTTAGCGGTGAATGAGTCGTACTAGTTTTTGACGTCACATTCGCGTTAGCGTGATGAACCCGCTTATTCACACTTAGCCTGAAGATCTGATGTCACGCTTTGAGCTAGAGGCGCGTGAATTACACCAGATCCTGGCCGTGTAGCTGCCATATTTTTCCTGATGCTGAACTTTGACCTTGGTTGGTAGCTGGCGCTCGCAAGCCTCGAAGCGTGACGTCAGATCTTCAGCACAACGCGTTAACGTATCCAATGAAATCCTTTGAGTGGTATGCCTGGAGTCTGTATATTATCATTGATAGGATATAGACAGGGAACCAGTGTAATTCACACTTTGCATGAGCTGTTGAGGGTACATGTTGATAGACCACTGTGGGCGAAAGGGCAGCGATAGTGCGTCGCATTTGGCGTATTTTGCAGTTTATATGGGTACGCACGGAATGTGTCCAGTGATCATTGGTACGCACAACGCTCACTAGACGCTAATTGGTTATCATCAAGAGACTGAGTGCAATTTTACCGCTTTGTGATAAACAGTGATGATTGCATTAATTGTGTTTGAGGAGCTGATAGGCTGCCCCGGCTGTAAATTTCCAAGAAAGTTGAGAATGATCCAGGATTGACTTTAAGATGTATTGCCAGTGTTTTACAGGCAATTTCCAGATTTTTTTTTGTTTTCCTTGGAACATTGATAATTTCATTTTAGGAAGAAAAACAAATACTTATGACTCTTATAACTCAAAAAAAAAAAAAAATTGATTGCCCGCATTGGGATAGTACTGACCATCAATCCCATAAACACAATTGGTTAAACAGACAGTATCGTCACGATCAGAGCAGACTTTCTACAAACGGGCCACGGAATGGTGTCCTAGTTTAAGACGAACATAGTGACTGAAAATTACTGGCTCATTTATGCAGCAGCAACGCGAATATGACCTTATCATGTGAGTATTATTTTCAGTCACTGAGTTAAACTAGAACTTGAACTCTGATTCCATGCCCTGTTGATCGTGAAGATATTGCCACCTTTAAACAATAACTTTAACATTACTATTTATGAAAATGTATTTTCAACAGTTAATGACATATAAATACATATACATGTAACAATCAGAAGATCATATTTCAGTATTGTTTGTTTCTTTTTATTTTACAGTTATCCTTCAAATTACATTGTGCTGTCTCTTCCCTATAGCCTAAGTATTGTTTTAAAAAACTGAACCAAACATTTAAATATTATAACACTTGATCGAATTTGTCATTGTATTGTACAAGACCTGCACACACCTCACCTCAGGGCCAAAAATGTGTAATGATAAAGCTGTGATGATACAGTATTTAATTCCACCACAACGTAATCTCAACAACCACAAGAGGTAAATTCACAGTTTTTGCACCATTGTACAGATTGTTAATTGTCAAAAGTATTTACAAAAACATGACCCCAATTTGACCTTTACTTCCTGTCCAAACCGGAAGTCAAAGTTTAATATTAAAATAATTTCTAAATTCAGTATTGTATTGTATTCAAATAAACTTCTCGCGAGAACTTCAACAGACGTTAACATTTGACTTTCTCCAACACTTCGAATTGATGACGTCATCATTTTAACTTCAACCGAACACCTAGTTTTTGTTGTGACTAAAACTTATATCTAGTTTTACTTGTGCCAATGACGTAGCCAAAGAGAGTGCAGGGGCCTGCCGTCCCCACTTATTGGTGAAATAGTGTCTGTCGACGTTGACCGGTAAATTCACAAACTTGTTGGTACTTCTGAACTTCTGAACGCTGCTAAATATTTACATAATTTGTTGTTTCATTTGAGTTTTTTGTCGGTAAATTACCGCTCCCCCCCCCAAAAAAAAATTGTTTTCTCCCACTCTGAAAATCCTTGCTACGCCACTGACTAGTGCCGATAAAATGTACTGCATCCATACATTTTTGTTCATATTTTGACAGTTCACCAAGTGTATAGTATCACAAACTTTTTGAGTTCATTAGCTGTTGATTGGAAAGATGTCAGGTTCTTTGGCAACATCCCAAGTCAATTCTCGCTGATTTGTCGTAGAAGGCAAAGCCCTGTATTCATGGGCGGATCCATTTGATTTGTTCAATATCAGAGTAAACTTTAACAAAAATATTTATGAGTACTGGAACTTACCTATTTGCTTAGGCAACAGCATATCCTTTAAGAATTAATTCGCAGGAAAAACACTTCTCAGAGGTGGGGAAACAAGTCTCCAAGATGATAGGATCCTTCTATCGGTCAAGCAAAATACTGACCCCTGAGGCCATCCTCTACCTCTACAAATGTCAAGTCAGGCCCAAGATGGAATATTGTGCCCATATCTGGACAGGTGCCTCCAAAGCATCACTATCTGTTCTTGATAGACTGCAACACCGCATCAAGGGACTAGTTGGTGAGGAGCTTTTTTCCTCCCTCCAACCTCTCTCACATCGTAGGAATGTAGCCAGCCTTTCACTGTTCTACCGTTATTACTACGGGGATTGTTCTGCTGAGCTACATGAGTTGGTACCTAAGCGCAGGGATTTCTCTCGTGTTACTCGTTTTGCTAAACAAGCAGGTGAACACCCTCACTATCTTCGACTCCCCAAAATCAAGAGTAAGTTCCATTTGGATAGCTTCTTCCCTAGAACAGCATTACAATGGAACAACCTTCCTGCTGATTGTTTTCCACCAACTTACGATCTAATTAAGTTTAAGAAAAATATCAACAGTGTAATCTTGCTTAAATCGTGGATTTTATCGCAAATGTAACCCCTTACACTCTAGTGGCTTTTTGGCCTTGTTTGGGGTGACTGACAGTAAATTTAAAAAAAAGCTGAGCAAAGAAAATTAATCTTGAAGACAAACCATGTTTGAAAATAGAATGTATTATGAGCAGCGAAATGAGCAAATGAGCAGCAAAATGAGCAGCGAAATGAGTAGTTATAGGCCTATATATAAACTATTTCTTCCGTTTCTTGTCAATCGGAGATTAAGCATCAGACATTCAACATGAATGTTATTTCTGCTGTCAAACCCCATGGTTGTCACCAGTGCGGCAAAAGCTTTGGACGGAGATATAACCTACGGAGGCATGCAGAACATGTACATAATGAAGAGAAATCTAAAATGGATGAAGTTGACGATGATTCTGAAATTAAAGCTATCCAATCTGACAATTCTGACGTCGATAATTCTGAACCCGATTTTAAAAAGCGTAGATTTGAAGATTCGGAAATAGAAACTTGTGAAACTGAATCTACGCAGGATGAAGACGAAGATTTCGAGGAAGATGATTCAGAATCCGATACGGAGGTGGAATATGACGAATCATCGGAAGAGGATGAGTCTAGTTCTGAATTGGAAGACAATGCCACTTTTCGAGACTGGTTGGAAGAGGCTAAAGAGGCTACTGAAGAGATGTGGTGTGAAAAATATGAAAAGTACGTCAACGGGGGTATGAGTGAAGATCAAGCCAAGGAAAAAGCCAATAGGAAAACCCTTTGGACAGTCAAGCGAATCTTTTTCAACAAATACAAGGATTTTTTGTCAAGTTACCTACATCTGAAAGATAATGGCACTCATCAGGATATTGCGGAAGATCTCGAAGAAAAAGTAAATAAAGGCATGGAAGTAAACAAAGCTCTGAACAGAGTAATGCCTAAACACCATACCAAATTTGACGGACTACTTCAACTAAATGAGGAGGAAGAGAACGAGGAAGAGTGATGATGAAAGACCAGATGTTTCAGAAAGACTATTGTAATTAAAAAAATATATATATATATAATATAATCCAAAACACTTCGTCCCATGTGCTCGGTATGAGCGAGTGAGATGTAAATCTATCGTGTTACATTTATTGCAAGGAGTCACGTAGACTCTTAATCCCGGTAAAATTCAGTGTGAGTTGACTTTCTTTTAATTCTGTTATATTCCTTATAATTCACTTGACTATCTATTGATTACCCTAGTCCTATACATCCCTCATCATTTCCTCTCCCCAAAATCACCATATAACGTGTACAAAATTGACAAGCTAAGTCCAATAGATATTTGATTTACATTGTTTTTATATAGGGATTCTTGTTTAATGTGTATTTTTCTTGGTAATTATTAATACTTTGAGTTATAATAATTTTGAGTTTCTTTTATATAGTGATTTGTATCGGTGATCCATTCATTGTTACGTGAATTTAAAAAAAAAAATAATAATAATAATAAATAAAAAAATAAATTAAAAAAAATTAAATTAAAAAATAAAAAAAATATTCGGAGTTGAATGTGTTCTTTTGTGTTTATATTTTTGTGTCATTTGTATGTTTGCTTTTTTACACCTATAGGCCCCGATGGATGCAGCACGACATGAAACACATTTCCGTTCAATTACGCGAGTTATTGTAAAATGAAACTTTCTATAAATTAACAAAACCGAAGCAAAACAAAACAAAACCAGAATACATGTAAAATAAAACCTGAAAATTTTGATAACTTGGGCTGCAACAACGTGGGGTACGAATAGGCGCAATGTTTAATACTATAGGAAAGGTCCTAGATATATGCATGGACCCGTTACTCGACAAATGTATAAAAACGGTAATAGTTTGCTATAAATGCAATTTATTGCAATTTTTCCATAAATAACGAATTCGACCATGCAATAGTTTCCACTTCAAAATGAAATATGAAAGTTTACAATTAAAAATGAACGTGTTATTAGTAGGCCCGGTATAACGTCAGCGGCATTATGCATCACACTTGTCGATACAAAGCTAGCGTTAAAACACAGACATACACGAATATAATTTATTTTAATGATTAAATCGAACAGTTAATATTCATAACAGACTTGCTAATTATCTCTTTTTGTTCGTCCTTAATCGTTGTTTGCTCCTATGAGATTACTTTCCCACGTTTTTCCCACATCAAACACCTGTCAGGGTTTTTGATGTTGTTATCCATATTGTTCAAATTTCTTTTCCATTCTTTCACACACTTCCATACTCATGAATAATTCTGTCCTATCAAGATTTGACCTCCATCCTTTGATCATACCATAATCCATCGTGAATAGTTTTGTCCCGCCAAGATTTCGACTCCTTTTGTTCAATAGATGTCCGGTCACTACCACACCATTTGGCGCGCTAATTTTAATTTCTTTGTTATGCATTTTGTCCCATCAAGATTTCGACTTTTTCTTTTGTTTGTCCTCAATCGTTGTTTGCTCCTATGAGATTACTTTCCCACATTTTTCCCACATCAAACACCGGTCAGGGTTTTTGATGCTGTTATCCATATTGTTCAAATTTCTTTTCCATTCTTTCACACACTTCCATACTCATGAATAATTCTGTCCTATCAAGATTTGGCCTCCATCCTTTGATCATACCATAATCCCTCGTGAATAGTTTTGTCCCGCCAAGATTTCGAGTCCTTTTGTTCAATAGATGTCTGGGCACTACCACACCCTTTGGCGCGCTAATCATTCAGGGTTTATCAGGTGGTCCATTCTCTCGTATTGGGATCAATATCATTATAGCAATCCCGTAGGGGGCCATCAGAACAGCTCTACACTGACTGTTATTAGTTAACTGTATCTTCACCAGTATGACCATCATCTGTTTATTCTACCAGTACGTGCGAGAATTAGGATTTATTGAAGCCGAGGATAAATGCTGAACTAAGAGAGTATTCCTTTCCTCACAGTTAGGTTATTTCTCAGATGGAGCGCATTTGCATATGCTGTCAATGTTGATGGGAACCTAGAGTACGCAAGGTTTCTGGTGCAGAGTAACCCGTCAAAGTTCAAGTAACCTGTGTACGTCCAAGACCATCGAAAGCAACACACCAATAAATCAGGGGGCCAAGGAGGGCCCCCCGCCCAAATCTTCCAAAAAGAGAATATTTTCATGTCTGTTGTAGCATGTTTGTTTCCCCAGTATCTCATCTTTACGCAGTACACGCAGTCAATGTAAGTACAATGACATAAACACAAATAGTCCTTTTTAGGACTTTATTTTACATATTGTTTGATTCTCCCCGTTAATTATTATTTTTATTTTATTTATTTATTTTGTTTTGTTATTTGAATCACATCCCATTTCAACGTCAACCAACTACTATAGAAAGTAGAAAACGCTATCCCGTTGTTATGCATTTTGTCTCATCAAGATCCCAACTTTTAACAATACAACCCTTCTTACGCTAATTTTAAACACGTTGTTATGCATTTTGTCCTATCAAGATTTCGACTTTTAACAAACCATCTCTTCTTACGCTAATTTTAATTTCTTTGTTATGCATTTTGTCCTATCAAGATTTGGCCTCCATCCTTTGATCATACCATAATCCCTCATGAATAATTCTGTCCCGCCAAGATTTCGACTCCTTTTGTTCAATAGATGTCTGGGCACTACCACACCCTTTGGCGCGCTAATTTTAATTTCTTTGTTATGCATTTTGTCCCATCAAGATTTCGACTTTTAACAATACATCCCTTCTTACGCTAATTCAAGCCCTTTGTTATGCATTTTGTCTCATCAAGATTTCGACTTTTAACAATACAAACCTTCTTACGCTAATTTTAAACCCTTTGTTATGCATTTTGTCTCATAAAGATTTCGACTTTTAACAATACAACCTTTGTTATGCTAATTCAACCGCATTGTTATGCATTTTGTCTCATAAAGATTTCGACATCCAATGTTATGTTAATTAGGCCCATTGTTATGTTAATTAAGCCCATTGTTATGCTAATTAAACCCTTTGTTTACTAATTTTATTCCCATTGTTATGCAAATTAAATTCTTTGTTATGCATTTTGTCCTATCAAGACCCTACACACTACTCCGGTCAGATCTTAAGTTTTGGTGTAACTCGACGGTATTGTATTTAGACCAAAATGCATGGCCGTTTATCTTGCATTTTCGTGACGCATATCAAATATGAGCATTTTCTTTGTTTAGAAATGAGCAGAAAAAAATTATAAACAACATAATATAAATCCGCAATCAATCTTTTTGCCAGTTTTCTCATAATAAAGACTGCTATATTTTCTCCATATCGTGTGAGTCTGGGCAAAGCAGTACCTCATCAATGGCCAATCAACGTTGCCTTTATCAGACCACACAGCGAGAGTGGTGGTAAATCAACCAATAGCTAGGGCTGTTACGCTTATAAGGTCATGACCTGTCGTAGCAGGCAACGTGTCTAATAAAACAATGACTAGCGTGTCTTCTAAGTTTATGCCATTTTCTGAAAAGAGCTGGAAATGATGTAGAAGTAGGTGGAAAAATAGATGGTTCATTTGAGTCAGAAAAACGGAGGTATGTCTGGGACTGGCGCTCCTAACGACGACGTTAACGTTAGGTCATCGCCACGTAGCCGATGACTCTCAGAATCACTCTCGCAGGTAATATAGTGTTACGAATCTTACCCTTTGATTTTGATAAATATTAGCACCCTCTATTTCACTTCTTCCACTTCCAATATTTTGCTTACGATGCAATTTCAAGCAGTCTAAGTCCCAGGTTTGTTTCCCCGGACCCTCGATTGTCCGCTATGAATATGCAATCCATACAAGGACGCTACTTTTGCTCATGCATATCCAGCGCCAACGCAATGCTTAATGCAACACCAGCGAGAGCCTTGTGTGCGTGCCACACCCTCCCGCCACGTGGCATGGAGCCGTCCTTTGGACTTAGTATGGCGGTCGAAAAGTGGACATCTGCTTTTCAGCTTTCTAAATAATGAAAAAGCAGATTGAACGTTGTTGGCTAGTGCATTTTTCTACTTTTCTGCTTTCCTTCCACCTAAAAAGTACGTTGAACATTTTGGTAACATCCATTTTTCTACTTTTCTGCTTTTCAGTTTCAAGAAAAGCAGATTTTACTTGTTCACCTACACTGGCGGTCAAAAAGTGGACATCTGCTTTTCTGGATTCCCACAACCCAAAAAGTAGATCGAACGTTTTGGACAAATCCAATCGTGAAAAACCATCTATTTCGTTGCAGGGGCGGATCCATGTGTCTTGATAAAGGGGGCACAGTCTACACTGAACATTCGCAGACAAAAATATGGTTAATACACCAATCTAGAATTGGTCACATAGTCCCATGCACCCTGTATAAAAGCAATGCTCTTGACCAAAATACATGTAATAACAGAAAGATGTGACCCTATTGGTTAATCCGTGCCGTTTAAATTGATAGGGCGGATAGGTGTAATGAAGTCTTCATATTACATTTTTTTTTTTTTATAAGAAGTAAGCGTTTTAAAAGCCATGGGTGTCAATAGCCTATAATAAACATTCTTGCCTAGTGACCTCTACAACTTTGGAAGTCCTAACTAAATCCGGTTATGAATATCGTAAAAAAATTGTGTTAAATGAAAGCTCCTATCATCACCAATTATGCATTTTGCAATTTTGAAACAAAAAATGAAATAAAAACAGCAAGTGGTCAAGCAAAGTGTACTGTGACCTTTGACCCACGGGCCGCAAAATTAAAATTCCTAGAGTAAACTCATTGTACATACCAAATATTAAAATTGGCTCAGGTAATTAAGATACCGGGTAGGGTGTACTTTTAAAGATGGATCACTCCAATGCTGATGTACATCGTATGTATCATGTGTATCATTTCATAGCTACATTCAGCGGTGTGACTGGGCTTGGTTCAGAAAAGTGGATAATTTGTGATAATAAGAGCTTTCATCAAACATAAAAATCACTTTTTACGATATTCATAACCGGAGTTATAATAATAATAGAGGCATTTTTAAAGCGCCCTTACACGAGGTATCACAGCGCTGTATATTATTACCCCTGCCTGCTCATCAGGCACATAAATCATTCCTGAAACCATCTCAGCTCCCTGGGGAGTATACAGCTCAATTGCTGCCTTTTCAGCGCATATGGGCTAATCAAACACAACAACCAACTCTGCCCTCACAGGTACCCATTTAATCCTGGGTGGAGAGAAGCAATTATGGTAAAGTGTCTTGCTCGAGGACACAAGCACCACGGTCGCGGTGAGGATTCGAACCCACATTCTGATGACTCAGCCATCAGAACACAAATCCAATGCACTAAACCGCTCGGCCATGGCACTCCAGATTTCCAAAGTTGTCGAGGTCGAACAGAGGGGAAAAAGTGCAAACGACCTGTAACTCACAAACCAGATGTCATACAAGACACATCAATAATCAAAGTAGCATGCCCCTGTGAGCGCCCACACTCTAAAACGCATCTTGGAGATCAATATACAGAAATGTAGGTATAACTAAGACCCCTTGGACAAAGTAAAGTTGTCCATCACACTGAAACAAGACAGGGAAACCACAAACGTTTAAAAAAAAAAAGTCTCTTCACGGTACCGGTGCAAATAGAACTAGCTGGGAGGGGGTAAATTCAGCTTCAAAACAAAATAAATGCCTCACCCCTAATGCGCGGGCAAATTATCAACCAATGAGCTTTGCCTACCCAGCTTTGAAATTGAAGTTGTCCTTTTCTATTAAGGAAGATTGCCGACCTAGGCTAAATGGGCTCCTACCACCCAGGTTTTAGGTGAGAGTTGTCCTTTTCTTAGGTAGACATCCAACCAAGTTAATGAGTTCTACTTGCCCGTAGCACCTGGTTTTAAGGAGATAGGGACTCGCCAGCATCCACTGTCGTTTAGTAAACAACGGGATCGCTACGAGACGTCAAGTAGGAGGGTTTGATTAGGAGAGTTATTTTCGAGGTGCAGTACAATGACAGTTTATGGGATATTTCAGTGGATATAGATATGCTCATTTCTCCATACCATCCCAGCATACCATCCCAATATCAGAGTAAACTTTAACAAAAATATTTATGAGTACTAGAACTTACCTATTTGCTTAGGCAACAGCATATCCTTTAAGAATTAATTCGCAGGAAAAACACTTCTCAGAGGTGGGGAAACAAGTCTCCAAGATGATAGGATCCTTCTATCGGTCAAGCAAAATACTGACCCCTGAGGCCATCCTCTACCTCTACAAATGTCAAGTCAGGCCCAAGATGGAATATTGTGCCCATATCTGGACAGGTGCCTCCAAAGCATCACTATCTGTTCTTGATAGACTGCAACACCGCATCAAGGGACTAGTTGGTGAGGAGCTTTTTTCCTCCCTCCAACCTCTCTCACATCGTAGGAATGTAGCCAGCCTTTCACTGTTCTACCGTTATTACTACGGGGATTGTTCTGCTGAGCTACATGAGTTGGTACCTAAGCGCAGGGATTTCTCTCGTGTTACTCGTTTTGCTAAACAAGCAGGTGAACACCCTCACTATCTTCGACTCCCCAAAATCAAGAGTAAGTTCCATTTGGATAGCTTCTTCCCTAGAACAGCATTACAATGGAACAACCTTCCTGCTGATTGTTTTCCACCAACTTACGATCTAATTAAGTTTAAGAAAAATATCAACAGTGTAATCTTGCTTAAATCGTGGATTTTATCGCAAATGTAACCCCTTACACTCTAGTGGCTTTTTGGCCTTGTTTGGGGTGACTGACAGTAAATTTAAAAAAAAGCTGAGCAAAGAAAATTAATCTTGAAGACAAACCATGTTTGAAAATAGAATGTATTATGAGCAGCGAAATGAGCAAATGAGCAGCAAAATGAGCAGCGAAATGAGTAGTTATAGGCCTATATATAAACTATTTCTTCCGTTTCTTGTCAATCGGAGATTAAGCATCAGACATTCAACATGAATGTTATTTCTGCTGTCAAACCCCATGGTTGTCACCAGTGCGGCAAAAGCTTTGGACGGAGATATAACCTACGGAGGCATGCAGAACATGTACATAATGAAGAGAAATCTAAAATGGATGAAGTTGACGATGATTCTGAAATTAAAGCTATCCAATCTGACAATTCTGACGTCGATAATTCTGAACCCGATTTTAAAAAGCGTAGATTTGAAGATTCGGAAATAGAAACTTGTGAAACTGAATCTACGCAGGATGAAGACGAAGATTTCGAGGAAGATGATTCAGAATCCGATACGGAGGTGGAATATGACGAATCATCGGAAGAGGATGAGTCTAGTTCTGAATTGGAAGACAATGCCACTTTTCGAGACTGGTTGGAAGAGGCTAAAGAGGCTACTGAAGAGATGTGGTGTGAAAATATGAAAAGTACGTCAACGGGGGTATGGAGTGAAGATCAAGCCAAGGAAAAAGCCAATAGGAAAACCCTTTGGACAGTCAAGCGAATCTTTTTCAACAAATACAAGGATTTTTTGTCAAGTTACCTACATCTGAAAGATAATGGCACTCATCAGGATATTGCGGAAGATCTCGAAGAAAAAGTAAATAAAGGCATGGAAGTAAACAAAGCTCTGAACAGAGTAATGCCTAAACACCATACCAAATTTGACGGACTACTTCAACTAAATGAGGAGGAAGAGAACGAGGAAGAGTGATGATGAAAGACCAGATGTTTCAGAAAGACTATTGTAATTAAAAAAATATATATATATATAATATAATCCAAAACACTTCGTCCCATGTGCTCGGTATGAGCGAGTGAGATGTGTAAATCTATCGTGTTACATTTATTGCAAGGAGTCACGTAGACTCTTAATCCCGGTAAAATTCAGTGTGAGTTGACTTTCTTTTAATTCTGTTATATTCCTTATAATTCACTTGACTATCTATTGATTACCCTAGTCCTATACATCCCTCATCATTTCCTCTCCCCAAAATCACCATATAACGTGTACAAAATTGACAAGCTAAGTCCAATAGATATTTGATTTACATTGTTTTTATATAGGGATTCTTGTTTAATGTGTATTTTTCTTGGTAATTATTAATACTTTGAGTTATAATAATTTTGAGTTTCTTTTATATAGTGATTTGTATCGGTGATCCATTCATTGTTACGTGAATTTAAAAAAAAAAAATAATAATAATAATAAATTAAAAAATAAATTAAAAAAAAATTAATTAAAAAATTAAAAAAATATTCGGAGTTGAATGTGTTCTTTTGTGTTTATATTTTTGTGTCATTTGTATGTTTGCTTTTTTACACCTATAGGCCCCGATGGATGCAGCACGACATGAAACACATTTCCGTTCAATTACGCGAGTTATTGTAAAATGAAACTTTCTATAAATTAACAAAACCGAAGCAAAACAAAACAAAACCAGGATACATGTAAAATAAAACCTGAAAATTTTGATAACTTGGGCTGCAACAACGTGGGGTACGAATAGGCGCAATGTTTAATACTATAGGAAAGGTCCTAGATATATGCATGGACCCGTTACTCGACAAATGTATAAAAACGGTAATAGTTTGCTATAAATGCAATTTATTGCAATTTTTCCATAAATAACGAATTCGACCATGCAATAGTTTCCACTTCAAAATGAAATATGAAAGTTTACAATTAAAATGAACGTGTTATTAGTAGGCCCGGTATAACGTCAGCGGCATTATGCATCACACTTGTCGATACAAAGCTAGCGTTAAAACACAGACATACACGAATATAATTTATTTTAATGATTAAATCGAACAGTTAATATTCATAACAGACTTGCTAATTATCTCTTTTTGTTCGTCCTTAATCGTTGTTTGCTCCTATGAGATTACTTTCCCACGTTTTTCCCACATCAAACACCTGTCAGGGTTTTTGATGTTGTTATCCATATTGTTCAAATTTCTTTTCCATTCTTTCACACACTTCCATACTCATGAATAATTCTGTCCTATCAAGATTTGACCTCCATCCTTTGATCATACCATAATCCATCGTGAATAGTTTTGTCCCGCCAAGATTTCGACTCCTTTTGTTCAATAGATGTCCGGTCACTACCACACCATTTGGCGCGCTAATTTTAATTTCTTTGTTATGCATTTTGTCCCATCAAGATTTCGACTTTTTCTTTTGTTTGTCCTCAATCGTTGTTTGCTCCTATGAGATTACTTTCCCACATTTTTCCCACATCAAACACCGGTCAGGGTTTTTGATGCTGTTATCCATATTGTTCAAATTTCTTTTCCATTCTTTCACACACTTCCATACTCATGAATAATTCTGTCCTATCAAGATTTGGCCTCCATCCTTTGATCATACCATAATCCCTCGTGAATAGTTTTGTCCCGCCAAGATTTCGAGTCCTTTTGTTCAATAGATGTCTGGGCACTACCACACCCTTTGGCGCGCTAATCATTCAGGGTTTATCAGGTGGTCCATTCTCTCGTATTGGGATCAATATCATTATAGCAATCCCGTAGGGGGGCCATCAGAACAGCTCTACACTGACTGTTATTAGTTAACTGTATCTTCACCAGTATGACCATCATCTGTTTATTCTACCAGTACGTGCGAGAATTAGGATTTATTGAAGCCGAGGATAAATGCTGAACTAAGAGAGTATTCCTTTCCTCACAGTTAGGTTATTTCTCAGATGGAGCGCATTTGCATATGCTGTCAATGTTGATGGGAACCTAGAGTACGCAAGGTTTCTGGTGCAGAGTAACCCGTCAAAGTTCAAGTAACCTGTGTACGTCCAAGACCATCGAAAGCAACACACCAATAAATCAGGGGGCCAAGGAGGGCCCCCCGCCCAAATCTTCCAAAAAGAGAATATTTTCATGTCTGTTGTAGCATGTTTGTTTCCCCAGTATCTCATCTTTACGCAGTACACGCAGTCAATGTAAGTACAATGACATAAACACAAATAGTCCTTTTTAGGACTTTATTTTACATATTGTTTGATTCTCCCCGTTAATTATTATTTTTATTTTATTTATTTATTTTGTTTTGTTATTTGAATCACATCCCATTTCAACGTCAACCAACTACTATAGAAAGTAGAAAACGCTATCCCGTTGTTATGCATTTTGTCTCATCAAGATCCCAACTTTTAACAATACAACCCTTCTTACGCTAATTTTAAACACGTTGTTATGCATTTTGTCCTATCAAGATTTCGACTTTTAACAAACCATCTCTTCTTACGCTAATTTTAATTTCTTTGTTATGCATTTTGTCCTATCAAGATTTGGCCTCCATCCTTTGATCATACCATAATCCCTCATGAATAATTCTGTCCCGCCAAGATTTCGACTCCTTTTGTTCAATAGATGTCTGGGCACTACCACACCCTTTGGCGCGCTAATTTTAATTTCTTTGTTATGCATTTTGTCCCATCAAGATTTCGACTTTTAACAATACATCCCTTCTTACGCTAATTCAAGCCCTTTGTTATGCATTTTGTCTCATCAAGATTTCGACTTTTAACAATACAAACCTTCTTACGCTAATTTTAAACCCTTTGTTATGCATTTTGTCTCATAAAGATTTCGACTTTTAACAATACAACCTTTGTTACGCTAATTCAACCCCATTGTTATGCATTTTGTCTCATAAAGATTTCGACTTTTAACAATACAACCTTTGTTATGCTAATTCAACCCCATTGTTATGCATTTTGTCTCATAAAGATTTCGACATCCACTGTTATGTTAATTAGGCCCATTGTTATGTTAATTAAGCCCATTGTTATGCTAATTAAACCCTTTGTTTACTAATTTTATTCCCATTGTTATGCAAATTAAATTCCTTTGTTATGCATTTTGTCCTATCAAGACCCTACACACTACTCCGGTCAGATCTTAAGTTTTGGTGTAATCGACGGTATTGTATTTAGACCAAAATGCATGGCCGTTTATCTTGCATTTTCGTGACGCATATCAAATATGAGCATTTTCTTTGTTTAGAAATGAGCAGAAAAAAATTATAAACAACATAATATAAATCCGCAATCAATCTTTTTGCCAGTTTTCTCATAATAAAGACTGCTATATTTTCTCCATATCGTGTGAGTCTGGGCAAAGCAGTACCTCATCAATGGCCAATCAACGTTGCCTTTATCAGACCACACAGCGAGAGTGGTGGTAAATCAACCAATAGCTAGGGCTGTTACGCTTATAAGGTCATGACCTGTCGTAGCAGGCAACGTGTCTAATAAAACAATGACTAGCGTGTCTTCTAAGTTTATGCCATTTTCTGAAAAGAGCTGGAAATGATGTAGAAGTAGGTGGAAAAAATAGATGGTTCATTTGAGTCAGAAAAACGGAGGTATGTCTGGGACTGGCGCTCCTAACGACGACGTTAACGTTAGGTCATCGCCACGTAGCCGATGACTCTCAGAATCACTCTCGCAGGTAATATAGTGTTACGAATCTTACCCTTTGATTTTGATAAATATTAGCACCCTCTATTTCACTTCTTCCACTTCCAATATTTTGCTTACGATGCAATTTCAAGCAGTCTAAGTCCCAGGTTTGTTTCCCCGGACCCTCGATTGTCCGCTATGAATATGCAATCCATACAAGGACGCTACTTTTGCTCATGCATATCCAGCGCCAACGCAATGCTTAATGCAACACCAGCGAGAGCCTTGTGTGCGTGCCACACCCTCCCGCCACGTGGCATGGAGCCGTCCTTTGGACTTAGTATGGCGGTCGAAAAGTGGACATCTGCTTTTCAGCTTTCTAAATAATGAAAAAGCAGATTGAACGTTGTTGGCTAGTGCATTTTTCTACTTTTCTGCTTTCCTTCCACCTAAAAAGTACGTTGAACATTTTGGTAACATCCATTTTTCTACTTTTCTGCTTTTCAGTTTCAAGAAAAGCAGATTTTACTTGTTCACCTACACTGGCGGTCAAAAAGTGGACATCTGCTTTTCTGGATTCCCACAACCCAAAAAGTAGATCGAACGTTTTGGACAAATCCATTTTTCTACTTTTCTACTAGCCGAAAAGCAGATTAGACGTTCAGTCACACAGTGGCCTAAAAGTGGACATCTGCTTTTCTAGTTTCCAACAACCCAAAAAGTAGATCGAACGTTTTGGACAAATCCATTTTTCTGCTTTCCTGCTTCCCGAAAAGCGGATCGAACGTTTTCTCAACAGTGGCCTAAAAGTGGAGAAGTCTGCTTTGTGCTTGAAGAAAAGCAGATTGAATGATTTGATAAATCTACTCCCTATATCCACACAAATAATGGACTAATCCTACCGTCACAATACCTGTCCGACGTAGGCGCCAGGTAGGCGCGTTCCGTTTGATCTGTGATGTGCCGCCCCCTATTTTTCAGGGACGGTTATCACATGCATTGTTTTGGTGTAATGGTAGGATTCGTCCATTGTTTTGTGGATAAGGGAGTAGATTTATCAAATCATTCAATCTGCTTTTCTTCAAGCGCAAAACAGACTTGTCCACTTTTAGACCACTGTTGAGAAAACGTTCAATCCGCTTTTCAGGAAGCCAGAAAAATGGATTCGTCCAAAACGTTCATTCTACTTTTCGGGTTGTGGGAAACCAGAAAAGCAGATTTTTGACCGCCAGTGTAGGTGAACAAGTAAAATCTGCTTTTCTTGAAACTGAAAAGCAGAAAAGTAGAAAAATGGATGTTACCAAAATGTTCAATCTACTTTTTAGGTGGAAGGAAAGCAGAAAAGTAGAAAAATGTACTAGCCAACAACGTTCAATCTGCTTTTTCATTATTTAGAAAGCTGAAAAGCAGATGTCCACTTTTCGACCTCCATAACTTAGTCTATTTTCCGAATACTTTCCTCGGAGTCCACCCCTTCACAACGAACACGGTTCGTGGGTGAACCACGGCCAAACAGTCACCGTGACTGACCCGCTCAGTCATTAGCCGTGGCCCGTGTGTAGTGCTCCCTACTCATAATAATAATAATAATAATGTGTGGACTTATATAGCGCACGTATCCACCAACTAAGTGGTGCTCAAGGCGCATTCTTTTTTACGTGCATTACACAACACACGGGACCTACGGCTTTACGTCCCATCCGAAGGACGAAGCAATTATGGTTAAGTACCTTGCTCAAGGACACAAGTGTCACGACCGGGGCACTAATAGTTTAGCATCCAAGCAAATAGCTTAACATGCCCAGTAAGCATTTTCCCCTTGAACACGCCCACCTTTCTAAGTTGTCGATCACTTCACTTTCGTCAAATACCTTACCTTATATGGAACAAGGACCTGTTGTATACCCTGATTTTGCACACGTTTCTACCCTTAGACGCGGAAGGCAAGCTTCTCATTGGCTAAGACGCTAAACTAGGCTAATGTTTTATTTATTCCTAGGCCCCAGATTTCTATATAAACCCGAGATTTCCTGATCTCGGCGAAGTGCGATTCCGAATGATATCTGTGCGACTCGATCCATGACAGTGCGATATACCGAACTATTACGGTCCAGAGCCTCGTTCGTTGAACCAATCGTGCAGGGCGTCGATATGGCCATTGGTTCGCCTACATGTAGCTATGCGGTCTGATACACACTCTGGCCTAAGCACCGTCGATATATCGATATTACTCGATTATTCGATATTGTTTTGATATCGATATCGCCGATAGCAATTTTTTAATTATATCGAAATATCGAAAATTTCGATATTGAGGAATGATATCGAAAATATCAAAATGCGTCAAATTATCATCAAAATAAATCTCCCGTTTGTGCTTTTACTTGGTGTTTAACGTTTGCTGCATAATGGAATAAAACTCGGAGGCAAATTGTGTTTGTGAGTGAGAATAAAAAGATCGCGCAAATGCCGAGCGGCGACGCTTTGTGCTCTGCGTTCACTGGAATTCGCGGTTTCCCGTATAATGCAGAACCTCAAAAGAAGCTGACCTCTTTTGGCTTGGAGAAAGTTTCGTTGTCCCTTATATATTTTCCTACATTCTATCGCCGGTAACGCCCAGCGCTGTAATTGATGAAAATAATAAAGATGATGAGCAATTTGTTCTGGAGAAAGGCGTGAGAATTGATTTGTTTATTTTTTGTGGTTTGAAAAAAGTTCCGTTGTCTGATATTTTCCCACATGTTCTCGCCGGTAACGCCCGGCGCTGTAATTGATTAAAATAAAAACACGAGCAATTAAAAATACGCTTGGAGAAAGGCGTGAGAATTGAGTTTGTTTTTATCTTTTGTGGTTTTCAGTTTCCCTCATTTTTCGTGTAAAATTTTCCCCGGTCTTTGAAAAAAAATGCCCAAATAAAATCTCAGCTCCGAAAAAGCCTTTCCAGAGAATGATTGATAGCCGCATTGTTCAAATTGATACAATGCATCTCTTGTTTGTTACAAAGTATCTATTTCGGGTTCAGCTAAAGGCCACCGACTTTGAGGACGTGCCGCTGGTATTAAAATTGAGTGTTCTTTGCCGAAGAATAGCGATGATATCTCAACCAATGAAATGAGCCAGTTCCCGGCAAATAAATACGCCATTGGTTGCTTTCATCACGGACCATATGCTTCATGAATATGACGTTCCCTCCACTGCAACTGGAGTGTTTGAGCCACAGGTGCATGTCACATTCCAACTTGGTTGCCTAGAAATGCTCTTGCTAGGGAGGCTCCCCTGTGATGTCCGGGACTGCTGGTTGCGTAACCAGAAATCTTGTATGGGAGAGAGAGCTTGGGACTATTCTCACAGCCTGCAGGAAACTAGTAGCTCAAATGCTGCCGCTTTCGGGAAATTTGTGAAGGCATAGTTTGTCATATTGGATGCAGTTTCCATTTCCGTTAAAAGAGTTTTTTGTTTGTTTGTTTGTTTTTTTATTTTTTTATTTATGGTCTTTAACTTTTACATGGAATAATCGATATGTCGAATATACTCGATATTGGATTTCCGATATATCGATTATTGAAAGTTTTGATATCGACGGTGCTTACTCTGGCCCCGTCCAGATACCCCGTGTAGTCAAGCCCCGGTGGTCCCCGTCGTCGAGACCGACCAGCCGCCTGTCTCTCGGTATAGCAGTGCCCGTACCGTATGCCGAGTGACAAGCCGCATGAACGAACGATGGTCCCAACTGACTGTACCCAATAGTTGGTATTCGTACACCCTATTCGGAACTTAGCACAAGTAGATTAGTTTAACTATTGACATGTACCTATACGCTACAACTCCTGTCATACATGTTACTAGTGCCATTGTTAAATAGTGATGTTAATAATAAACCAACCCCATTGATTGAGATTGTCACAACAAAGTTTGTGTCCGACTATTATTTTGTTGACCCACAAAAGTGGGGAATGCAACAATAGTATTTACTTTTTAAAATAAATTGGAAAACTATTAGGACCTGATCAGACTATATTTTACACATTCTTTGTTGTCGTCTAAAATAGCTGGACTCAAAAAGGTCATTAACAATTTGTATCTTTTGACAGTATTTGACAACATCAACCAAGTATAAGTCAGGCAGCCAGGATTTGGAAATGGGTCGTCCAGATTTGTTATTTTTTAAACAGACTGTCTAAATGTTTACCTTACAATACTTTTGCACGTGTATTACAAATAAGACAGGGTGTCCATTTAGCAAACAGGGCGTATTACTTGGCATTAGCATTTTCATGACATATCATTGTCATAAGTAAGACTAATTGCGGTGACACCATGTGGAATCTCAATTGAGTAGTAATTAGTTCTGAAAAGAACTGGAGGTACAACTCTTCGTTTCGATCAGTATGCTCTGATCGTCCTCAGGAGAATGCCGGACTCTGGAAAATGCTGCTGCTTGTGTGCTTCATACGTCGGTGTTTCATGACCAAATACAAAACCTTGAAAACTCATGTATTCTATTTCAACCAAAAAATAAATCACCCAATAATCAAATTTTGAAAGCGAACTCGACAGCGAAGCCGGTTCCAAACCCCGAAAGCAAGGTAAGTAATCTAACCCTCTGGATTTTAATTAATTTATGTTTCCTATCCGCTCAGTGCACATCATAGCCCTCCAGTGGTGAATTTGCACCCAGTGTCTTGATGATAGCCACTTTTGCGTCGTGTGAGCGTTGTGCGTACACTTTATGTGCGTATGTTATGGTACTAAGCGCGCGTGTACTTCTGCCAGCCAATGATTGCTGCATATATTCCGCGCGTACGTACATCAACTGCAAAATACGCCAAACGCAACGCACTATCGCTGTCCTTTCGCCCACAGTGGTCTAACAACATGTGCCCTCAACAGCTCACAGTGCGAATAGATGGACTGTACTTTCCCTTATAAGCTGATAAATGTCATCGTCATATATTTTATCAGTTAAAGTATGTTGTATATGCACATTATACTGACAAGAACGTGACTCAAACTATGAATACTATATATATATATATATATAATATTCAGGTCAGTTTCTCCCTATAAATCTACTTTGTGTACAACCACGTAAAAGGCTTGTGTCCCAAATTGTGTGATCCCCGCTACTGCCGTTACCCAGGTTGTTTACACCTGTCTGGCATAGCTCCTGCAGAACTGCGCCGTGACTTCATGAAGCTGAAATTGTCATGCAAAGTCGGTGACCATAGTCTGATCCCACCTCCTATCAATCCGCTAGACCAGAGGATCTCCCGTAGGCACTATGCTGCAGACGTGTCAACACTACTAGCCCAACACCCTTACAATACATTGAATTGAATTGAATTTTATTAAAAATGGCAATTATCGTGACCCGAAGGTCAAATTGTAACGCCAGTACAACAATAAAAAGAGTTATTAAAAATATAAAAATACACAAATATTAACACTAAAGTAATTAATATAAGAAAAGCAGATTAAACTAGTGTAAAAACAACAATAAAAAAAAGGGGGACTTATTTAGAATTTAATAAACCAATGAAGTACGGAACGGGGCTATTTTTAAAACGACTGGTTCTATTGGGGATAGTAGAAATATGACAATTACGGAGATTTCGACCATGACTCGCCAGCCTGGTAGGGGGGAGGAGGTCTTTAGTGCGAGGGTTGTCAACAAGTCCATCAGCGAAGCGCCGGCAGTGTTCCTCTCTCCTACCAGCCAGAGAGTCAAGGCCTAGAGATAAAAGAGCAGAATCATATGAATCATAACTATTACCCAAAATAATTTTACAGGCACGTTTTTGGATAGATTCAATGACATCCTGGCTTAGTGACAGATGGGCCGAACAATGGGAAACCTCAACAACTTTCCTACATCAGTTCATCAACAGTCCTTCAACCAAGCCAACTGGCTGTGACTTTCCCGCAAGCTTTGGGTCAACCTTAACAGACTACGCACAGGCGTCGGCCGTACAAAGCACTTCCTTTACAAAATAGGAGCTGAGCAATCCGACAAATGTGAATGCGGTGAAACACAGACCATTGACCATTGTCTCCAACTGCAAAATTGCCCCACATGGGTTTGATGGCATAATGATCCTTGATGATGACACGGCAGACTGGCTTTCTTCCAGCCTGCCTGTTTAATCGCCCACTGTACTGACTTGTTGGCAACCATACGAACGAACGAACGAACACCTGACCGAGGCTTGATCCCTGGCTGACCAGCCCCTATATGTTGGTGGGCGGTCCACTTATACCAATTATCTGTTGCTCTATGGGCCCAGGTCAGAGGCCAAACCATATCTGCCGAGTAGCCGGGGATCAAGCCCCGGTCACATGCAAACAACCCGGGTAGCGGGGATCACACAATTAACGGGACACAAACCTTTTATGTGGTTGTACACAAAGTAGATTTATATGGAGAAACTGACCTGAAATATTATAAACGGGTAGCGAGCAAAGAAAAATTGGCTGATGCCGGACTCGAACCCGCGACCTCTCGATTACCGTACGAGCGCTCTACCAACTGAGCTAACCAGCCCTTATGTTGGTGGGCGGTCCACTTATGCCAATTATCTATTGCTCTAAAAAAAAAATATATATATATTTATATATATATATATATATTTTTATATATATATATATATATATATATATATATATATATATATATATATATATATATATATACAGGGTGTCCCCATAAAAAGTATACCGAGATAAAAATTACTGTAATGGCAAAACTACTTTATATATGGGAAAGAGAAATATATCTAGAAATGGCAGAATGTCCTCTTTGCAATGGTATACAGCTTGTGATGTTATTGACACAGATGAGTGAACAAATTAGACAGATGTTAAGGGTACTGAAAGCAGGACTGTGACAAGTTTGCATATTTGAATAACAAAGGTCCAAAAAACATTAAAAAAAACCTGCACATTAAACTTTTGAGGTAAGTAGCGAAAACAAAGCAGATTACATTGTTTTAGGTACATTCCTTGTTTTCAAGAATGTGTTGAAAAAGCAAAGGCATTTGGTATTCTGCACACTTGCATGGTTGAGCTATGTTATTCAAATATGCAAACTTGTCACAGTCCTGCTTTCAGTACCCTTAACATCTGTCTAGTTTGTTCACTCATCTGTGTCAATAACATCACAAGCTGTATACCATTGCAAAGAGGACATTCTGCCCTTTCTAGAGATATATTTCTCTTTCCCATATATAAAGTAGTTTTGCCATTACAGTAATTTTTATCTCGGTATACTTTTTATGGGGACACCCTGTATATATATATATATATATATATATATTTTTTTTTTTAGAGCAATAGATAATTGGCATAAGTTGGCATAATATATAAGTTGGCATAATATATAAGTTGGTATAATAAGTTGGTATATAATATATAATATAATATATAATAAGTTGGTATAATATATAAGTTGGCATAAGTTGACATAAGTTGGCATAATATATATATATATATATATATATATATATATATATATATATATATATATATATATATATATATATATATATATAAATGTATATATATATAAATGTAGGGATGCTGCGTAGCACTGTAGAACATAAAAAATGTGAATAGTAAAGGTGAAACAGTGCTCACCGGATAGTTATACCCGAGCTTTCGCTGCGATGCACTTTCATCAGGGGAATTATGGCTTGTTGTGATGAACCGCGGGTAGAACAAACGCGGTGAACTCCACGTCCATCCCGTCAGGGTGGAGCGTGCCCAGTTTGAACATCACACGCTGTTCTAAAGATCGGCGCTGAGTATCTGACGATGCCGTGGAAACAACGCAGACGCTCATGTCCTTTGTGGAGTGTGATGGCGCGCTGAAGTGTTGGGCGACAGCTAGACCAGCTGGTTGTTTCAACCGAACGCTTCGGAGATGCTCCGTGAAACGGTCAGCCAGTCGGCGCTTAGTTTCGCCAATGTACAGCATGCCACAGCGAGTACATGAGATACAATAAACAAGATTAGCAGTGGTACATTTGTAGTTGCCGCGGATGTTGAAATGGCCACGGGGACTGATGGAGGATGTCTCATCAACATGTGTGCAAGTTTTGCATCTTGGACGCTTGCAGGGAACAGTTTTGAAGGGGCCGTTGTCTGTGCTGCTAGGTAGCGTTGTTTAAAAAACCCTTCATTTATATACCACGGTGATTAAACTCAACGTCCTCGCTGCAAATTCGACGGAGGCGGAGGAATTGGCTGTATGGGATGGCATCTTTACATTTCTTAGGGTGTGACGACTCATAATGCAAGTAGCTGTGGGAATCAGTAGGCTTGTAGTGGACCGATGTAGTGAGAGAGTTTCCATTGATAGATACGTTGATGTCGAGGAAGGTGATGGTGTCAATGGAAATATCAGAGGTGAAGTGCAGGGCTGGGTGAAGGTTATCGGCATACTCGATGAACGCCTGGACATCTTCCTTAGAACCAGAAATGGCACCGAAGATGTCGTCAATGTAACGTTTGTATACAGCAATGGTTTGGGCCCGGAAAAATTAGACAACATCTTCTCCTCGAGAAAGCCAACAAATAAACATGCATAACTGGGACCCATATGTGTGCCCATAGCAACGCCAGTGGTCTGTAGGTAGTGCTTACCATTAAATGTAAAATTGTTAAGGGTGAGGACAAGTTCAGCAAGCCTGAGGAGGGTACTAGTGGGGGGGTCACAGTCAGGACGGCGGTCAAGAAAATGACGTAGCGCTAGTAGGCCATCAGCGTGGGGGATGCAAGTTTAAAGAGACTTGACGTCCATACTGAACAGGTAGTTAGATGAGCCCGTGAATTCAAAGTTAGCAAAAGTATGGAGAGCGTCATTAGTGTCCTCAACATAGGAGGGCAGTTGGCTGACAATAGGCGACAGCACAGAGTCTAGGTACTTGGAAATCAACTCAGAGGGGCAATTGCAAGCTGAAACAATGGGCCGGCCGGGATTATCCTTCTTGTGAATTTTGGGAAGCATATAGAAAACGGAGGTTCTGGGAAAAGGGGTGATGAGTTTAGTCGCATTACTGGGTAGCTCACCTGCGTCAATAAAGGCCTTGATGGTGTCGGACACGATGCCCTGGTGCGTAGGTGTAAGGTCGTTGTCGATGACTTGGTAGGATGAGGTATCTGAAAGTTGGCGCTCAGCTTCAGAAAGATAAAGATCCTTACGCCAAACAACAGTGGCACCGCCTTTATCTGCTCTTTTGATAACATAGTTCTCTTCTTCCTTGAGCGATCGCAGGGCTTGCCGTTCTGCAGAAGAGATATTGGACCAAGTGCAACGGGTGCCAAAATTGAGGCGACAAACGTCAGAGCGGCAATTGTCAATGACTCGGTCGAGTGACTTGTTGAGGCCGGTAGGTGGACACCAGTTAGATGAATTGGGGACTAGTCTATCAATAGTCTTTGCAGTAGGGGTATCATCATGAAGAGTAAAAGCGGAAGAACCAACCTCTTTGTCGTAGAAGTAGGCTTTAAGGCGCAAACGTCTATAGAACATTTCAATATCTCGGCGAGTAGAAAACTCATCATTGAACGCGTTGAGAGGGACAAAATTCAAACCCCGCTGAAGGACAGATATAGTTGGGCGTCGGTTAAGGGTAGATCCGGGGGGATGGTAACAACCAAATGTTCCTTGTTAGAGTCTGGATGCGGATGATCATGGGTGGGTTGGGAGGAATCTGGGCTCATGGACTGCAGTTTTCGGGAGGGTAGCCTTAGCTTTCGATCCAATCCGAACCTTCATCAGAGGCTTTGACAAAGTACAACATAAAAACTCATCCATTTATAGGGAAAAGGGAAAGCAAAGGATCATGGGGCGGGATCCAAAAAAGGCGGGAAAATAGTGACCAATTAAAGATAAGCATCAGTCTAGAAAAAGCCAATAGGAGTATCAGAAGTGAACAAAGGGGGGATTATTGAGCCACACAATAAGTAGATGTGGCAGCTTACGGTGAAGCTAGGGTAAAGGAGGGATTATTGAGCCACACAATAGGTAGAGGTGGCAGCTTTTAGTAAAGCTGGTATAAACATAGGACAATACACAAAAGGGATACGACAACAAAAAAGGGGGTTTTTAAGCCTTACAAATTGAGGAGTTGGTGTGTGGGTGTAAATAGCTAAATTAAAATAGTCCTATGAGAGACAGTTGGACAAAATGTAAAAGTATACAAGATAAGATAAAGTAACAGGTTAAAACAAATACCTGAAAATAGAACGAAGGTTAAAACAAATACCTGAAAAGAGAACAGGTTAAAACAGATACCTGAAAATAGAACAGGTTAGGACAAAGACCTGAAAAGTAACAGGTTAAAACAAATACCTGAAAAAAGAACAGGTTAAAACAAATAGCTGAAAATAGAACAGGTTAGGACAAAATCCTGAAAAAATAAAAGGTTACAACAAATGCCTGGAAATAGGTAAAGGTAGCTGAGTTATTTGATACCTGTGTTGATATTGAGGCCAAGTGTTTTCAGTTGATGTATCCAGTGTGACTCCCTAAGTTTGCGATGTGTATCATTGCTAGTGCAGGCTTCAATTACAATGAGTTCAACATCATTAATGCTATGATTAGGGCTGTTAAAATGGATAGCCACAGGGTAGGGTTTTTTAGTTTTCACAGGGGAAATCTGGGTTGGCAAAGCGGAGACACAATTTGGTCTTTGTCTCCTCTATATATTGTATACCACATCTTTTACATGAGATTACATATATAACATTGGGTGTGTCACACTGGGATTTAGTTCTGATTGTGTAGGTGAGACCAGTACTGTGGCTTTTCATCTTCTGAGCAGGTTTGAGATACAAACAGGTTTTGCATCTCGAGCGGTTACAATTAGAGCACCCCTGTTCATGATCAGTGACGTTAAGGTCACTGTTGGTGTTAGGGAGCCTAGCCCGAACCTATATATCACCGATGTTACGGGGGCGACGGAAAGCAATCAAAGGGGGCTCAGGGATGGCTGAGCGTAACCTGTCGGAGGAGTGTAAAATAGTCATGTTATCATTTACGACAGATGAAAGTCTGGGTAATCTGGGGTGATAAGTCGTGACCAGGGGGACTCTGTTAGGAAGGGTTTTCTTGTTACCCTGGGTAGCCAAGAGGGTGCTACGGGGGGTACAGAGGGCCCTGTTGATGGCTAGTTGGACCCTGCGTTTGCTATGACCCCGGGATGCAAGGTGTTGCCTCAGTTCAGACGACCGTTTCCTGTATAAGGTATCGGTGGAACAGATACGTCTTATACGGAGCGCTTGACTGTAGGCGATGGCCTCTTTGCAGTGCTTGGGGTGGCAGCTGTCAGAAAGGAGGTATTGATGAGTGTCAGTGGGTTTACAATAGACATCAGTCGAGATGCCATGGGGGATTTGTTGATGGTGACGTCTAGGAAGTTCACGCTATTGGTAGAGTAGTTAGCAGTGAACTTGATGGTGGCGTGGAATGAATTAATGTAGTTGATGAATTCACCTAGGCTATCTTGGCCACCAGACCAAATGCAGAATATATCGTCAATAAATCTCCACCATACTAGAGGACGGTGGGGGGCAGAAGATAGCAATCTGTCTTCAAGGTCAGACATAAACAGATTAGCGTATGATGGTGCCATCTTAGTGCCCATCGCTGTACCTTGAACCTGGAGAAAGTTTCTGTCTAGGAACGTGAAATTGTTTTTGGTCAGTATATGTCGGATAAGATCTGTGAGGTGTCTCACTGAAGGTTTGGTTTGGTTGTTGGATCTGAGAGAGTTGGCACATGCACTTATGCCTTCGCCATGGGGGATGTTTGTATATAAGGAGGAAACATCCAGAGTGACAAGGAGGGCAGAATTGGGTATTTGATGTTTAATACCCTCTAGTTTACGGAGGAAGTCTGTAGTGTCCTGTATGAATGAAGGGATATGAGAGACCAGAGGGTTGAGGTAGCTGTCAACGAACTCAGAGATACGTTCTGTTGGGCTACCATTACCCGACACAATGGGACGGCCCGGGTTCCTTGTGAATTTTGGGCAGTAGATAGAAACGGGCCGTACGAGGATCCTGTGGGATGAGATAGTTAAAGGTATCCTTGTTAATACCATTACAATTATGAATTTTGATGAAGGTGTCAGATATTTATTTTGCGAAGGAGTGGGTAGGGTCAGTATCACATTCTGTATAGTGATCAGTGTTATTAAGTTGTCTGAGGGCCTCGGCTGTGTAATCATCTCTGTTCATGACCACAACAGCAGACCCTTTGTCAGCCCGTTTGATGACAAGGTTCGTAGCTTGTCGGAGTTCACCGATGGCGTCCCGTTCAGCACGGGAGAGGTTGCTGGCACATCTAGCAGGAGGTTCCCTGTTAACCTCAGAGGTGACTGCGTTGATATAGTTGTCAAGGGCTGCATCTCTATTCTTAGGAGGTATTCATACACTTTTTTCTTTGAAGCGGTTGCGGCTGGGGGCCCCAGAGGGACTGTCATCTGGGGTCTCGTCGTCTGTGGGAGGCTCGACGTGAAAGAATTCACGGAGTCGTAGTCTGCGGTTGAAGTGGGCTATGTCCTGTTGGAGTGAGAGTTGATTATGTTCCTTGGGTGTCTGACCGGGGCTTGATCCCTGGCTACTCGGCAGATATGGTTTGGCCTGTGACCTGGCCCCTACCACTATTTTATAAACAAATTAAACCCTAATTAATATTTAATGACTGTAGAGCCGCCTTACAATCTCAAAAACTGAACTGTGGTGTTAAATTGATCATGGTATCAAACAGAGATGAAATATTGTTGTCTCATAGGTAGCAAATTAATCAAATAGTGAAATAATGTCCAAAATACACTGCTGTCCCTCCGGAAACAAAAACAAATCAACGTACGAATGCATACGAAACATCTGAATGGATTTTCATCACTTTCTCGGATAATGACACATAATAAACTGAAACTGGTTGGTTGTTTAATGGATATTTTTCCAAGTAAATTTCCACGTTGAAGATGACGTCATATGAAGAATCTGTGTGTCCCATGCATTTCCAGATATGGTTCTTACCACCTCCACTATTTTAATCCGTACACAAAAATTACATGAGTTTAGAGAGTTAATAGCCTACCCAAAATGATGTTAAGATATGAAACATATGAGGGGAATTTCTATTTAAGCAAAACTTTAAGATACATCGCCTGTGTTTTTGACTGTTTAATTATGCTCATCTTTTCATCACTGTGCCTGTAAATTGACCATACGTTTATTGTGTTTCACACAATTATTTGACGTGTGCCCCTGCAAATTAGAACAGTACTTAACTGATTGTACCTCCATTTGTATAAAGTATTTATGTACCCATCGCTAGGCAAAGAAGCTATACAATCATTGTGTCGTGTTATCATGCACCATCCCGTGCGTGGTGCAGAATCGTTTGAGCGCATCTTCTATATATTATAGCATTCCTGAAGTAAACAGTGGTATAAAATAATAAAACACACCCATTTTAATTTGTATTCATGGTTCATCGGCAAAGGCTTATACATCAGAACTCGAAGGGCAAACCATTTCATCGCACAGAACCGGAACTATAGACATAGGCATGCGGGCGCTTATTAATATTATTTATGAAAAAGTCTTTGTACAGTACACGCAACTTGTGTTGCAAAGTCGTTTCAGGACACTGCCGATCAGTGAATAATGAAAACAACTTAGCAATGGAATTTAATAACTTGAATAAATTAGACCACATTAACCCTAACTCCCTAGACAACAAAGGCAGTTGGAGGATTTTGAAGGATTTTTATTGTTCAGTAACAATGCTTAGGGTGTTAGGGTCAAGGTACTTGACAGACACTGTGTTTCGACTCCACAAGAGGCAGTGAGAGGCTCATCAGTATTTTTATATTCACTGCGCCAATATTTCTGGTTCTTGCATTGTTTACTGTGTGGTGCGTAGGTATGCCTAATTATTGTTTTTTTTTCTGAAAATAAATATTATTTGGATATTAAAAAAAAATCAACAATTATACGTAGAACAGAATAATGTGACCATCATTTCGTTTTCACAAAGTGATGAATCAGCCCACACAGCTGCACATCCATGTTGTGAGAAATAATCCTTTGAATTAGGCTCAAGTTGAACGAAATCGCAATTTCTAAGAATTTTCAGCATTGAATGTTTTAGATTGTGCTTCCTACTAAAGTATGCAACAAACATTACAAATAAGTATTGTTATCGTTATCACAGAGATTGTAATTATGAGTAATAAACTTACAAAACTTCGTAAAAAGGGCATTAGGGACAACACCCAATGGCGTAACCAAAGGGGACAGGGGGCGGCCGCCCCACTTCTTGGCAAAATAGTGTCTACGTCTGTTGGTAACTTCACAAACTTGTTTTTTATTTCTGATTGTCCGTTCATTTGAGTTTTGTGTCGGTAAATTTACCCCCAACAAATGCCCCCCCTACCCCCCCCCCCCCCCACTCTGCAAATACTGGCTTTACCACTGACATCTACAGTGGCATTTTGGCAATCGCTATGCATTCCAATGTATCAAGCGACGAATAGTGATTCGACTCTTCGTGAAAACGTAAACACAAAAATTACCCAGCGATTTGCCGGAATAGTATTAGCTTAATTAAGAAACCATGACATTGCAACACTTGAAATTTGGCAGAAATGTCGACGGCAATGGATACACCCCAAACATCTACAAAATTTAATTTGATAAAAATTAAAATAGGGAAAATAGAACGCTCCAAGGATCACCGAGGGAGTTTTAATGTACCACACGTGAAAACAGTCAATATTTGTTTTATAACACCCCTACATAGATTCTGCATAATTTATTAAGATACCTAGCACTGTACAATAAATCAAACCAATACATGACTTTCATTAAGTTGATAACATTTTGAAATTTATTGAACTTCTGTAACATTTGTATTTTTGTAACAACAGCATTGATGCGTTTAGACCAATTTCATGGGCTAGTTTATTGGTTGCCATGGGCTTGTCTTTCCTCGTTTGCTTGGCATTACAGTAAAAATAGCGAACATCATGTGACACGCTCTCAACCATATAGAATTGTTATAATTCCCGATAGACGTCATCTTTACCAGCAACCTTCGATTTGGCTTTGAGCTGCGTTTAGGGTACTTATATTTTTACACAGTAAAGTGCTCTGTCAACCAATCGTGAAAAACCATCTATTTCGTTGCAGGGGCGGATCCATGTGTCTTGATAAAGGGGGCACAGTCTACACTGAACATTCGCAGACAAAAATATGGTTAATACACCAATCTAGAATTGGTCACATAGTCCCATGCACCCTGTATAAAAGCAATGCTCTTGACCAAAATACATGTAATAACAGAAAGATGTGACCCTATTGGTTAATCCGTGCCGTTTAAATTGATAGGGCGGATAGGTGTAATGAAGTCTTCATATTACATTTTTTTTTTTTTATAAGAAGTAAGCGTTTTAAAAGCCATGGGTGTCAATAGCCTATAATAAACATTCTTGCCTAGTGACCTCTACAACTTTGGAAGTCCTAACTAAATCCGGTTATGAATATCGTAAAAAAATTGTGTTAAATGAAAGCTCCTATCATCACCAATTATGCATTTTGCAATTTTGAAACAAAAAATGAAATAAAAACAGCAAGTGGTCAAGCAAAGTGTACTGTGACCTTTGACCCACGGGCCGCAAAATTAAAATTCCTAGAGTAAACTCATTGTACATACCAAATATTAAAATTGGCTCAGGTAATTAAGATACCGGGTAGGGTGTACTTTTAAAGATGGATCACTCCAATGCTGATGTACATCGTATGTATCATGTGTATCATTTCATAGCTACATTCAGCGGTGTGACTGGGCTTGGTTCAGAAAAGTGGATAATTTGTGATAATAAGAGCTTTCATCAAACATAAAAATCACTTTTTACGATATTCATAACCGGAGTTATAATAATAATAGAGGCATTTTTAAAGCGCCCTTACACGAGGTATCACAGCGCTGTATATTATTACCCCTGCCTGCTCATCAGGCACATAAATCATTCCTGAAACCATCTCAGCTCCCTGGGGAGTATACAGCTCAATTGCTGCCTTTTCAGCGCATATGGGCTAATCAAACACAACAACCAACTCTGCCCTCACAGGTACCCATTTAATCCTGGGTGGAGAGAAGCAATTATGGTAAAGTGTCTTGCTCGAGGACACAAGCACCACGGTCGCGGTGAGGATTCGAACCCACATTCTGACGACTCAGCCATCAGAACACAAATCCAATGCACTAAACCGCTCGGCCATGGCACTCCAGATTTCCAAAGTTGTCGAGGTCGAACAGAGGGGAAAAAGTGCAAACGACCTGTAACTCACAAACCAGATGTCATACAAGACACATCAATAATCAAAGTAGCATGCCCCTGTGAGCGCCCACACTCTAAAACGCATCTTGGAGATCAATATACAGAAATGTAGGTATAACTAAGACCCCTTGGACAAAGTAAAGTTGTCCATCACACTGAAACAAGACAGGGAAACCACAAACGTTTAAAAAAAACAAGTCTCTTCACGGTACCGGTGCAAATAGAACTAGCTGGGAGGGGGTAAATTCAGCTTCAAAACAAAATAAATGCCTCACCCCTAATGCGCGGGCAAATTATCAACCAATGAGCTTTGCCTACCCAGCTTTGAAATTGAAGTTGTCCTTTTCTATTAAGGAAGATTGCCGACCTAGGCTAAATGGGCTCCTACCACCCAGGTTTTAGGTGAGAGTTGTCCTTTTCTTAGGTAGACATCCAACCAAGTTAATGAGTTCTACTTGCCCGTAGCACCTGGTTTTAAGGAGATAGGGACTCGCCAGCATCCACTGTCGTTTAGTAAACAACGGGATCGCTACGAGACGTCAAGTAGGAGGGTTTGATTAGGAGAGTTATTTTCGAGGTGCAGTACAATGACAGTTTATGGGATATTTCAGTGGATATAGATATGCTCATTTCTCCATACCATCCCAGCACATCCTAAGCATTTTGTACCTCATAGTGTAACAAAGATTAGTACACAATTTGGATGTCTTTGTTTTGCAATGTAATGGAGATCAAGGTCTTGTTCAAGAGAGCGTTTCGCTGACGTAGGACCAACTTTCACTTCACAACTTCCTGCACAAATAAACAAATACTCCCAATGGCAATATGAAAATACATATTTCCCCTTAAATGTGACCATGACAACACCCTGATGAGTAAAAGGGATTAAAATAATAGATTACTATTTATAATTATGGATACTGATAAATAACACATGATTGGCAGTGCGATACAGTCATGCCTGAGTTATGTCCACAATAGGTAAAAGGTAATTGTGAGCATTTATAATAAAATACTTAAATAAATATATTTTTGGCCTATAATTATTGTGATTTTTTATAAAAAATCAACAGCGCTAGAAGTGAAATTCGGCATTATATTTGCCGGGAATTCAGTCGTGGAGATTGAGTAGTTTATGATAGGCATATTACAATAAACAGGACTAGTTATTCGAGATACGCTGTAGAGCAAGACATGATACTATGGGAAACAATTTCTTCACTGGTACCACTAAGTGACCCAACTACTCGCTGGAACAAATTCACATTTTAAGTTAGACTCTTTTTGAAACACCCATTTCGAAACATTTGTATTGTTTTTGTTGTTTAAATTTGTTCCACTTTCGGGGTGCAAAATAATGAGGTTGGCAATAGTATGCAGTTATTATAAGGTAGGGCCAACTGCGTTAATTAAGCATGGGCATAAAAAGTAAACCATGTCGGCAGGTTTCACGGCAAACAATAAAAGAAAACCTCAAGAATGTATGATTTTGTGAAGGTGCGCTTCAGTAAGTATTATGGCTGCGGTCATCGCGTTTGAAGAAAAATTGTGATTTTACAACCCATTGACAAAGCCAGTTCTAAAGAACATCATACACATAATTATTTAGTGTAGTGTTAAAGGTATTGGACGTATCTGAATGTAAAACGTAAGCCTACTTTAGTGTATAAGCTGGTGATGGTATTAGTGTTCCCTAGAAATTAGTTTTGTCTGAGTTGCTGTTATGTTTCAGAATAGTGAAAAAAAAATTATCGCGAATTAAGGAAAGTTATTCCAGATTTATTTGTTTTTAAATTAATAATAATCAGAATGCATCCTTCACTATTTTATCGCTAACATTACAACCTAATGTAACAAGCTAAACCTTTCACAGGTTTGATTGTGTATAATATCTTCTCAATGTAGTTATCATAGTTCTGGCCGTCAACTTCTTGATTGGGTTTCCTATCCCAGACTCGGAGACATCTTATGACAGTTTATCATATCTGGAAATATCCTCTATAATAATGACATAATCAAAAGAGAATCTTAATTATATGCTAAACATTGTTTTAATCAGATTCTTAATCGAACAAGGCAAAAAAGGTTTGAATTAAAAATATTGTCAAGCAAAAATTAAAGTTCAGCCCCTGGCTTATGGACTGAGCACATGGAGTTCAATATATACAAAAATGTAGATATAACTAAAGGCCCCTTAGACACGGTGAATTTGTCCATCACACTGAAACAGGACAGGGAATACACAATTGTTAAAAAAAAATAGTCTCTTCACGGTACCGGTGCAAATAGAACTAGCTGGGAGGGGGTAATCCAGCTTCAAAACAAAATAAATGCCTCCACCCCTAATGCGGGCAAATTATCAACCAATGAGCTTTGCCTACCCAGCTTTGAAATTGAAGTTGTCCTTTTCTATTAAGGAAGATTGCCGACCTAGGCTAAATGGGCTCCTACCACCCAGGTTTTAGGTGAGAGTTGTCCTTTTCTTAGGTAGACATCCAACCAAGTTAATGAGTTCTACTTGCCCGTAGCACCTGGTTTTAAGGAGATAGGGACTCGCCAGCATCCACTGTCGTTTAGTAAACAACGGGATCGCTACGAGACGTCAAGTAGGAGGGTTTGATTAGGAGAGCTATTTTCCAGGTGCAGTACAATGACAGTTTATGGGATATTTCAGTGGATATAGATATGCTCATTTCTCCATACCATCCCAGCACATCCTAACCATTTTTACCTCATAGTGTAACAAAGATTAGTACACAATTTGGATGTCTTTGTTTTGCAATGTAATGGAGATCAAGGTCTTGTTCAAGAGAGCGTTTCGCTGACGTAGGACCAACTTTCACTTCACAACTTCCTGCACAAATAAACAAATACTCCCAATGGCAATATGAAAATACATATTTCCCCTTAAATGTGACCATGGCAACACCCTGATGAGTAAAAGGGATTCAAATTATAGATTACTATTTATGGATACTGACAAATAACACATGATGATTAGCAGTGTGATACAGTCATGCCTGAGTTATGTCCACCATAGGTAAAAGGTAATTGTGAGCATTTATAATAAAATACTTAAATAAATATATTTTTGGCCTATAATTATTGTGATTTATTATAAAAATCAACTTGCTTTCACTTTCAGGAGCTTTTCGAGCTTTTCCCATTCCAAGGCATTCACTAATATAATTAGTACAATCCTATACACATAACAGCGCTAGAAGTGATATTCGGCATTATATTTTCCGGGAATTCAATCGTGGAGATTGAGTAGTTTATGATAGGCACATTACAATAAACAGGACTAGTTATTCAAGATAAGCTGTAGAGCAAGACATGATACTATTGGGAAACAATTTCTTCACAGGTACCACTAAGTGACACAAATATTCGCTTGAAAAAATTTACATTTTAAGTTGGACTCTTTGTGAAACACCCATTTCGAAACATTTGTATTGTTTTTATTTTTTTATTTTGTTCCACTTTCGGGGTGCAAATTAATGAGATTGGCAATAGTATGCAGTTATTATAAGGTAGGGCCAACTGCGTTATTTATAAGCATGATCATAAAAAGTAAACCATTTTGCATTGTTATTTCTTTTCCACTTTAGGGGTGCAAAATAATGAGTGTTTAAATTATTTAAATAAATTTTCTTTTTTACTCTCTGTTTTTAACTAATAAGCACTGCGCGCCTCAACGAACTAATCCTCCAGCATCCATTCATGGGATGATCCTCCAGCAGTCTACTTAAGCCTCAGTCACACATTCAGGATTTTTACTGCCGTCCTTGATAGGACCATTCCCGATTAAAATTTGTCAAAAGTCTGATCAAGATCCTGTGATTCGTGGCGGGAAATTCACAAATTTGTAAAAACATTTATTTAATCACGACAACAATCAGATATTGTTCAGGAAGCGTCCCGATTCAGCCGTTTCCAGCCGAATTCGTCCCGATTCTCCCGTTCTCAATCCGAATCTGATCCGATTTGTATCTTCCGCATGGTAAAAAACGACCGAATCTGTCCCGACAGCGTCCCGATTGTCCCGAATGCGATCCGAGAGAGATCAGACAGTGACCGGACAGTGAACCGACGCTGACGGAAGACATCCGTTAGAAAACAGTTAGTCACGTGATAGTCCGGTCCTAAAAGAATCGTGCGATCATGCCCGTTCATCACGACAGCGTCCCGATGCACAGGACACCGTCCAGACACCGTCCAGACAACACAGGACATTGTTACGATTTTGATCCGATACAGCAGAATCTGTCACGACATAGTCACGATTGTAATCCGACTAGACAAAATCGGCTGAGTTTCCCGAATGTTACGGGACGCACCTACTGTCGGGAGTGCTTGGCCGACCTCTCTGGACCTTTCCCGATCCGGAGAACTCTGTTACGAACGTATACGACTGCGTTCAGACAATGATAGGACATTCCAGATCATTGAGGATAGTAATCCGACTTTTTCACTTTTCGTGTCGTAGCGCTGTCTGATCTCAAACGGGAGCCATAATCGGCACTGTGTGAACGCCGCATTAAGCAGCAGCATTTTCCAGAGTCCGGCATTCTCCTGAGGACGATCAGAGCATACTGATCGAAACGTCGAGTTGTACCTCCAGTTCTTTTCAGAACTAATTACTACTCAATTGAGATTCCACATGGTGTCACCGCAATTAGTCTTACTTATCATCCTCACCATGCCAAGCTACAAGTTTTACCTAAGCATTTAATCGCTGAAAGAGAAATCATGTCAGGTCGTGAAAAAGAAAACAGTAGACATAGCTTGTTTTCACAATGGTTAACTCTGTCCGCACCTTGCTGGGAATGCTATTTAGAATGAGGTAGTTTGATAAATAAAAACGACGTTTTATTTCCACCATTTTGTTAAAGAATTTTAGAGTGAAACCAGTGGTGTAGCTAGGGTACAGTTTTCAGGGGGGCACTAGGGGGTGCACCACTTTTTCTAGGGGGCATGTAAATACTTGAATCCTGCAGTCTCAAATAGGGGCCTATTTTTTCTAAATTCTGAATGGGGGCACCCAGGGGGCTGGACCTCGGCTGGGGGGGGGGGGCACGTGCCCCATCCCCGTTCCCCTTAATTACGCCACTGAGTGAAACTTTCCTGGTAACCGTTATCACTTGAATGAAGCTAATAGCGTACGCAAACCAATAAACTTCCTGGCAACAGCCCTGAGCAATTGCTGCTTCCTGGCAACAGCCCTGAGCAGTCGCTGCTTGGTGCGTATCCGCTATGTGCACATCGTAGTCATCTAGTGCTGAAAATGTACCCAGTGAAAGACACTTTGATTTGGCGTAAAGTTAGCCCAAATAAGGACTCTGTCTCTGTATACACCATAGTACACGAAGGTGAAAGTCCAACCTGATGGGCTAGCGTCAATTAAGCATTGTGCGTATACTTTAGGCGCATTATGTTACAGTACTACAAGCCCAAATATGGACTCTGTCTCTGTATACACTGAAACAGAGTCCAATCAGCCACACAGAAAATGTCTTTTAAATATTACTTTGTGGGGAGGCTGAAACTCGGTACCATAACATTCCATGAACAACTGTAACAATATAATTTTTACTAAGACATTTTCAGGGTGGGAGGAAGGGTCTCACGTGATCCGAGGCTTGACGCGCATTGTAGGCCATACCATTAATGTGACATGGCAAAAATAAAAGTGAAACGGTTTTTCCCTTAATTTATTCTCTGGATAAATAATGTTGATTTACCTTTCAAGAGAGTTTTACGGAAATCTGTCCGTTGACCCTTGCCGATATTTTGAGATTTCTAACGTAAATGATTCAGAAAATGTTGTCGGCAAGCCGTTATAATACACGTACGTGCACGTATACGTTTGCAGCGCGCGAGAGAATGTTGACGCACACTAGTTATTTGAACAGTGCATACGTGCTTGCTTACACACAGTCAATGTACCCGTCGTCTATACGCGCACCACGATGTTCACCACGCGCATCAGCGTTTGCGAATGAGACATGTAGCTGCGTGGTGCACTTTGTCCCAACCCTTGCCCCCCCCCCCCCCCCAAGGTTTGGTTGTGATTCAAACCTGATTCAAAGAGTGTAAAGCACAGGTTCGTAGAAGCAAATTCAACGTAACCAATGATGTACCTTCCCAGTGGCTTGCTTGCAACCGCCAAAAATGGAACCAGCTCATGCACAACCCTGGCGGGTTACCGGACCAGCGACAGTGACTACTGCATGGCTTATCAAGCGATTGCCATTATCTATTCGTGTCCCGTCAATAAAGTTTGACAAAGGGAATGCAGATGTATGGGAGTAACCAATGGACCAATCAGCTTATCTGTAACGCCCAAATGCGGGGGATGTTAATGCAAAATTAATAACAAGTTGCACCAACCAAAAACTTTATTTAGATATAGATGTGTAATACAAACGGAGGTCTTTGGAGATGCCAACATTAAATCGTGAAATGGTGTGTCCAGAGGAATGGGCCTATCTATGACTACTGAACGGAATTTCTACACTGAAATTAGAATGTCTTCTATCAGGAAAACTGACGTTCGTCCGGTTTTACTGCTGTTGATACTTGTTGCTGTATGTCTGCCATGTTGTCACGCAGCCTCTGCCGAAGGTACGTCATACAAGTTGATAACGCTGTGTATTAATTGTATATAATATACCGTGTCCAAGACAACATTTCAAATTCAAAAGAAACATTTACTCCAATGACAAACATTTTACGAAGGCTTGGTTGTATGGTTCTATTTGTCGCGACCCCTATAAGTAAGTTACCTTTGTCGATTTTGAAAGACTCAGCTTTAATTGGCTAACATGTTTCTGAGAAATCCGATCAGACAAATGGAGGAAAACAGTGCAAGTGGTTCTTCACCATCATAACTGGAGTGACCCTAGCGACTTTTACAAATTCAATTTATTTAGTTTTTTTTTTCAGACATGAGAGCAATTAAAACATTTCTTATAAGATGCTTGATATCATCACCAACTAGTTAGCTTTTGGATAACACTTCCATAACTTTGAAATCCGTGTGTGTAATCGTGTGTAGGCATACCCTGCCTCTAAGTTAATAAAAACAACTCTTCCCCTTTATTGTCTATTTAAAACATACAATTTCTAAACTTTCATTCTGTTGTGTCGTCACTTCCTGTGAATAAATATCCTTACCTCCCTCGTCATATATGTGACAGTTTCAGCCCATTATATTGGGTTTTTTAACACGAGAAAGTAGTGAACATGCATTCAGGCATTTCGATCGAACTTCGTATTCTTTATTACGTGGAATTTTGATTCAATTCGTCTCATCTACAAAATTCAGACGTACACATTGGTGACCTTTATTAAAAACGATAACACCTATGGCAGAACAATTTTAAAGGTATGATTGACAATATCATAATCTTGACGTGAATTATGTTTTATATAATTGATATAATTAACGTCAACTTTGTTTTAATCTGTATTTAATACACTTTTCCTTGTAAAAGGTAGGGTCAATCATCATGCATAATGAGTAATATTAGTGAATTTGTTTTTATTATTTAAGTTCACTAATATTACTCGTTATCCATGCCCCAGTCAATTATTGTGTAAATCGATATAATTACATATTTGAACATTTATGATTTCTTTTAAGAAAATAGCAGTGTTCATATTTATTAAAACAATTGCGGAAACGTAAGGATTCACAGGAAAAGTAGGGCATGTGTTTGATCTTAGGTCGATTGTCATTGCAATTCAGCACTCTTGAAACAAAAGGGTTAAATTCAGCACGGTGAATGACAACTCTTCAACATATTATGTTTATACATATTTTTTGTACGGGGGATGGGGGTAGCCGTAAACAAGGCTTGTACTGCGCGCTGCGCTTGCCGGATCGCGACATTTTTGTACGCAAACAAGAATAGCAATAAACAAATTATGTTTAAGCTGTTTTAAAATAGTACTTGTATAATTAAACCACCGAATTTCACATAAAGCGAGCGTGAAAAATCTTAGTCTTGTGAGTTCAAGACTGTGTTTTTACGTTTTTTATACACGATCCGTCGCCGCACGCGGCACAATGGCGCTACGCGAACCGCTACAATCACGAACCACCTACAATCGAATCACGAACCGCTATCAAACACAGTCTTGGGAATTTCGTAGAATCTCCCCCCGAAAACGGGGGAAACCACTACGTATGCGCCAATTTGAAATGCTAGCGCGGCCCACATTTTTGGTGCGCACGCGCATAAACAACACGGACTGCCGTGAAGTTGTCGATCAGTGAACACGGTAGTCTTGGTTCAAAACTGTATGTTTTTGATACACGATCCAACGACGCTACACGAACGCTACAATCACGAAACGCTACCACACACGAACCGCTATCAAACATAGTCTTGGGAATTTCGTAGAATCTCCCCCCGAAAAAGGGGGAAACCACTACGCATGCGTCAAAATGCTAGCGCGGCCCACATTTTTGGTGCGCACGTGATAAACAACAACAGACTGCTGTGTAGTGTTCACTGATCGACAACTTCACTGTCGCTAGGCACCAATCAGAACACTTTCCATTCAACACATAATCCAAGCAAATACTACTTAAGGAGCTGCATCTCCAAAACTCTTCATTTTCCTGACGAAGATTAGAGCACGCTAATCGAAACGTAGAGAAGACACTGTGCTTACGTGCTAACCGTACTTGAGATTGCCCAAAAGCAAACTGATTAATTCGTCACCGTTTTCACGAAGTGCCAATTGGGGAAAATAGTAATTTTTTCGAGTTTGATTTTTTTCGATATTCTGAATTACTTCATTGAAATCTACAATCCCACAAATTTATAAGGTCTAAAAATCATTAGTTTTGTAATTACACAAATTGGCCAAGGGCAAAATGGGTGCTCAAGAGCAATTTGCGTTTTCACGAAGTGACAATTGGGCCACACAGCATCGAGCTTTA